>WEKY01006428.1:87814-133135 GCA_013390045.1 Picathartes gymnocephalus | reverse complement strand
GGGTTGGAGGGAGGTGAGCGGAGCGCGGCCGGGCGGGGGTGGGCGCGGCGTGCGGGATCGGTGTGGAGGGGGTCGCTCTCCCCTTGAGCGGATCTTCCCTGAGAGGAGCGAGCCTCGCCGCGAGGAGCGTCGCTGGGGTCAGGCTGTCCCGGTGCCTGTGTCTCCCGCTCGGTCACCCCGGGCCGGGGGTAGCCTGGGGGTCTCGCCCCGTGCCGCCCCCGCTATCTTCGCCCCCCGCCAGCCCTGGCAGAGCGGCTGGAGCCCCGCGTGCGGCAGGAGCGGTCCGGGGGCAGCGCCGAGCCGGGGGCAGCGCCGAGCCGGGGCTCCCGGAGAGCGGCGGCGTCCGCTCTGCTCGGCGGTGTAAAACACGCGCAGCACCCAAGGGGAAACCAGAGGGAGGGTGAGAGATCAGTCATTTCCTCGTGTTGTGGCTGCACCCCTCCAGCTGTAAGTTGCGGGCTGGCAGTTGAGGTCGGAGCGACTCTCACAAGAAGTCTTGTACCAGCAGAAACTACCTGCTTTGCACTTCATTACTAGCTTAAACCCAAAGACCTTCAAAACCTTTCCAAAACCTCGATTAAACTATTGCCCCCCAACCCCTTCACGGCCTTCTGATTTTCAGGCGAAGAATAAGATTTTGCCTTTCCCTATGTCAGTGGTTTTCAGCTTCATGAACTGTGGGAACATTTTGAACTCCTTACAAGGGATCAGTGAAAGCAACTAGGAAAAGCTAGCCAGAAAAAGTAAGTAGGCTTAAATTTGCTGTGCTCGTGCCCATGCTGCTATTGCAAAACTTTTAATTGTCTGAACATTGAAATACGGTTAAGAGCTGGTTTTGAGATGCTTCAAAATTTCAGAGGACCCAAGTGGCTGTTGCAGTAGGCATTTAGGGTCAGTCCAGTAGTAAGGAAAAGAAAAAAAGCATTAGATTGCTGCCATTATTTGTGCTGATGAATCAGCAGAATACACATTCATAATTCTTCATATCTATCACAGTAATACAGTTGTACAATATTGGTTTTGATGTTGACAACTGACAACAAGGGTCTGGACACTGGAATATTTTGGCTGAAGTTTTCCCAAAGGAAGACTAAAATCTGCAAACAAACTTTTAAAATGTCTCTTACTAAATGTGCAGTAACAGGTATTTTGGGTTAACAGGTGTCTCGATTTCTATTACAGAATTTTCATAAGTAGGATGCTACTTCAATGCTGCTGTAGAAATAGAAAAACTAAGATAATTTACTGTTTCAGAAGCAAGCATGTGCAGGTGGCGTGCACTGAATTAACTCTGTGGGGATCGCCTCAAGGGACAGTAATCACACTTTGAAATACTTGATTTCTGACAGCGCTAAGCCTTCCTAAGACACAATAGATGTTTCAGTTCGGCATTTAGCAGTATATCTGAACTGAAGTGTTTTGTTAATAGTCTTGCACTGTATTGTGAAACATCTCTGAAATGTAGCATGGAAAAGGTACAGGGAGACAATGGAGTTTGACACTTGTAGAGCTGCTGTTGTAGCTGATAAAGCATATTAGTTTGCAATAGCGTTTATTCCCTTGTATAGGCTTGAGGGTATTTAACTCATCAGTCTCATTCTAAAAGCTTCATTGCATTTAAAGATATATGTATGGGGGGAGTTGGGGCAATATTGGGTTATATTCAGAATCAGATTTCAGTGAAGGAAAGCTCTAAGTCCAGTAAGAAACAAACCTACTGCTGCATCCATGCTTGGGTTCTAAACTAAACTAAACTGTATTTCCTCTAAGTATTGTGTCCAGAGCTGATGTGCTTTTTTTGCTTGTACTGTCCAAATTCTGCGTGCAGGGTAACAGTTTGCTTAAAGGCTGACATAATTTTAAAAAATGAAGATGATTGAGCATGATCTAGGTGGAAAGCTTTTCATGGGTATAGTAGTCTGTCCCCAAAAATTCAATGTTTTTAGAAATTAAATATTCCAAAACCACATGAAAAGATGTTATTATTTGGTGTGATGCTAAAATCGTGGAAAACAGGCACAGATTTAGCACATGGCTGTCACACTGTTGCTCTTTTGCTAACTTGAGAAAAAAGAACTGAACATATGTTTATCTGCTTTGACTGTTATAGTATAGACAGACCAGTATTGTCTTGAACTACTATTAATTTGAATTGCACCTGTAGCCTCTGTAAATGTAACCAAGACTTTTGTGCAGCCACTGAGTCGCCTAGAAAAGCAGTGTCTTTTGAGCTCCTCTGTCTCTCTTGATCTCTGCCCAATGAACTGGTGACTACTGTTTTTTCTTCTATTTTATTGCTGATGTATTTTTTCTGTAAGATCTGGTTTTCTAAAGCTTTCTTTTCTGATTTTTCTTCTATCTGATTGTTTCAGAACATGTAACTTTTAGCACAAGAAAACCATGCTGAATCTAAAACTCTAAAGCTCTAATTAGCCCATTGATTTCCCAGTTAACTTTAATGAATTAAACACCATCGTTATTCAGATGTTTCTTTCCCTAGATCTGTTAGCCAGCAGAATGTTGTCCTGATAGACAATATTTCTTGATAGTCCTTCTTGATAATATTTCTTCATATGATATTTGATATTTTGTAACCAGTTATCTATAGCTTTTTGCTCTTCAGAAGTATAAGCAGGAGCAAAGTGCAGGTCTTCTTGTTGTTTACCATGTGCCCAGGTAATGGGAAAGCTATACACAAACATTAAATGTCAAATATCAAATATTTCCATGGGTTTGAAGGTATAGCTGTAAATTTGTGCAGGGAGTTGAATGAGTTTTGCAAGTCAGTTGCATTGATAGGATTTAGATTTTTATTTATGATTATAAGAGTATATATATGAATCACTGGCCTATGAAGGAACTTGGACTACTCTTCTCAAAATGTTGCATTAACTATTTATTTTATTTTGTGCAGTTGCCAGCTGGGAATACCTTCTATGTGACACATAGTGTGATTGCCTTCCTGGGAGGTTTTTGACAGTCTGTGTTTTTACTGCTTGGGTAGAAACTTTTTTTCCCCAGCCTTCACTGAAAACTTGCTGGTTTTGCCCAGGCAGGGGATCAACTTTTACTGCTCTGCTTTGACTGTTGCATACTATTGGATGTTGTACATCCAATTCTGTTTGTGTTCTTGTGTTGTTGTGGTTATTGGGGAGGGTGTAGGTTAGCTAATTAATAGATTTTAATCTTTTAATTGAAAATCTGATATTCTGACACATAGACTGGGCTAGAGCAAAGATCAAATTGCTCCTTTTAATTTATTTTATGGAAATTGCGTTCTGAGGCAGGGCTGAGATTTGAGGACTTCTCAGAAAACCTCTCATCCCATGCTGGGTGGGGCTTTGAGCAACCTGATCTAGTGGAAGGTGTCCCTGCCCATGGCGGGGGTGTTGTAACTAGGTGGTCTTGAAGGTCCCTTCCACCATTCTGTGAGTCGAAGGCACAGACAGAATTTTTGAATCCAAATCAAAGATTGCTGCGTGTCTGTTGTTTGAAACATCCTTGTTGGAGTTCAGTAGGGACAGATCAATTAAGCTCAATTAAGGACTGAACTAATTTTTTATTACAAAATTTATACCTGGTTTTCATGGAATAGAATTTAAAAATCCATACCCCATGCAGGAGAAAACTTGGATTGCTACTCAGAGGTGCCCACAGGAGCTGCCCATTCCTGTTCTAACAGAGTTCTGCCAAGCTCAGGCAAGTCTGAAGAGTCACATCAGAAACAAAACTACAGATCTTTCACAGATACAGGCAAGTGTAATGTCTTCTCTAAAAACAGAAGTTTTGCTGCTGCTACCATAACTTTATAGCATAATATAGTCCTTTCCCAGAGAAAGCTATACCTGAATTCATTTACCACTCCAACATAGTCACTATCCAACCCTGTATCTCCTGCTTTACCAGGATCCTGCCACAGCTTCACAGCTTTGACAAAACATTGCTTTCTAAGACCTTGCAACTTCTTTTAGGTTTACTGTTTCTTTATCTACTGTCTCTGGTTCATTGCATTTTTCTTTTTGGAATTTTGCACTGTACTCATTGTTTGCTTGTTTTCAGTTCTGTATGATATGATTCCAGTTTTATTTCTTTGCCAGTTTCACGTTTAAAATCAATATATATATGGTCTTTTTTTGGTGCTTCATTTATGTCCAAATAGCTGAACAGGTGACCTGAGTCTAACTAACTACAGTTGTAGTGAGTCTGATTTTACTTTTTCCCTGCTTTCTGGTGACATTTGTTTCTTTTGCATATGCGTTCCTGAGAAAGAAAGAAAGAAACGTTCTTGCAAGCAGAAATCATCAGAAAATTACTCGATTAACCTTTCTGCATTTCATTTTATGATCCTCAGCCCAGATACCCTTCTTGCTCTTCCAGTTCCTTCATCAAGACACCCTGTTCTAGTGTAGCTATTGCAGGAAACCACTCATGGAGGGTTGTTCTGCCAAACACACTTAAAGGGTCATTTGGAGAAGTTTTCAGCTCTGTGATGGTTGGTCTTTTTGTTCGTGCAGTTAAGAACAGACGTGGGGCTGTCTCACATTAAAATTTTATCAGACACAGAAGAAATATGAAGCCATAAGGTGAGCTGCAAATAAAGAAGGGGTTTGCTGTGAAATACTTAGTTGAGAAACTTCTCTACACATTCTTTGCTTACAGTGTATCTTAAAATATTTCAAGCAAAAGCAGTGTTGGTCTGTGTTTCTGTGCACTCATGGCCTTCAGGTGTAACCTTGGCATCAAAATGTTAAGGAAGGTTATTCCCACTGTCTGGCACTCACCTTCAGACCATGAAGTACTCAAGTACATAGGAGACAGGAGAATGCTATTGTTTAGATAACATATTAACCAAGCAACAGTTGCATAAATGGGGACAGGATCTATCATAAATTCTGTTCTGCTTACTGCTCGTGTAAGATTTGGTTTGATACCTAGTGCAGAAAAAAGATAAACACAGAAAATGTGTGTTATGAAGTAGCTTCCAAGAATGAAATGTTCCAAGATCCTAACATGGATAGGGAAGTTCCCAGAACTATCAGGAAAACTATTGCAGCTTTAAGAAATAGTTAACACTACTACTTTCCCAAGGAGTGGCTGCCCTATGCTGAAGTTCTGTGTTGCCTTTCAGAAGCATCAGTTCTTCAGGAATTTCTTCTGGCATGGCAGTAGCTGTAGCCTGTTTTGCAGAGGAACAGATCCTTTCAGAATGTGTTAGAAAGAGAGCCTTGTAGAGGATCCTTGGAGACTTTTCAAAACCCCATGTTATATAAGTAATGTAGTTACTCTATGCCATGTTTTCAGCAGTGAAACTGGAATATAAATTTTAATCCCATTCTAAACCCTCTCTTCTTTCTTCTCTGCACTCCAGTCATTTCTTCCTATGACCACACTGTTTTACTATCCTTCAATTTCCTCTGTGACTTGGGAGGTTTGCACTGTGAATAAACATGACTGAAAAGATTTTGATTATAAATAACAACCTTCTCTTTTTTTGTTGTTTATTTTTAACTTGATGCAGCACTTGAGAGGGTAGCGATGTGTGTAAACTGAGTTGATGAAGCAGAAAGGGAAGAATTCTTTTGTTGGCTTCTCTGCAGAAGGAAGTGTATCATAGAATGAAATAATTTTGTTTCTGCACAGACACTTGTTTGCTGTATGTGTGTTCCACTTTGCCTGAAAAAATGAACCAGCTGCTGGCGGTCATTGGTGCACTAAGATCACATGAAGCACAGAAATTATTCTGGCTTAGCTTGGTGTGTATGCATGATCTTGATTTATATTATCTTCTCTGATCAACTGGAGCTTTATGATGAAAACTGCTCCAGCAAAGTTTTTGGCAATGGATTTTCTCTGGAAAATTAAGCTGGCTAATGATTACCTGTCTCTGAGGTGGTGTATGTCCTTATCAGTCGGCTTAAGCCCAATAAAGGGGTCATCAGCCATGCTACCATTCTGATTAACTTACTGATTCCACTATCACTAGCTACTGCTTTTGGCAAAGGGAAATAGGATGGCAGACGAGGATCCAAGGTCACTGAAGCTGCAAAAAGCAGGAATAAGAATGATCATATTGCCATGGGTTCTCATGGTCATCAGTGTGTTTATACTGGAAACAGGAGCCATCTCTTATCTGTATCTCAGAGGGAAGGAGACCAGTGTTTTGCTGCTCAAAGTGCTCCAGGTGTTTGTCTTATGTGGAATTGATTAAACAGCTCAATCATCATAACAGGTTCCTAAAACATTCTGTTGATGAAAACAAACATAAGATTGCTGGTTGATAAGAGATACTATTAAGACACTAATGAATTCCTTAGTCCATGGAGTAAACCTCTGGGGACTTAAGTATTTTTTTGTAAGGAACATGAAATATAAATGACCTCTTACCAGTTACATAATCTTATTTATATATATATATGTCTAATTTGTTACCATTTTGAGAGAAGGATCTTTATGCTCGGTGTTATTGTTATGCTCTTTTCGGTGGCTAAGATAGGTTCATTAGAGGAAAATGTATCATACTGAATTCAACAGCCTGAGTAAAGTGGGGCTGCTGCTCCATATCCTCAGATCCAACCAGTAGCAAGGCTGAAGATGCATTTCGTGTAAGCACACACACACACAGAGAATACACTTACACAACATATTTATATTTGTACGTGGCGAGTCATGCGTATCAGGGAGGCAACACTGACAGCTTCATCCCCTCTGCTCTCTAGCTAAGCAGGATGGAGGTCCAGTACTGAGAATATATGTACATATGTAGAGATGCCTTCCCACACATGGGCTCACAAAGTAGCTCCTTCATCCCAGTCTCCCCAGCTGAGCTGGACATATGAACCCTCAAGGCCACAGCCCCTCTCCAGTTGTTGGTGCAGACCATCACGTGTACACATGTGACTGCCCAGGACTTCCCAGGACCTCTTTTGCTGCCCCTGTGTGCTCCTACTCTTAGAGATGGGCAGATGCTTTCACACCCGGAGCTGGCAGGGACTTTCAGGGTCCCATAGGTGACCCTTGTGTACTACTCTGGACTGGTGGAGATGAGCTTTTGATAGGCTGATGGCTCATGAGGTGGCCCTGGCAGTAGCCCACGAGGGTATTATCCAGGTTCTCCATCCTGCTGTTGTTCTGAGTAACACTTACGGGTGTCTGGAGAAGCTTTTATCACACAGCCAAACACAGTTTATGTAATCATTTCACGTTTCTAAAGAATAGAGTAGAAATTTTGCCTGTCTAAAAGCTCCATAGAAATTTAAGATCTTAATTATTTTTTCCCCCAAAGGTTCACTCCTGGAGTGCATTTCTTAGATTAGGACCTACACAAGGAAAATTTTGTTTGTTTCACAAGTTGTTTCTAAATTTATGAGGTTTTACATAAAGGCTTCAGGTGTAAAAAATCTAGTTGTTAGTGGATTTAATGGGCGTAGCGGAGGAGCAATGAGAATTATGAGAACAGTGCAATAAAACTAGGAGAACACATTCCTTATTACCCCACCCAGTCATTTTACACCTTTGCGTTTATTTTAAAAACAATTTTGTATCTGTCACACAAGGTGAAAACTAAAAAGGCATAGGGCACTGGACAATGAGGCCAGAGAGGAATGAAAGAAAGGAGCCATTATGTGGTTCCTAAAATCACCTGGTTTTATGTCACCCCTCTTCAGACAGTAGGAACAGACCTTGCAGTAACTTTTCAGTGTACATTTGGGAGAACATATTTTACATAGAGTGGCAGTATTTCCACCCTTTGGCTGATGGCATTCGCCTGTATTTGCAAAAAGACAGAAAATATTTCATAAACTCTTTAGTTTGTGATCAAACCTGGAATTCTCTAGCAGAGGACATACTGTAACACAGTACTAGTACTGCCTGCCTGTGCTTTTCTGCTACTTAAAGCAATTTGTGCTTAGCTTCCAGAAGAAAGGGGTTTTGCTCTTTTAAAACAGGCAAGATAATGGATTTGCCACTGGCTCCCCCATTTCCTTAGGTAGTTCAGACACATTCAGGTTAGATACATGTTAGGAGCAAAAGTTCTTATTAAAGCTGCAGAGTCACACCGTACACCATTTTTAATGTCTCCAGCTTCTTACTTTTTTCTCCCCATAGTTGTATTTTGAATCTAAGGAACAGCAGCCAAATCTCTTGTCCCTATAAATTTTATGGTTACACTCTGATTCATGTGATTTGGATCAAAAATTATTGTCCTCTATAAGAATCAGTGCAGATGGCTTGACAGACCTCCTTTATCAGCTAAGATTGGGAAGAGAAAGTGCTAATTTATTAGTGATAGTGTTATAAATTCATGTTTGCTTCACTTTTTTTTTCTTTAACACCTTCAATTTGATAATAGCAGTAAAGACATAGGATAGGCCTTTATCAGTCAGATAAAGAACTGCCAACTCTTAAGCCTTTTGCATACAGGTTTTAACTACTTCAATTCAACTCTTATCTGGCTGATAAGATTAATGACAGTGTTTCTTACAGCTTTTTAACTTTATTCTTGCCATGAAGTTCAAAGGTTGTCCGACAGCAGTATTCCACTATCCACCATTGCCTTTCTCTTCCTCTGGATAAAGGTCTGTAAGTTTTCAGAAATCATAGCAGTAAACTTTCTTTTCATGAAAATGGCAGTACCTGCTTTTGCTCTTCAAGCGTTCTGGGAGTGAAGGGCAAGACTCAGTTTCTGAGCCTTGGATAACTGTGATGGCAGTTTGTCATACAGCAAACACTTGGAGAGACACTTGAACCAGTTATGAAAAGTTACTATTTTGCTACTCTATGGACAACGTGTATCATCTTTTGTAAAGATAAGCACCTCAATCTTGCTCTCTGTGTACTTTGGCAGAAGAGAGGGATGATATTTAAGACTTTAATTGTTACTGTATTTTCTACATCTTAGTGTTTTAAATTGCCATCAGAGAACATGCTCCTGTGGGGTTGTTAAGATTAAGTTGGTGACATGACATGACATGGAAAAATAGAATGCGATATATCCAGCAGTAGTTTTAGGTAGATTTAGGACCTTTTTTAATGATACGTGATTTGTTTTCCATGTTTTCATATCCACTGTGAAGGTAAAGACGAGATCCTATCATATCCTCCCTCAAATTTACTTATGTTTTAGCTGGTTTTTATGATTCACTGCAGTGTAACTTCCTTATTCTAACAGAATCAGAAACATTCAAGCTACAGTTTAAAAACCTTCAGACTGAGTGGTGGTGAAAGTTGGGTTGTGACCTCTGGTAGTATTCCAAACTAACGCTTGCCATGATCTGGAGAACTGATTCAGAGTGGAGCCTTGTTCAGTTAGTCAAATACACCATTTGTATCATTTATTTTACCATGAAAAAGAGAGGCAGGGTGGAATTTCTGTTGTTCTGTGTATGCTCATAGTACCTGGAAGAGCTGCAGCATGTGTACAGAACTAGAGATCTCCAGACCTCTCCAGGTCCGGATTTACAATACGAATTTTTGTGGCTCTTCCAGATATTAATCGATCTACTTGAAACTGAACAAACTCAAATGTGGAAATTCAGGACCTGAATTGTTTGGGGTTAGCGGGGCACTGTCTTGTGTTGCTGTCCTTTGTAGCAGAAAGAAGGCAGGGTGCATGTTTTTAAAACCTTGGCTAAAAGTGTTTTGATATTACATTCTCATTTTATTGGAGAAGTTTGGCCAAAACCAAGTCATTGAGCTGATGTGGTTTGTGTCTTTTGCATGCAGCTGCAGCTTTTGTCCTGATTTGAGTGGATTTTTTGTTTAGAACTGATTAAAATTGCTTCTTAATTTGTAGATAAGGCCAGTGTTGCCAGAACACATCAATTAATTACTGAAAAAGATAGATTCTGTGTAAATAATGACATAAGGGACCATTTTAGAATCCCAGAATGGCTGAGGCTTGAAGGGACTTCTGGGGATCATAGATTACAACCTCCCTGCTGAAGCAGAATTGCCTTTATTTCACACAATAAATCTGAAGTCAATCTAGATTGTGGGGGAAAATAAAAATTACAGTTTTGGTAAAAGTATCCTTTTGTGACTGACAACATAGGGAAAATATTGCTTACAAAATACTGAGAACTGAAGAGATGCTAGGCTGTGTCAGTCCTAGGAGAGAGGGACTACCAAGACCTGAGTGGAAAATTCCAGCACTTTAGTCAGACTGAAGTCATAGATAACAATACTGGTATTTTGCTAATGGTCTGGCTGCGTTTGCTGAATCAGGATGTTCGACCAATCATGGTTAGCTTTGTCTGAATGTTTAGGTAGCAATTTGTTTAATTTCTGCGTGGTAACCCTTTCCCAGAAAAGTATTGATGTACAGCTAAAAGCAGAACACCCCTGGGTTAGCTCCCTTGGTTGAAGGCAAACACATGCTTAAGTGACTTGCTGGACTGGAGCCCAAGGCCTTGTTCACAAGGATGGCTCTGTTTCCCACTGCACTCACGTTCTGTCATCGAATGTGGCACTAGCCAGCATCTCTGCCTAACGACATAGCAGTCCTGTCACTTTGCTCAGAATTGGGAGTTGTGTTTCCTGCCCAGCATTTCTGAAAGCAGCAAACATGGGGCAAAGGAATTAGCAGAGTGTCTTTTAAACATGTTAAGATGTTTGTGGCTCTGAATCAGACAGACAAATAGATCTTTACAAACCTTCTGGCTGGTTTCAAAACTGGGCACATCTTCCGTTTCCTGTTTTAGTCAGTGCAGATTGAGAATAGCAGTAAGTGGTACATCCATTGAAATCATAACTGTTTGAAAGTAGTGAGTTATGTATCCTTGAGATATTCTGTTTGGAAAAAGAAGCTTCTGAAGTAGAGGAGAAAGCAGGTGGATGGATGCAGGAAGCAACTGACAATCTGTAAGAAAGCAGTGGGTTTTTCAGTGTTAAAATCAGAGTTCTGTCTTGAAAATGGACATGCCAGTTTGTGAGTAAGCAGGAAGTAACTCAGCAATAAAGGAATCTCCCTCTTACAGTGACATATTCTTTAAAAACTGAGGGAAAATCCAGATAAGCATGAATACGACCTACCAAGTTCATTTCACCTGTTATTTACAAAGTAATTAATACAAAAGCTTTCATTACACAAGAGAAGCATACATTAATAGGTAGCATATACTAAAGACTGTGTGTGATTTATTTTCCTACTGCTGTTACAGACTAATTAGACTGCAATCACAGTTCTTGTCTCTGTCTTGTCAAAATACATTATTTGAAAGGAAACGCCAAATCTGAGGTTAAAAATGCAAGGAAACTTGTTTTGTCTGCAGCCAGGTTTTTTAGTGGAGACCGTGGAACTGTTCCTCCTTCACTGCTGCTCTGTGAGATCAACTATGGAACATGCTCAAGAACAAGAAGCGTGTCTAGAGCAAACCCAGAGGTATTGTGTGCAGAGACCAATATACAACCAGGAACTCCTGCAAGGACAGCTGCATAGGCGACAGAGAACCCCTCAGACTTTAGGGCAGAAGATTGCACATTCTTGTCGGTAGGGTATTTTTTTTATCTTTGTTTTATTGGTTAGAAATATTATAATTCTTAATTGATTCATGCAATTGGCTGGTAATTTCCTCAAAGAAACCTAAAAGAGAAAACCACTAATTCTACTTTGACTGTTCAGCAAGACTGGGATGTTGTATATGTGCTTTTAACATTAAACTATATTAGAAAATGTTGGATAAATTAGTTGAATTGCCTTCATCAAAGTGCAAAAGGAAAATATGCAGCATAGGAATGTGAAGTATTAGTCAAATCACATGACACAAATTCACAAGACCCAGAAAAGCATCTGTCCTTTTTATGTGGAAATACTTATGGCCAAATTTGCACTTCACATGATCCTCTCACAGAAGAATGGAGATGTGTGATAGCTGTGTAGCAATCTAAAATATTAGTCTAATGAGGACTTACTAAAGGCATTCTGTAGCTTTTAATTAACCGCCTTGGAATCTAAGTTTCATCAGGTTAGACATGAAGTGTCTTTAACTGTGCTTCTCTTGCTCTGTGGTACCAGGGGATTTAAGTTCTAGTTAAGTTCTCATTAGCTTTATGTTTATCCATGCTTCATTTGCAGGGTTTTTCCATTTCTTGCTCAAAGCTTGTTCTTCAGAAAAACAAATGCTTTCTGCCTGATTGCTTTTCTATAAAATATTCCTGTTCATATGATTTGACATTTGGAGATTTGTTTTGGTTTTATGGAATTACTATAATGGTAAAGACACTTAATTTTACCTCAGAAAACTTATCTGTCCTGAATAAAAAAAAAAGTGGATCAAAATTCTCCTTCTTGTGATACAGTCTACTTAACCATGAAGAAGTGTGGATGATTCTCTCACTTGTAGTAATAAGCTTCTTCACTGTGCAATTCAGAAATGCTAACAAATCTCTGCAATTCTCTTGCACTTCCCCTACGCAGAAAAGGATTTATACAATCCCAATGTTACATTTTTACCCAAGATTAAACTTACCACAGTACAATCAAAGTATGATGCATGGCAGTACTGGATAGAGATATGTGTCTCCTGGCTCTATTCATTTGTCATGAGTCAAGGTTTCAAAAGATTAATAATAGCTCTGCTAAGAGCCACAAGGGTCAGTGCTGCTGGCTTCAGTGCCTTTACTTTCCAGGTGAAGAAGGGTTATATTCTCAAATAGCCTTAAAGTGGGTCTGTCAGTACTGGTAGTGTAACAGTAACAAGTACTGGTTAAATTAATAGATTTGGCGTTTTTAAAGCATAATAATATAAAATGTTATGATCAAAAAAGTATAAAGCGCGCAAATAGCAAATGGGAAAAAGTACTGCCAAGTACTCTGATAAGTGAAAACCACTATCAGGAAGCAAGTTATGCTCAGGGGATTGTTACTAGGAATGATCTCAGCAAAAGGTGTTGTGTGACCACTCAATTGTGCGTAGACTGGAACAGTTTTACTTCCCACTGACCTCCAGCCTCACAAGACTTTTGTGCTCTTCTCCAGTTCCATAAGGTTTGTGAACAGCACTAACATGTGATTAAGGGCTAAATTAACTGGAGACATAATTGGTTTTGCTTAAGCAGGTCCAGAAATTACTGTCATCAGGAGTCTGACCTTGCCTTTAATGGAGCTGTTTTCCTGTATGGGGATGAAAGACAATTTTTTGCAACCTGTTTGTCTGTCCCCTGCTAGTGTCTAACTTACTTTCTGCTTTGTATTTCCAGTTGTTCTTCTAAGAAAGTCAAGTCTCATCTTTACAGTTTCTTACCGATTTTAAAATGGCTTCCTCGTTACCCAGTGAAAGAATACTTATTGGGAGACATTATTTCAGGTATAAGCACTGGGGTCATGCAGCTTCCTCAAGGTGAGTGTACCTCCAGATTTAATTATCTCTTCTTTGCTTTTTCTATGTGTGCTTTTATGGCAGTGCCTGGCGTCCTGAAACAGGTGCTCCTGAGAACAGGATGTGTATCTCAGGGCTCTGTGTAGAGATTCTGCTGACCAGCCCAGAATGACGATTCCCTTAAAACTGCAAGTCAGTGACACGCACCAAACTCTGAAAGAAGGTCCCTCTCTAATCAGTATCCACAGCTCTCAATGGCAGACCAACCTTTCACAGTTTAAGTGCATGTCTACACTTTTGCTGAATGCACCATATTATTTACTGATCTGATTGTCCTGCAAGTCATGGCAAATTTCCTACAGAGGGTAGCAGTATCTAACAGACATGTAGACATTATGTTTCAGAGAGCAGGTGGGGCAAAGTAACTAAACTAAATTTAACCAGAGAAGAACATGCAAGAATTCAAAGACTGATCCCTAAGGCTAGAAGTCACCAGTTTACGCTGGAACCATAGTAGCGGGCAGTGATTTATATGGTGGAAATAAGTCAAAAGTATCATCTGTAACAAGACTGAAAATCTTTGGAAATTTCTGTTAAATTACTTGGAAGTGTCACTCTAAGTGGAGCCTGGTCCTGAAGCAGGAGCAGGCTCTGGAAGACAGAGAAAGCCAGCGTTCACTATTCTGTTCAGCTCTTGGTGAATGGACCAGTAGAATCCTTTGTTTAGCCCAACACTTACTATTAGCAGTTTCAGAAGTGTTAGGAGGTTAGAAAGCAACAGCACTTCTAAAGGAATATCATATGGGGTGCCCACTGCTCTGGTAATGGCAGCTTCACAATAGCTGCCACAGTCTCAGTATATTTTTTCCAGGAGGCCTTGGAATCAAGGAAATTCTTTGATTTGTACAGAGCCCTGTCCAGAGGGTGATGTAATTAAGCATAAATAAGTTTACTTCTGTGTTGATTTATTTCATATTTGCACCTCACTTATTCCACTTTAGGCTGAGGCAGGTCTGAAAAATTCATCTGTAAATCCAAGATTTTAATAGGTGGTAACCCATTAAAATAATTAAATATCCTAACTTAGGCTATGCAAATCATTTCTTTATTTCTGTATCTTCCTGGTTTTGTGTAAGTTTTATGATTAAGGTTATTTTTTCTTCCATACGTGGAAGCATCAGCTTATCTTAAGCTGATAGCTAATATGGTTAACTCTCAAGCATATCTGTCATATACTAGATACAAACATTGCCAGTTGTATACTGAAACATAATTTATGTCATGACCTGAAAGAACACTTAAATTTAAGTGGTCAGCAGTGAACTTTATACTTAATTTTATGACTCTTTTTTTAAAGTAAACACTATTTATTTGATGACTGTAAACATGCCCTTAAACTGCTCCTAATCCTTCCCTTTCTAAAAACACAAAAGTTTAACTTTCATTTTTCTGGAATGGATGTAATTATAGCAAGCATGAGTTCAAAGAAGCCTGGGAATTATTCCAGGCAGAACTACAATGACCACAGTGTTTAAGCCATGGCCTCCTATCAAGTCAATATCTCTCTTATTTCCTTGGCACTGACGGGCTCTAAAAATGCCAGTATAAATGAAAGGGAATAAAAGGTATTCACATAGACCCACCCTCCCAGTTTTGAACACTGATTTTCAGTTCTGGTTACTTGTACTGTTAAGTTCATAATCATATTAAAGGCCAGGCTGTTACTATACAGGGTGTTTGCTGATGTCAGGAGAGGTACCCCTTGGATGAGAGAATATATGTCAGATGGGTTTCACAAGTACTTCATGAAAAGCTCATTGAAGCAAGAGAATAAATGATACCATCACTCCAGTTCTGGTGGGAATATGAATTTTTGGTTAGGACTCAGACATTGCTTAGGGCTCAAACAAGGCCCTCTGAGCTATTACACTGCACAAGAGCACTTGGATGGCACAGAAGATCCCTTTGGTTTAGTTCTTTTTTTTGTAACGTGATGCTTTGTCTCCCAATTTAAATTAATAGGGAGAGGTGTTTTCGAGTATCACTGGCTCTATATGGTGGGTGAACCATTACTTCAGTTTGGAATTTGCACTGGCCCATTGAGATTTTTTCCCCTCACTTGGACCAGTCTGCCCCAAGTGTGGCAAGAACACACAGGTGTTACCAGCCTGCACTTGGGAGAGTGCAGAACCAAGCCAAGCCAGGATACAGTGTTTTCTCCTTGAGGCCCGTTTGTTCTGTTCTGGTGTCAATTCTCATTGACACAAGCTGTGGAGAGCTATTGTTTTGGCTGCTGTTTGGAACTGCTTGGGACAGTTATGTGCCATACCACATGGTGCACACCACTTGCTTGTGAGCCTGGTCCCACGATAAGCACACCCTGAGTCACACAGAGGGTGGGAGATGTTCTTCCCTGGTGTCCCTTAGAGCTGTTACCCCACAGCTCCACTGGTGTGCTTGCCAGCCCCCACTACAGATACAAATGATGTGGATTGCATTCCACTGCACTGAACTGGACAGGGCTTAATGACAAAAAGGACTTTGTTTTTGGGAAGAATACCAGACTGTATAAGATTTGTGACCTTACAGATTGTCAGAAATGATTCTCTGCTTATTTTACATTTTGAAGCATGTTTTGTGGAAACATAAACTGTTATGTCATCCCAGCCATTCTGGGGTGAGGGAGGAGGAAAGTGTTTAATCAGTTATAGGTTGCCATGAACACCACGTGTGATCAGAAAAGGAGGAGAAAGTCAAATGTGTCCCACTGGTTATGGGGGCTTGGGTGTTTCTAACCAGATTCTTCTGCAGATGAAAACAAAAGCAACAAGAGGCCTTAAGCCATCTCTGTTAGCTGTTAAGGAGTGCTTCCACCCACAAAGGCAAAACAGGTGCACAAGTGTAAACACAAACACACACACACCTGCAGTGCCTGTAATTAGAGACTTTGGTTTCCTGACTCAATCCATCATGTTTCTAGGCACTTCCCTAGAGTATTATACATTTTAAAGAGTCTTCACTGAAAGATCTCCTCTTTTTTAAACCTGTGACCAGTCTCTAGAGTTCCTATTAGGTGTGCTCAGTTTTAGTAGGCTTAAATCCCTTTGCTTTGGATGGTTTATTTTTGTTGTTTACTTAACATGCATATTTGTGTCTGTTTTCTAGGTTTAGCCTATGCTTTGCTGGCAGCTGTTCCCCCAGTATTTGGCCTATATTCTTCATTTTATCCTGTTTTTCTATACACTTTTTTTGGAACTTCCAAGCACATATCAATAGGTATATCTGTACAGATAACTGAAAGTCTGTCTATATGTGTGTGTGTGTGTTTAATAAAGCTGTAAAAAATAAAATTGGAGAAAGAGAAAGTATAGTTGTTTTCCATAAATTCAAATCTAAGTACATAGGAGAAACGCAAATGGGTGGAACATAACCAGTACTTTTTTATTGTTAGTTTATCCATTTTGCTTAGGAAGCAGTAGAAGAGCATCTTGTATCAGATTAGATCTAGAAATGTGTGCTACAAACTCCTGAAATATGATTTCATTGCTGCAGTCATCTTTCTGTGTGGCCAGGATGAACCTTTAATTTCCAAAATAGAAACTGAGATAGAAAAAAATGATGGTGTTTACCTTCTGCAGAGGTGTATGTTCACCATCTAACTAGCTTTAATGGTGCTGAGTACTGGAGCAGACTTGGGGACTAAAAAGTATGTTATTAAGGTAGAAAACTCTTATTTTAGTTTAATTCTACATAACTCAATAAGAACCACTCCTAAAAAAAAAAACTTGCCAGGATTTTAACCAATTATTTTCCTCTCCCTCTTATTTCAGGCACCTTTGCTGTGGTTAGTATGATGGTTGGTGGCGTTGCTGTAAGAGAAGTGCCTGATGAAATTATTTCTCTGGACTATAATTCTACTAATATTACAGATCTCCTTGAATATTACAGTGCTAGGGATACCAAGAGGGTGCAGGTAGCTGTGGCTCTCGCCTTTCTTTCAGGACTTATCCAGGTATGTGCTCAGAGTTTGCTGTAAGGGCAAGTTCAGCTGATGCTGCTGGACTTGCAGGGGCTGCTGGGTCACGGTGGATCCCCCTGTCACCAGACTTGTGCTTCTGCACTGCTCCATGTGGGACACAGGCTGCTTTCTGGTAGCCACATAACAGAACTGGGGATGGATACGTTGGAGGCAGGACTTTATCTGGCATCTTAGCTGGACTGGGAAAAAATGGGATCTTCCCCCTTGTCATTTTTTCCCCTCCCATCAAAAAAAATCTGTCCGTAAATGCATACAGACAATGCATACATACATACCCATATCTCACACTTGACCTGCCAGTGGCATGGAAGATTGGGTGCATTGATGGCTGCTTACTCAACTGTGGCTTTAGAAAAGCCAAGTTCAGGTTTGCCTGATCTGGCTTGGGCATTGAGGAAAGGAGAGGGGGATGTGTGTGCTATATCCAGGATATAGTTGGAGTCACATGATTGGCACTTCTCTTTTTCGTTAGTTGTGTTTAGGTTTCCTTCGATTTGGGTTTGTGGCCATCTATCTAACAGAGCCTCTGGTGCGAGGATTTACCACTGCAGCTGCAGTTCATGTCTTTACTTCCCAATTAAAGTATCTCCTTGGCATCAAGACTAGCCGGTACAGTGGACCCCTCTCAGTTGTATATGTGAGTAACTACATTTGCTCAACATGCTAATTCTGTCTTGTCTGGATCTAGTTCTTAAGCTTTTTCCTATTTTTATGTATTATTTGGCACTAAGTAGAATAATCTTCGGTATTCAACACTGGGTATGAGACTTTTAAGTGCCATAGCAATATATGAATATCTGAAAGCGCAGCCCAAGTGTGACATGATAGATCTGCACAGTCTGAGATGGGCGGATTTTAGGATTCTGCTGAATGTAGTTTCATAATATAAACAGATATTGTTCACTGAAGCAAGTCTCTTGTGCCTTGGGGGAAAATGTGCTCCTGAAATGCTTCACTGTAGATCAGGCATGTTCTGCAAAGCTAGGAAATGTTACTCTCAGAATCTTAGCACTCTAAAGTGGAAGAAAAGGGAAGATCTCAGATGTCTGTGAAAACCTCAGCTTTTGAGCAGATTGCTGGCCCAGCAATTACAAAACTTCAGGATTTCATCTACATCTAGGCTATAAAAAGTGATTTCTGGGAATCTTTTTGTATATTTTTGCAGGTATAACAAACCTTTTGGAAAGAACTCTGCATTAATGATTAAATTCAAAATTTGCTGTTCGGTTCACTAGTCTGGGAACCAGTCATACTAATTGCCAAACAAATAAAAGGGAAGTTATAAATTCAAGATGCATACTACCAGGATATCTTGAATGTATAACATCCTGAGGGTTGTTGCATAAGGAAAAATATGTTCGTCTTCTTTCAAAGACCTCTCCAGAAGTTATTCATTTATTTGAATGCAGTGGAAGAAGGAGGAATAATCAGTATGGGGAATTCTTTACCCTTGAGCAACTTGTGTATTCCAGCAGGTTTTTTTTCTAACACCCTTTTAGTAAATGTTTTCAGGTAAAAGGTATTTGGAATAATGGCCAGTTCAGCAGCATTGCAGGATCACTGTTATTTAACCATATTGTTATGGCAACCTCAGTGGTTCTATTAGCAGCTTTATTGTTTGAGAATAGTTCATACAGCTCTAAGTAAATGTGACTTGCCAAAGAATATTTGAAGGTCTTAGAAGGAGTTTGCATTTATTGCTTTCAGGTAGCTGCCACTGAGGAATATGTGTGAAAATGCTGAGGATGAGAGATATGATTTAGTTTAGGCTTTTTACCCCATTAAAGTTTTTTCTCCAGATTTTTGCCCCCTTTAAGGAACACTGATATTGTAAATGATTCAAGTGCATTTCTCTCACTGAGATACTCTAGTCTTCTGTATTTTGTGGGAAAAATGGGTGTTTTGGTGAGGCCCTCATTCACGTGGTTGTAAATTTAGAATGAAACCACAGCTGAGAAGCAATGTATAATTTGCTCTTTCATGGCAAATCTCCATGAAGATTCTATTTTCTTAAGAATAATTATGATGCTTTTGGTATGTTACAGAGCATAGCTGCCGTGCTTTCAAAAATAACAACAACCAATATTGCTGCATTGATTGTTGGATTAACGTGCATTATTCTACTGCTGATTGGCAAGGAAATCAATCTCCGCTTTAAGAAGAAGCTCCCAGTTCCTATTCCTATGGAGATCATTGTGGTAAGCCAGTTGGGAAATTCTGTGGCTAAATTATATAGCTATTCTAAAGCTGTAGAAACTATCTCACATTATATCTTATCTTACTGAGCTTGAGAGTAACTTCCATTGAACATAATTCATTTGAGCCTTGATCCAATTGAAGGTTTGGATTCTCTTAAAATTAAGAACTGGAATGCCCATATGGAGAGCATAAAGTCAGAAAGAAGAATGGAAAGACAATTTAAACACCCCTAGTCCCTTACAGCAATGGATAGATATATATGTGTTGTAAAACCTTCTCTGTCCAGGAGTTTGGGCACCTGACTGATTCTCTGCAAGACATCCCTCTGAGTGGGACTTCCCACTTGGAGTCCAAGAGCTAAGAACCATCTCCTGAAGGAAGGTGCTTACAGATGCCTGTTCACAGGTTCTGCAGAGCTTGCTCACTTTTTGAAATGCAGTAGCAGAAAGAAGAGCAGGAACCATCAGGCTTAATACTTCTTCCTTTTTCTGTTTCTGAGACTGATAACTGCAGCATTGATTCTGTTTTAAATGACTATTCTAAAATACATGGATAAAACAGGTTATCATAATACACACAAAGCGTACAGCTCAGACAACCTTTTGCCTTTAAAAGTGATGTGATTTAAAAATGAGTTCTTGGATTAGTACAGCTCTCAAACAACTTGCACATAACCGAGTCAAGAAAGGGAATTATTGAAGCTGTGGGCACAATCTAGATAGAAGGAACAAAGAAAAGGGATGCTGGTGAGAGATGAGGGAGGTGGTATAATAGGGTACTTTTTGATAGGCAATAGCAAAACAATGTTCCTTTCTTTGCTGTTTCGTAAGTTCTCTTTACAGGTAACAGGCTATGCACATGCAAATAAGTCAGTGCACACAGGCAAGAGTGTCCTTGCATTTAATTTTTCCAATACATTCATTTGCCTGAGCTTGGCTTAGACAAATGGAATTTGAGTGAATCAGATCATACCATAGCATATTCAATTTAACTGTTTACAAAAAAACTTTTTAAAATCAGGATGAGCTGGACATGATAAAGGGAAAATCATGATGCTTCCTCCTTTTTATCTGCTTTTTTAGCCCCTAACTCAGAGAAAACTGATTGACAAATAAATGTAACCCCTAGTGTGTATTACTCATAGTCAGCTAACCTTTATATCTCTTCAGGTGGCTTTATCTCTTTTTAGATAATGTTTACAAATGTGTTTGTGGATTTTTAGGTCATTATTGGCACAGGAGTTTCAGCTGGAATGAATCTGAATGAGTCGTACAAAGTGGATGTTGTTGGGAATATTCCTCAAGGGTAGGGATGATACATTCTTATTAAGACTGTGCCTTTTCTGTATTGCATATAGCTTTTATCATATTAATTTACAAATTTTAATTTCATCTCCCAGGTTACGTGCACCAGCAATTCCTGAGATTCAGCTCATCCCAGCAATATTTGTGGATGCAGTAGCAATAGCAATAGTTGGATTTTCAATGGCTGTATCAATGGCCAAGATCTTTGCCCTTAAACATGGTTACACCATCGATGGGAATCAGGTAAAAGTAGTGGGGTTGCTTTGTTGAAAATTCTTGGTAGCACCTTTGTTACATCAATAAAGTAGAGTGTGATATTGACAAAAATGAGGGTTTTTTCAGTAGTTGAATGAGGCCAGATTTTGACAGCCTACACATTTAAGGTCCGGGAATTAGTCTAAGTTCTTCTTCTGGCTGTGTTTAAATAACCAGTTTCACTTTTAGCTTCATTTTGGGAAACCTGCTTCTCCTATACTTGCATGAATATTAATTGTTGGGACAGACATTACTTGACCATACTGTCCTGATGAGCAGCTAGATTTTATCTGCTTTCTGTAATAGAACAAAGCATAGAGTTCCCATGTGATAAATATAGTACCTTATGTGTCAACTCTTGTCTAGAGTTTAAAAATTCCAATTATGTTTTATAGTTCCTTTTTATTCCTGCTGATTGCAAATGGGCAACTTGTCATTTTCTGGGGCAGCAATTGGCCCTGTCTGTACTTAGCATTCTGACCATGATTTAAGTGATAAGGACTGTGTTTAGGGACTCCCTAAAATGGGAATGGTATGTCCTCCTCACCTACACTGGCCTTCCTGTGCAATTTAGAATCAATCCTTCAATTGGATTATTGATCAATATTACTGTGGTGTCAAGGGAGACAGAGTTCCTGTGCTGTAACACATCTCCTAGAGCACACATCTGACACAGCACAGATCAACTGTTCCCCCCCTTATCAAAATGATTGCCTTCCTCTGAGAGTAAATGAAGTTTACCTACAGAGTTTTACATCTGGTCAGGTGAAGCTCATCCTTCATGTCATTGTGCTGTTTTACCCAAAGAGAGAAGAGGACAAATCTGTAGCTGCATGAATGTAATTGGCTCTACTTACATTAAACATATCATCACTGACCTGAGATAAGCATCTAAATCTTTTCCTCAGGAGGTGCCAGAGGCTACTTCACCTCGGTGTTAAAGTGAAGAACTCCTTGTCACAGTTGCAGTGCATGCCAACTGTTTAAATGAATCCAAGAAGGATTGTACAAACACAGAG
This sequence comes from Picathartes gymnocephalus, assembly GCA_013390045.1. NCBI lineage: Eukaryota > Metazoa > Chordata > Aves > Passeriformes > Picathartidae > Picathartes > Picathartes gymnocephalus. Next base: position 111,003 of record WEKY01006428.1, on the reverse strand, counting down.
GAAAAATTCATTGAAAACTATTGGAAATGTACGACTGAAATCACTCTGAATTACAAATAGCAAGATGCAAGTAGTCTGGGGAGGCTTCATTCCAAGCAAATAATTTCTTAGGCATCAGAAATGCAGTACTGAGGTAGATGGAACTCTGATCTCACTCATAGGAGCAGTTCTCATGTGGGATCTTCCTGAGGAAGTAGTGGACATTCATTTGTTTCTTCATGTACAGCAATGGATTACCATTCATGGAAACACAGGCAGGGCTGCTCATGGTTTTAAACACATAGTTTAGGGTGGGAAGCAAAGAATGGTGTTTGCATGAGAAAACATTTTTCATGTATATTCAGGGTTAAAATTCAAATTATCCCCAAGATGAAGAAATACTTAAAACAAGTAGCGCTGTCATTCATTTTAGTTTTCAGTCTGATTAATTCTTGTAACCTTTAGGGATGGGAAATGTCTCCAGCATTTCATCAGAGACTTTATTTAACAGATGATTTAACATGCATCAGCTTGTGCATGTGTGAGAACTACAAGTACAAGCTACAATTAGGTTGTAAATAAGATGTGGTTGTTAATGTCTGTGGATAGCTGCAGCTTGATACACCTGCTAAGTGTAACTGCCTTTGGCTTTTTTTGCTCTATTATTTAACACAGGAACTTATTGCCTTGGGAATATGCAATTCTGTGGGGTCATTTTTCCAAACCTTTTCAATCACTTGCTCAATGTCTCGGAGTCTTGTCCAGGAAAGCACCGGTGGAAGAACTCAGGTATGTAGAATACCCAAATCCTGAGCCAAACAAAGTTTACTCTTTGGAGCTCCAAAACTACACTCTGAAGCTTATCTAGATGGCTGTATTTCTCTGCCTGGGCCAGGAGAAATAACTGGAGTTTCCCATGTTTCAAATCTAGACTGGGCAAGGATAGAACGCGGCATGACAGGCAGAATGGGTGAACTGAATGGAAGGGATCAAAAGTCATTTGAACAACCAGCCTTGTTGAAAGCACAAGGGGTGCCATGGTTTGAAAAAAAGTAACTTCTTTTACCTGCAGGGATTTTACAATTTCCAGCAGGCATAGCTTCCTTGAAGCTTTTACTGGCAAAGACTTTTACAACTTTCCGCAAAGTGCAGTTTCCTGCAGGCCTAGAGAGCCAATTAGCTGGTTAATACTAAGATAGACACTCTGTTTAGCCACTTAAAGAAATTGGATATGACTCTGTGATTCACATCTTAGGAGAGGGAAACCTCGAGATTCACTGTCTTGGTTTCCAGCTTCTGAATAGGTAACAACAAGGGCTCCCGTGCGGCCCGGCGGGGTCCGACCAGGCCGGGGGGCCTGCAGCCGCCGGGCAGGGGGAGGGGAAGCTATCAGCCTGCGGTGTGCTACCACTGAAATCCCAGCTGCTCCTGCCATAGCTGGCTGCCGAATCCTGCCGTAGGTTTTCCCCCCTCCCCCTCCCCTCCCTGGGAAGGGAGTGCAGCTCTGCGAGGCCAGCCCAGGCCCTCCCCAGTCCCCGGGGCAGTGCCGGGCTGGGCTGCACAAGGCTCATTCTGCCACAGCTAACTTTCTTGCTAGCTGCTGAGTGCCACAACCCCTGCGCCCCCCTCTCCCTGGGAGGGGAGCACAGCTCTGGCCACTGCCCAGCAGAGGTCATGTGACCAACCACAACACCTGGAAGACATATTAACTCTCTCAGTGCACAGAATGGACTCAGATACAACTCTTTCAGTGCACAAATGAACTCAGAATGCACAAATGGACTCAGAAAGAGAGTGAAGACACAGAAGAAAACCAACAGAGACACCGAGGTCAGTGAAAGAGGGACTAAAAGTCCAAAGAAAGGAGAAAGAGCAGATGCCTTAAGCTGAAATTCTTTCTCTAAAGCCATGGTCATGGACTAAGGTATATTGAACCATGTCCTTGTAACTCATAGATACAACTGGCAAGATGCAACGTTCTAACCTAACTTCCACCAACATATCTTGATGGGATCACGCCAGTCATAGAAACAGACTCCATTCCCACGTATTTTGATGGGTGTTCACCAAAGCCTCATATTCTTTGCTTTTCTACTAGAACAGCTTATCCTTAAAATTTTACCCCAGTGAACAGAAATGGGTCCCCGAAAACAGCTGCGGGAAGAACGGTGTGTCAGGGAAAAGGACTCTCACACTGCGAACAGATTTCCTTTTCCGGGCAGGAGCTCGCTGTGATATTGAAACCACAAAAGAACTGTGTTCTTGTGGAAAAGTCTCCATGGTCTAACAGGAGCGACTCTTCTTCCAATTGAACTGATAAAAGCCTATTTTAAATGTGGTAAACTGACTAAAGGTCTCAGGTTTTGTCTCTTTATGTTGTTGATGGGAGAGAACTTGATGGAATGGGGGAAGGAGATGTATCTGAAAGTTTTTTTGGTTCTTATTATTTTCTTTTTAGTTCTGTTAATGAATCATCTTTTTACCTTTAAAGTTTTAGGCCTGCTTTTCATTTCTCCTAATCCTTATGTCACAACAGACACTAAGTAAATTCAGTGAGTACACTGGTGTGAGGCCAGAGTACTTAAACCGCTACATTACATTGACGCTTGGTGTGAGGAGGCAACATGAAACCACTACAAGGGGTTAGCTCATCAGTAATATTTCCCCTTAGGGACACTTCTAAATAATCTCTGGCTTTTTTTTGTTCAGATTGCAGGTACACTCTCTGCAGTTATGGTTCTGTTGGTAATTGTGGCTATTGGATACCTTTTTGAACCACTTCCACAGGTGAGAGAGTTTTGCATGTTAGGCATTGCATTGACAGTGAACAGAGGCCCATGAGTATTGCTAAAACTTGAGATTGTGGGAGGGTTAGTAAACAACAGTTAGGCCTTGATCCAGAAGCCTTTAAATTTTGTATGCATTTTTGCTGTAAATTAGCCTAGAAATAAATAATGTTTAGAATGATCCAGGAGGCTTTTTGTTGTTGTTTTTAGTATTGGATATCCTGGACTCTGCCTTTAGAACATAAGAATACCTTCAAGCAATTCCCCTTTAGAACTGTTTAGGTTAGAAAAGACCTTAAAGATCATTGAGTCTAGCTGTTAACTCAGCACTGCCAAGCACATCACTGAATCATGTCCCTAAGTGCCACATCTACTGGCTTTAAATATCTCCAGGGATGGTGACTCAACCACTTCCTGGGTAGCCTGTGCCAATTCTTGACAAACATTTCCATGAAAAAACTTTTCCTCATAGCCAATCTAAACCTCCCCTGGCACAACGTGAGGCAATTTCCTCTCATGCTGTCACTTTTTACTTGGGAGAAGAGTCCAATGCCCACCTGGCCACAGCCTCCTTTCAGGCAGCTGTAGAGACTGGTAAGGTCTTCCCTGAGCCTCCTTTTCTCCAGGCTAAACACCCCCAGCTCCCTCAGCTGCTCCTCATCAGACTTGTGGTCCAGTCCCTTCACCAGCTCCATTGCCCTTCTCTGGACACACTCCAGTACCTCAATGTCCTGCTTATTGTGAGGGGCCCAAAACTGAATGCAGGATTTGAGGTGTGTCCTCATCAGTGCCAAGTACAGGGGTCCTGCTGGCCATATTTGATTGCAGCATAAGAATTCTGGCTTGAGGTTAAAAAGTTAAAAGAATGTTACAGCTTGGCTAGTAGAAGGCCAATGCTGGGTAATGGCTCAGCATAATGAGTTGGGTTTGCTGCAGTTTATACTTATTTGTATAAAAATATATTTATGTGAATAAGTATATTTCTGATGTTAAAAAAACAAATCTGTTTCTGGTGATGTGCAAAGGATGATACAGAATTCCTGTTTCTTGTTATAGGAGTTGGACCTTGGGTTACAACTATATGACTGTTGCAGGAATTGTTTCAGTATGTTGTAGAGAAACATGAATTTGAGATTACAGTCTACTGCTTCAGGCACTGTAAGTGTAGCAGCATGAAGTGTAGGAACATGTGATTTCTCTTGCTAGGAAACAGTAAATTAAACTGTACTGAACTGTTTTGCCATTTCTGCAGCTGCAGCAAAAGCACATATCCACTGAACTACCTGAAAAGTTGTAGGTTTTTAAATAGAACATCTGTTCAGTGGACTTATATAATTTATAAAGCACAGAAATAGTTATTTGTGATACTTTGAAGGTCTTACTTGACGTTGGGTTTATTTTGCTTGTGAACATTGCATTTTTGTAATGTTCTTAGACAGTCCTAGCTGCAATTGTCATGGTGAACCTGAAGGGAATGTTTAAACAGTTTGGAGATGTCGTGCACTTCTGGAGAACCAGTAAGATCGAGCTGGTGAGTATTGCACAGCTCAGTGCATATATTTTACTATATTAAATTTATTGTTATCCCCAAAACAGCATAGAAACTTACCAAGGAGTTACAAATTAGTGTTGTATTGCGGAGGAGCATATGACAGGGAGCTGTAAGTACCCTGGGAGAGTGATCTCTTGGAGACAAGAATATTTTTCTTGTTGTTTAACAGTCTTGTAACTCAGGTCAGAAGTAGTTTGGTTGCAGTAAAAGCAAAGCTCCGGCAGTGTTGCTATAGGAACTGCACTAAAGGCTGTGGGAATGCCTGAGAGTAACAAAGAAAACCACTTGAAGGTATTTGCCATCTTTTAAGATAAACCAAAAGCCTGGCTGGAGTGGGTCAGAACTAAGACTATATTGGAGGGAACATTTTGGTGGCATTTCTCTCCTGGATGAACTGGCTGATGGAACTGAGTTAGAGCTACTTGCAGGCCTTGAATTTTTTTCTTTTTTTTTTATCCTAAGGTTATTTGGAGTCTGATGATGGTAGAACAGGATTCCTTGGAGAACAGAACCTAAGGCATTAATTGATATGTGACAGTTTGTCAGATGTTAGAGTGCCTTGAGCTTTTATGCCTTTCTGAAAGGTTAAGGCAATTCCTGTCTGCCATCGTGGTGGGTTACATTAGAGCGTATTCCTGATCAGAAGTGATACATAGGTTCTGAGGTTGAGTTATGCTGTTATTTTTGTTGTTAGCAGGAAAGAATGCATAATAATTCAGACCTTTTCTTTGTTTTAGGCCATCTGGGTGGTAGCTTTTGTGGCTTCTCTTTTCCTGGGACTAGACTATGGTTTGCTTACTGCAGTAACATTTGCAATGATAACCGTTATTTACAGAACACAAAGGTCAGATTTCTTCTTTATCAAAATTAGTTTTTGCTGATCTTCTATGTGGTTTTGTTTGTTCAAGGGGTGCAAATAAACAGAAGTCCATTCCACCCTCTTCGACTGCATGCTGTATAGAATTTCCTTCCTAATATAGGTCATGCCCTTTGACTCTGATCCAGGGTTTATGTTTTCTTTTTCTGAGAACAAAATTTTTAGAGGGTATGAACTTGCACTCTCAGTAATAAACAGAAGATTTTTCATTTCTCATAGTGGTTAATCTTCTCATAGTGGTTTATTTATTTTAATGCTTAGAGTTTAGAACTTTAAATCTTCTTGCTGCCAGTTTCAGTACATGATTACGTTTTGTGTACACTAATTTTCACAGACAAGCTGAAGTTGTGTCAGATTATCATGAGATGAATACTTAGGTATTTTAAAAGAAAGTTCTAATTTGTAAAGTACTGTGACTGCTCTTCTAGTTTTCAAGTCACTTCTCCCCATTGAAAGTGACAAAGCTCTTATTGTGAAGCTTTCCAGGTCTACAGAGAAATGATTTCTTGCATATGTGGATAGGACTGGTATGTGATGTTTCTGGGCTCAAGGTCTGGGACAAGTGGAAGCTGTGTAAAAGTCTTGGTTCCATCTGCTTTGGAATGAAAGCAAATTGTGAGATTTCCACTCTGCATAAATAAGACTATTTTTCTGCCATCTCTATCCAGTTTTATTCTTGCAAATAGAACAGTAATGTACTTTGTGGTCACAGTTCTTGTGAGCTGGGAGTATTCATCTGCTTAGGCATTGTCCTGGGAGCAGAGTGGCTCTTTGAAATCACAGCATGTTTTCTGCCAGTATGAGTTTCCATATTTGCAAGACAGTCAGTGGAGTTACACCAGGTGGTGCTGCAGAGAATTTGCCCTGTACTTTTGCATGCTCTGACTCATACTTTTCAGAAAATGACAACATTTCAGTGCTAAGCTTATAAATAAATTATTTTTTCACTGAAAGAAGCAAACTTCCTTTTTATTGTGTTCTGCCATAAGCTGCTCACTGCATTTAACCATGTTTAGATAATCCTGTACTAGACGGGCCCTGCAGAATGACCATTTAAAATAAGTTTCAGTCTGTGTTAAACACTCGCTTTTCCACTTTATAAGTGATAATAACAGAAACATTTGGTTCCTTTCTAGCCCTCAATACAGAATCCTTGGTCAGATTCCTAACACTGACATCTACTGTGATGTGGAAGAGTATGAAGAGGTAGGAACATGTTCTTCTGCATTGAGGAGTTTCATACAGTGGAGCAAAGACAGCTGTGACAATTTGCTGCTTTGCCCTACCACACTGCACATGCAGTGCTGTCTGCTGAGCATTCACCTGTGTTGAAAGGAAAGAAAATAAATTTGGATTTAGTAGTAAAAGCTGCTTTGTTCAAAATGTGAACTCTTTGTACTGCAGGTACATTTTACCAGGAGGTGATCAAAAGTACTTTTATAATAGTTCCATTGTCTAAGTGTTTAAGAATACCACTGCTAAACCTGCTATGTACACAAGTACATACCAGGCCACCTCCTTTACTTGTGTAGCAGTATTGCATGGAATCCATGGAACCCAGGATCCAAACTTGTATGTTCTTCAGAATTGCACAAACTGTTCAAAACAGCATCTCACCCATCCCCTGCTCATTAAATGTACATGATTAATGGCACAATTGCTGACCATGCACTCAGCTTCTCATAAATGCCATTTTGTTCAAACAACAGTTGATGAAAGCATTACGTTTTGTCACTGCAATGGATATAAACATGCTGTATTTATTCCCAAGCAGCAGCTGCAATTTTCTGCACTCTCTGCTATGTTCTCAGAGAAGTTGCTATGAAAGTTGCAACCTCCTTTACTGAAGAACCAGTCTGTAAAAACCTATGGAAAAAGATGATGCAGTTCTGCTTTAAATATGATGCAAAGCAGGGGTATGGGCGCACACATTTATATCTGTATGCAAAGGAGAGGAGACTCCTTTTCTGTTACACTGAATGCAGTCAGCATTTCCTTCTGGGTAAAGATGAGGTTGCCAGCATATGGCAGGCTGGGTCTCTGCTGCTGGCCAGGTCATTTGCCTGCAAAATGTCACAGCCTGTTTAGAGATGACTGCATTTAAAGTAGGGGAGTGAAGTGAATATCAAGACCTGTCTGAAGGTCTAGGTAAAACCAAAGATTTGAAAGGCTGGGTTTTTTTGGTACCTGGGGAGTCAAGAAAGAAAAAGAGAGAAAGAGGGAAGTAAGTTATTATGCCTGTAGAAAAGGAGGCTAAAAGGAAGCAATTCTAGCAGTGCATGATTTCCTCATGGTAATACCAGCTGCAAATAGCAACATCAGAGAACTGAAAATATTTAATTTTTATGCCTGTACATTTTGGTGTAATATAGAAGGAGAAGTGTTACCAGGCATTGATAGCATGCAGTATTACACTGGGAAAGGGGGAGATTCTGATCTCCAGGAGGTTGCCTTTGCTCACAGCAGTGTCAACCTTCTTTATCTGGCACGTGCTGAGAGCCATCCAGGGTTGGCTGTTGCACTGCTGCATGTTCATGTGTCTTGTGATCACACGGGGGCTTTTATTCCATTTAACTGAGCTCTTCCAATATTTTCCTTAGGTTAAAGAATATCCTGGAATCAAAATATTTCAAGCAAACACATCACTTTATTTTGCTAATAGTGAGTCATATACAAGTGCACTGAAGAAAAAGGTGAGTAAAGTAAATTCTTTAATGTCTGTGTCCTGAAAATTCAAATTGGCATCTGAAACATGTTCATCTTTCAGCTCCTTTAGTGTAGCCCCTAGCACTATGTTTCTCAGCCTGTGGCCCCTGGTGATCTGTAAAATACGAGAATGTGACCCTCCTGCCAGCTACAAATTATTTTAGGAGGCAGCAACATGGTGGGAGGGAATAAACAGACAAAGTGTAGCTTCATAATGACTGCTTGTGAATGGAAAGTGGTGGGTGCAGAGCACAAACTGGCCAAACCTTTTTTTTCCCAGCAGGAAAGTACTTGCTGAGCTGAAAACAAAATGGGAATAAAAGTTTCCTTGTTGGGTAACTAACTTTACTGGAATATAAGACCGTGGAATACTGTGGGCATTTAGTGCCTCTCATGGGCAACAGATGACCCACACACAGGGCGCGCCTCACTGCCTGTGTCCCCCGTGCTTTCACCGGGTGGCAGTGGCAACAGCAGAACTGCTGACCCGCTGACAATTGCGCCTGTGCTAACTTGTGAAAAATTTTTCTGTAGCTCCCATGACGAGTCTTATACAAAACAGGTGAGTGGTACTTACCCTCACAAAGCAAGAGATACTAGTGATTATTGCCCAAATGCACTTCTCTCCCCTTTGCTCTCTGCACTCCAATCAGCATTTGGTTGAAACACGATCCTATCTGATTTCAATAAAAGAATGAGATGCATTTTTCCCTCATCTTGTTAACACAGTGTTTGCCAAGATGATTCCTTCTTTACACTGTTCTCACCCCTACCAAGGAAAGCTGGAAAATGCAAGCTTCTTGTTTAAATTTATGGCAGTGATTAATTCAGTGCAAATTGATACTCCAGTGCCAGCCTAACAAGCTGAATTTCTTCTGATCATGCTTTCTTCTCCTGACAGACTGGAGTGGACCCTGGTGCCTTATTAGAAGCAAGGAGAAAAGCCCAGAAGCGCCATGCCAGGGAGGTAAAGGCAGCAAATGAACACAGAAAGAAAGCTGTGCTGAAGCTTGTGAGCTCTTCGGTAAATATTTACCTCTGCTTTATCAGCTTACAGGCTGCTTTCAGGTGTTACCAGTCTTGTGTTTTATACAAGGTGCAGAGTGCTGCTTAGGGAGCATGTGCTGTGCAATGGGGACAGGTGAGTGAAGGAACAGTGTAAGGATCAGAGGCTCACTGCTGGATTGGATAATTGTGTTGGTCCTTGATTGCATTCAGATAGCACAGAGTGGCACAGAAACTCTTCACACTGTCATACTGTCCCAGCAGTGGTGTTGGCAGAAATCAAAGGGACCCTGCCTCTGCCCCTCTCCACACACTTGGAATAATCATGTAGAATTAAGATATAATAAGATCAATTCAAATTAGCAGCCCCTGTAACAAGAAGGTGTCATCCCCTCTTCTAATCCTGGCATGGCCAAGTGGAACAGATAGACTGAGAAGGGTTATCTGGGACATGCATGTACTTTTATGCATGTTTAAACTCACCCCTATGGTGGGAGCTGGTGTGTGATTTTACCATGGGAAACCTAAAAAAGGCCTACCTAGAGAGCCCAACTGCTGTTGTTTATTTTGAATATATAGGCCTTGATGGAATCAGCAGGGATAAGGCAAGGAAATGGAGTAAAAATGAACAGGTGTCAGTGTTTGAAGGAAGTGGGTAATTCAGTCCTGAGATAACAGCTTTAAGCTGCTTGTGACTGTAAAAAGGCTGGGCCTAAGAGAACAAACCATGATATACATAAGATATGGAAGTGTGTGTGCATGTCAAGCCAGTTTTTTAGTGACCAGGAGCTGTCCACCTTTTAAAGACTTAAAGAACATGAGTGAGGGGAGCAAAGGGATTTACATTGAAAAAGCGTTGACTGCCTTTAAGCTTTATTTATCTTCTCTCCCAGACTAACGACATAGAAGCAAGTGTAAAACATGAGATAGCAAGTGATGACTTAGCCATCAATGGAAAATTTGCAGATTCTAGTGTACAAGACATGTCTCCTGATGAGCATGAACATTTTGTGGAGCCCAAAATGAATATTCACTCTTTAATTCTGGATTTCACGCCGGTGAACTTTGTGGATTCAGTTGGAGCAAAAACACTAAAATCAGTAAGTAGGGTTTTTTTCCCCAGAAAAACCCTTAGAAAACTTTTCAGATACCTAATAAGGAACCTGTCAGCATCAACTGCCTGCTCAAATACAATCCAATATCTTACCTAATCACTGGTATAATTCTGTAAGTTTTAGCTGAATACTGGGGAATGTGGACACTGCAGCTTTCACAGTATTTGGCTTCCAGAACTGTGAAGTGTATGATGATGTATTATCTGCATTTAACTTCAGCTTAACTCTGTTGTAGATTATAAAAGAATACAAAGAAGTTGGTGTCTGTGTCTGCATTGCCAGCTGTAGTGGTGAGTTGAATTTTTTTTTTTTCTTTTTTGTGAGCTTCATGGGAGAGATTGTGTTTTATCTCTTTCCCTCTGCTCCAGAATTTCCTGCTGCCAGTAGTGCCTCAGCAGTATCAGTACTTTACATTAAATTGGATTTGAGGAAAAGCAAACCCATATGCTTTAGAGCCTTAACTTTAGTGACAGTAGAGCACTGATGAAATGAGCTTTGTCAGGACAGTATCCTGCTCCCATTTCTTCCAACTGGCAAGTTGGAAGTGCTACACCAAACTTTGTATCTTGAAATTGTAGTGGTAATGTGATAAGGAGAACAGCCTGAAATGTTCCATTAGCTGATACTTGGGATTATAGCATCTTCTGCCAGGAATAGGCCTCTGTCTATGTCTGCATAAGAGAATTATCCGTTTGGAGTAGAAGTAGCATGGGATCCACCTGACTATTTCAAATTTTTTAGTAACAAGAAGTAAGAGAACAAGTTCTCCTCTTCCTGAGGTGCCACTGTCTTCCACCTTTGTAACTAAGTACAATGATGCCATGTTTGGGTTTTGTTTTGCAGGCCCTGTTATGAATGAGCTGACAAGACTGAATTTTTTTGATAAAAGTGTAACAAGAGAGTTGCTGTTTCACAGTATTCATGATGCTGTCCTTGCTTGTCAAGTGAAAGATGGGTCTGCTGCACAGGCTGACTCCAACCTTTGAAGAGAGGCATCAAGAAGAATGGGAGCCAGATTTATGCTGATGGAGATGCTTTCTGAATATTTAATTTGCACAATTTGAAGAGAGCCTGAGGCTGTTTGTATCTACGGGTATAGGGTGGTGCGTATTTTTTGTAGGAAGAGTGGATAAGGAAATGGAAGCCTTCATGCTCTTGAATTTTTTCCTTCGATCAGGGTATAGCCTTCCAATAATACACAAGCACAAAATTGTGCAAGAAAAGAAAATTCAGTGTATTCTGCTGCAATCAGAATCTGATGGACAAGGTGACATTCCTATTCCTGTTGAGAAAATGGGCACTTTAACTCACTTCAAGTGGGATCTTGCAGGAGGTAACTGTTCTGCAAGTGCAATACACTGTACCAGTGTCTTTAAAGAACTTTCTTAGATTACTTTTAAAGCCTGATGTCAACATCTACATACAACAGATTCATACAATTTATAATAATCTGCCAGCTGGATTAATGAATTCACACAGGTGGCATTTAGCTGCTGCTATTTTTAAACCTGTATGGTACAGTTATTTTTTTAAAAATACCTAACCTGTCTCAGCTATACCCAATTCTTCATTTTTACTCTATCAATATGGTACTTGCACTGCCAAAACTTGGTTAGACTTTCTAGAAAATAACACAGCTGATTTTAAGCTAAATTTAATTTAGCTTCAAAGTTTGAAGACAAAACTGGTTTAAGACAGGAATAAAGCCTGTTTAAGTTAAAAACTGATGCCCAATATGCAGTCTCTTAGGCTGGAATGAAAATTTAAGCAAGGTCTAAAGTCTCAGTGGTCCAAAAAAAAAGGTACTTTTCTGTTGCCCATCTTCCTCCCAGTAGTGCTGCTTCTGTCTCAGCTTTTAAGTGCTTTGAGAAATAGAGAGTTCAATAGAACTCAAAAATGGTACGTATTTGGGTTTTTTAAGATAGGGGGCATTTCTTTTTCTATTGTCAGCCTGGCCACTGTGGTACTGCCTCACTTCAGGTGTGAGATGAAAACCACAGAAATGGAAATCATGGAAATCTTCAGTGCCCCTGTTTCCCTCACAATAGTCAGTGTGAAGCTCAGCAGAGGCAGGAACCTAAAAGTGTATGTTATTTTGACAGCACAGGGCAAGTGGGCTATCAGCAACATTTCATTCAGCACCCTCAAAGCACAGGTCCTGTGCATAAAGAATGCAGACACCTTCCTCACCTCTGATCACAGAATGTAATACTCTTACTTTATTTCAGGCTAGGTTGCAGTTAGGGCTTGCTTCAGGTAAACTGTTTCACAGGAACCAGGGAAGTTGGGGAAGATACTTCATTTTTTCCACCTCCCCTGCCCATAGGGATGGGAAGCTTTCTGCATCAGAAACTGCTGCTTGGCGTGAATTCAAAGGATGAAGTGCATGCATGTCAAGACACTGTGTGTGCTTATTTAAACAGCTTTTGGTACATTTTATAATGTTAACTAGTTCAACAAGCCTTTGTATCTACATACAGTATATTTTTCTACTTTCAGCTTGTCGCAGTTTCAGTTTTTAATTCTGTAGTCTCTTCAGTTCACATTGAAATCCTGTAAACTTCCAAAATAAAGTGGTGTCCCATGTCAAAATTTCCACTTGGTGTTGGTGAGACTCACTATGAGGGACAAGCTGAGGGCCCCAGATCCAAGTGTCTGATACCAAGGGAGGGGCCAGGAAAGGTTTCCACTTCCAGGCAGGTCTTCCCTACTCTGTTGGTTCCTGCTCCTCACTCCTGTCAACCCCATGAGGCCCTCTCTGTGCCAGGTGTCACAGCAATACAACTAAAGCTGCATGTCCTATCCCAGTAGAAAGAGCTGCACTTCCTAGGGAGTTGCTGAAATGCTGGACTGAGAACCTCTGCCCAAGAGAAGTCCCACATCCCACACCATGCAGAACAAGTGCTCCTATAACCCCCCAGAAGTGCTGGTAACATCCCACAGAACAAAATTTTCAGTAGCTTTTGCTCATCTCTTCCTGTGCTTTGCTGCCACCAGCTGAAGCACTGCTTCCTCTTGGCAACCCACTTCCTCTTCCCTGCACTGATTAACACACCACTATCTAAAAGTTGAATCCTACCTTTGGCTTGTCAGTGCCAGAATAAACAACCCCGGGTCCTTTAACCTTAACAGGGCTCCAGTTTGTCTGCAGGGACAGGGGAGTGCCTCCCCCACTGCTGCTGAAGCCCCACCACAGCAGCTGGTGCTGGATGGCCTAAATCTGGGTTGGTACCTCCTACTAATCAGGGTCATGTTCCTTTCCCCTCCTTTTTTTGCAAGAGCACTGATGCTAATTCAGGATATCTGGTAAGATCCAAACTCTTTCTCCATACTTCACTTACCCTTCTCAAGTAAAAGCTACGTTTGATTTCAAGTGCTGCTCCTGGTAAGTAGAGATGCTGTGAGTGCTGCTTTCTGAAAATGAGAAGCATCCTGTCCCACCAATAAACTTGCATCCCTCCCTAAAATGTTATTCCTGAAATGACACACAAGTATTGAGATCACCCAAGTTTCCATATCAAGATACTGACACCAACCAGAATCCTAACCCAGTCCATGGCTGCATACTCTTCCTATTGCACATACTTCCTCTTTCAAAAAAAAAAAAAAAAAAAAAAAAAAAAAAAAAAAAAANAAAAAAAAAAAAAAAAGGTGGCTTCATAAAATTCATGGGTCTCATTTTGATACAACTAACAATAAAACTTCTCCCACTTCCAAGATAAAGCAGCTCCCAAAAGCAATTTTTTCCCTCAGGTATTTCTTCAAGCTCTTCTACCTCTTCCCCTGAAACCACTTTAATGCAACACTTGAAAGAAAAGGAAAATGCAAGGCTGTTGGGGTTTTTTTGAGCACACCCAGCACACTACAGTAATGTCAGATGAATGAGGATTAACTTTTCAAGGCTGCCTGTGGCCAACAACTCCCAGCCACCGCCCAGCTACAGAGCACCAGGACCCTATCAGCATCGTCCTGTGTGCCGCAGCATCTCAGACAAGTCATAATACAATGTATCAAAGTGCTCACTACCAGACTGAGTCACTCTTCACAGGAGGATCAGGGAAAAGGAATTTTCTGTCCCTTAGCACCAAGAAATTACACCTTCCTCCTCCTTGACCCATTTACTAGTTTGTAAGACACAACAAAGAATCTCAGCAAAAGGGATAAAAAAACCACCGAAGATGAAAAAACAAGTTGTGATGGTACCAGAGCATTCACCAAAGGTGGGAAAAAGTCTCCCTTCATGTTTTCCCTAAGCTGGGCAATGACTCAGACCACCACAAGTGCCTTCCCATGGCAGCTTGTTTTCTTGGAACACACAAGCATTTCTCAGCACACCCAGAAACACTGGAGTCACTCAGGGGTCCTCCAGCACCTCAGTGGCTCAGATTTCAAGTTCTGGGGTACAGATGGTCACCAGAGATCTAAACTTGGGATATCTGACATTGCCCAGGTATCTGACTTAAAATTATCTGTGGCTTAGGCCATGCTGCTGCAACCTCACTGAGATCTTTTCCCTACAGCAGCAACACTCCACTGGAGTAGAATACTCACAATGAACGCACACCTACTCTTTGGGACACTCCATTTATTTCTAGCTTCCAAGAACAAAACATGTATCACTACACTTGGATTTTTGTTCCACAGAAAGTTTTGGGGGAACAGGAAGAACCTTCCCAGGTATTAGTTGTAGGTCATGTAGCGGGGGGTAGCACTGAATTTCGCATAGGATTTGATGACTTTGTTCACTGCCTCCAGGAAGTCCTTCTCGGTGGCGATTTTCCGGCGCGCTCGGATAGCGAACATTCCTGCCTCGGTGCAGACACTGCGGATCTCAGCGCCTGGGAGAGACAGGGATAAACAACACTGACTGCCAGGGGACATGGAGCATACACAAAACTGTTTCAATAAACAAATACATTCAGCTTACCTGTGCTGTTAGGACACAGCCGAGCCAGCAGCTCAAACCTAATGTCCCTCTCCACACTCATGGAACGAGCATGGATCTTGAAGATGTGAGTTCGTCCCTGAAGGAATGGGAGGAGAACAGAGGTGTTCATGACATGAAAGAGGTGATGGCTCCAGCCTGCAGCTGTCCATATCCACAGCACGGGCAAATGCAAAATACTTCTTGTATATGCTACCCAACTATGGTTTTCCATGTCTGGACTGGAATGTCTAAGTGCTCATGACGCTAAATTAAGAAAATAACTTTAAAAAGGTCTTTCATCATAGAAGTACCTCAAGAAATCTCTCTCAAAAGAGCCAAACAAAACACATTCCAACTGCTGAACTGAACTGTGGATCTGGTTAAAGGATTTTTTTCTCTGTTGAGGCAGGAACATACAGTGATTACAGCTGCTTACCATGGCTTCTTGGCCAGGATGGAATCTGTGTGAAAACTTTTGGCACATCTTTAATCCCCCATATTTCCATGTAGTTTGACATAATTTAAGAGTGCTGCATTTGCTAATTCTCATAAACTCCAAACAATGATGCCCTAACTGAAGAAACACTCTGCTATCAGAACACACTTGGCAGTGGAATGAAGAGTTCTCACCTCAAGATCAGGCAGGCTGAACTCTATCTTCCTGTCCAGCCTGCCAGGCCTCATCAGCGCTGGGTCCAGAGTGTCAGGTCTGTTTGTGGCCATCAGCACTTTGATGTTGCCCCGGGGGTCAAACCCATCCAGCTGGTTGATGAGCTCCAGCATCGTGCGCTGCACCTCATTGTCACCCCCGGCTCCGTCATCGAAACGAGCACCTGGAGAGGAGACAAATGAGTTTCACACAGGGACAGGCAGCTCCAGGTCATTGACACAGAAGTGTCACAACAGCTGCAACACAGGACACCTGGGAAAATGATTTTAAAGTGCATACAAGTATTTGTGATGCATTTAAAAGGGGGTTATTTGGATGACACATTTCAAACCAAGAGTTTGAAATGGATCTGGATCTTCATCCTTAGTGTGAAAGGGCCTCTCTCTCCCTGCGTAACAACTGGCCAAGCTGCTGGAACGTACCCATGTAATTTGTTCGTTTTGCCCTTCCCTCAACCAAAATCATCCTTCTTCCCTTGTCTATATAAAAACTGTTCTCCTTTCAAAGCAAATAAGCACCTTCTTTGAGAAAAAAGAGTAATGTTCAGGAAGTAATAAAGACTTGGAGCGTAGTCCAGAAGCTGAAGGGGGTTTAAGTTAACAGTACTTTTTTGCAAATAAAATAGAGATTCTTCACTGAAGTTCAAATAATCTGGGTGTTCCAAATGTACAAAAATGGCTTCCCATCCGGGCTATATAAACCACTTCCTGACAGCTTCCTGGACACTGGGTGTGCTGGGAGTTGTTTTGCTAACTCAGTATTTATAAACACTTGAAATGCAGTAATCCAGATACAGAACTACAAGAAAACCTGGAAGCTCTCACAGGGGATTAGAACTGCAGCTACTACAAACATACCTCCAATGGCATCAATCTCATCAAAGAATATAAGGCAAGCTTTTTTAGTTCTGGCCATTTCAAAGAGTTCACGAACCATTCGAGCTCCCTGAAAGCAAAAAATCAAGATTTTGTTAGAAATTTGAGGCATATTAAAGGAAAACTACCAAAATCAAACTTTTCATGCTTCCAAACACTTTTAAGTTTTCAATAAAAAAATTATTCTTATTTGTTCACACATATAATGGGACATTCATAAAGCCTTAAAGCAATTTATAAAGGAGAGAAAAATGACTGCTCTTAAACTCAGACGTACAGATGAAGCAATTTTCCTCAGGGTCAAGTGAAAAATAAGTGGCAGAATTGGGAACAGAATCCTAATCACTGAGTCTTCCTGAACCACAGACTGAACTCTACACTGCAACTCTACACCCTTTCAGCACTGACAGGAAAACTCAGGTCTTGTCACCACTGCCTGATCTGCAGTGATCTGTCTGACAGCTCCTGCCCTCCTCCACCTGCAGTTTCCAAGAAGATCCATCCCTCACCCCTACTGTGGTGTCTAGTACCCACGAGTGAAATCTGCAAGCCCCCCCCACACTTCATCAAGCACTTGCTCTTACCTCTCCCACATATTTCTGCACCAGCTCAGATCCAATTACTCTGATGAAGCAGGCATCAGTCCTGTTAGCCACAGCACGGGCACACAGGGTTTTGCCTGTGCCAGGTGGCCCGAACAAAAGCACTCCTTTGGGAGGCTCAATTCCAAGGTTCACAAATCTTTCAGGCTGTAATGGAGGGAGCCAGAAGGCAAGGTTATGTGCAAATTAAAGGTTATGTGCATCAAAGTGTATATGCAAATTAAGGAAATCAGTAATGAAACACAATGTAAAGGAGGCTGGGCTGGATTTCACTTGGTAAAACCAGACTTCCTTTCACTCAGCTGTTTACACTCGGAGACATTGTCTTTTCTTGCTTTTTCAGATGCTAAGAGATGACCAGAATACTTCCAAAATAACAGAAGCTTCAATTTGGAGGTTACTTACATGAAGCAGAGGGGTTTCAACTACCTCTCTCAGCTTTTCAATCTGCTCTTTACAGCCACCAACATCACTGTAAGTGACATCAGGTTTTTCTTCTACCTGCACAACAAAGAGGTCAGTGAGCAGTTATGAGTCTGGTGCTTCAAACCTCTGCAGGCTTTCAACAGCCCACAACAAAATCCAGCAAAAGGATTACAAGATAAAGCCACGTCACAATAAGTAAAGGCAATTCTCACTTGCATCATGGTGACTGTGGGATCAATCTTTGGAGGCAAGGGGATATGGATTTGGTACTTGTTTCTGTCCACCCTGGTGAGGAAGCATAAAGACTATTATTTTAACACTGGTTAAATAAAGTGTTATGTAGAAACAACTCTGCAAATGAGAAGC
This sequence comes from Picathartes gymnocephalus, assembly GCA_013390045.1. Taxonomy (NCBI): domain Eukaryota; kingdom Metazoa; phylum Chordata; class Aves; order Passeriformes; family Picathartidae; genus Picathartes; species Picathartes gymnocephalus. The sequence continues at coordinate 93,117 of WEKY01006428.1, read as the reverse complement.
TGAATTCTTGAACTGTTGTTTTCTCTGGCATCAAGACAGCCCAGCCCTAAAAGCTAAAAGTCAGGTAGGCTAGATACTGGAATTCTTTCTGCAGAAAATTTTAAGGTTTCCAAAACTATTACTTCCAAAGTATTTTCAAAACTAAATTTCAAAATACCCCACAGAGCAAACTGGCAAAATATTGACTGTAAAAATAACAGGTTTTATGTCCTCAGTGAACATTTCCTGGCTGCCCTGTGTGTAACTGCAGAGTGCCAAAGAAGGAGCCTATGCAGGCTCCCTGAAAGCTGGGACTGTTGGAGTCCAAACGGAAAGGTTTCTGTCCAGTGACACAAGGGTTTTGTCAATTTTTGTCAAAATAACATCAAAACAAAAGGTTCCAGAAGAGGACACAGGTGAGTTACTGTCTTCCAAGAGAAAGACAATAGTGGTGTAATTTCAACCACTGCAAAAATTGGAAATGAGGGCTTGCTGACCTGTCAAACTACAACACGAGACAATTCAGAGAAAGCTTCAGTCTGCAGGAAGACTTACAAGAACACAAAGACTTTGCATACCCAACTCTCATGCCTTCTTCTATGTCAGTAGGTGCCACCTGGTCACTGAGATCCACGACAAATTTGGCAAATTGCTTGACATTGATAATGTACTTGGGATCCTCAGAGTCTGCATTGATGATCTTTGTGCACCTAACACACAAACACCATTACACTTCCAGGCAGACAAACCGTTTGCTATCTGCATAAGCATCAAGAGAGTCACATTTTCCAAATACAGCACAATAGCTGCTGTACTTGTGATTACACCATTACAGCATCATACAATAACTGCAAGAGTAAGTACAAGTATGAAGTACATCACACATAATCACAGTCCCTTTGTGATTCAGTGGTAAAAAGCACTTTCAATATGCACAACACGTGAACTTTATTTTTTAAAAGAAGTCCATACATAAGCTATAAATCAAGATTTTTAACACTATGGAGCTCTACTGGAAGGAAAAGAGTGTTCCCACCTTGCAACTTGCAATGGTTGCTCGCTTTGGAGAGTTTGTTTATCTGCAGCCAGATCCCAAAGGGCAGGAGGAGCCAGGCCGGTGTCGGATTCCTTGATTCCTGTGTGCAGCACAAACAAGCTGAGGAGGAAGCAGCTAACTGCGATGTCAGCCTTCCTTCCCCCACCAGAACCTCAGAGATAACCCTACAGGAAGCTTTTAGAGACCTCCAAAACAACACGCACACATATCTTTGGTGGACTTCCTGAAAAACAAGTCTCCTAAGGAGAGAGCCTACACGACTGTGCCGGCTGAACATTCAAATCCCAGCCTGGCCACCCTCTCAGACAATTTGGTAGTGGGGATGATTACAGCAGGACAGAGATATCACTAATAGTGGATACCTACATTTCACTAAAGCAGTGAAACTCTCAAGTTCTTTCCCTCAGGGAAAGCTCCAATGCAAAGTATCAGAATCTAAGGGATTCACACAGATGAAAAAACCCATAAATCTTGCAAAACATGCGTATAACAAGTACATCTCCATGATGTATTTAAAAGAATCAAGATTATTTTACAAGAGAAATTGTGGCAGAACTGAGAGCCACTGCAGGATTAGCAACAAGGAAAAAAACATACATCAGTGAAAGAAAAATTAGGAAACAAATTTATTGTTATTAACTCAGCTGATTTGAAACGCTAACTGCTCTGATAAATATTTCTTCATTACAGAAGGAGTGGTACCACTACTTCATTATCTGGTGTCAGAAAGGGGCGCTTGTTTCATGCCACCATTATATAGAAAAACCACAGTTTTGATTAAAAATGTGTTAAAGTACAAAATTACAAAATCAGATGTACATATTAGTACTGCTCAACTGAAAAAAACATCACCTATTAAGCAAAAATCTCACATGACCAAATAAAGAATTGTGTTCTTTTGAGAAGAAAAAAAAACAACAACAAAAAAATGCAGAAGTTGTTGAAAATTAACTTCTTACAACACTTGTTTTGCTCTTCTATTGAAAGCTGTCTATAACAAAAACATACCAGTGAGCTCATTGATCTTCTTAAGCAGTTGTTGAATATCGTCTTCTACTTGCTTGATCTGCCTTGAGTATGTGCTCTGGCCCTGGAACAGGAATATCATGTAGATTTTGTAAGTCAAATTATCTCATGTTTAGGAAAAAATTACAAGAGCTGCTGTGCATCAAGATGTTCAACAGAGTGTCTTGGTACAACAGCCAACCATTGATGAGAGCCAAAAAAGACAGAATTAACTTCCAGTAACAATATTTCTGTTTGCAAAAATGAAGTACGGCTACACACAACTGACCACCTGGGAAGGTGGAAATTTTCCACATTTGTAAACTTTAAGAATTTGTTTTTCTTTTAAACCTGTTCAGCCTCTATGTTTTCAAACTATTTCTCCTAAAGTTTAAAGAAGACTTAATAAAATCATATATACAGAGAATTCTGAATACACTTTCTGAAAACCATCTGTACAAGGTCTGCAACCTCTGCATCATCCACAGTGAACAGCAGAAAGATCAAGGGGCAAATGAGAATTCTTGCTTGTGATAAAATGCTTTTTTTGATCCAGATCTGCCTAACACAGGCAGATTCAGACCTGGATTTGCTTTACAAGATCTCCTTTGTAGACCACTGGCAACAGATAAAGAAGATGCAGTGGGTACAGGCTGTATTTCAGAGCTTTGTAAAGGAGTCTTGGTGTCAACAAAATTCAGACTTTTGCCAAACATACCTAAGCTGCAAGTTTCATCTCTCAAGAGTTCTTCCACAGACCAACTGCACTTCCCAGTGGAAAGGGTAGACTGGCATTTTAAGCCTTACTGTCTGTGGAAAGTGCCTCCCAACATCACGTTCTTTTAACATGACAGCTAAAAGCAAGTCAATTTGGTGGCAGGAGGGCTCTTAAAATTATTTTTTGTATAACCAAGAAAACTGGCCAGTGAAAAAGCCCTAGTAAAGCCCTAGCTGTTAGACCCCTATAGCAATCAGTGATGAGATACAAAACAAAAATAGAGAAACAAACCTTTAATCATTTCCAAGTTAACAAACCCAGGATTATCTTTAGAGTTGCGGGCTGGGGCCTTCTCATTGGAAAGTAAAAAGGGAGAAAAAATTTTGCCAGGAGAGAAAAGCAACAGGTGAAACAGAATTAGTCTCTACCTGCTAAGTGCACACCCCTCCACTCCTGCACTGTATTCCCCACAGGAACTGCTGTTTGTCTTTAACTCTCCCACATGTGAATGCTACTTACATATGTTTTCAGCAAGGCAATATCTCCTTCATCGAGAGCTGAAATAAGACAGGAGAAACTTAGCTTCCAGATTTGAAAACAAAGCCAGCAGTATTAATTCTGCTTCTAAAAGATCAAAACATGTATTTTGGAGAGATTTTTTTGAGTTTCCACTTTCCACTGAACCAAAGTGGAACAAAAAAGCACCAGATTTTCAAGAAAAATGAAAGAGGGTCTCCAGCTACTCTCGTCAGTCCAAAAACCTGCACCACTCAGAGCTCATAGCAAGCAAGCTACTTCAACTCTGCTTCACTCAGAGTAGTTTCCCAGCCTATGATTGTTCAAAAAAGGGATGGAAAATATCACAACTTCAACTTCTTTCTTTTTTGTTTCAAGATGTTCAAGAAAGCATCAATGACAAACTGTCACCAATTTCCACTAGCAATGTCTCTGCACAGAAGTGGCTCCAGTGACCCCTCTCTATTACCTAAGAAAAATACAACTCTGCCACACCACTCTCACATCACTTGCTATTTAACAGACTTTGAACACTCCCTCTCTCTTCCCATCCCTATTTCCTCTCTTGTCCAATTCCACTCCTTTTAGACAGATGGAGCTCAAACCACACAGTATTGGTGATCTGGGTGCAGCATGTGTTAGACAGGATTCTGAGGACCTTTTATGTTGATCCGTACTTCTTTCCTGACTATTTTTACTACCCCACTGATTGTTTTTTATACCTACTGAACACTGTGTTGCTATAATTTAGAAATCTTTCATGAATGGGAACAGTTCAAAGTCCATCACTGATTACATTTTGCACTCCTTGTACTTCCAGTTGCATTATTAAATATTTACTAACACGAAATATAAAGCCACCATAAGTTAAAACATGAGGGGCAACCGGCAACTTTCACCCTACGCCGGTATCCTCGGAAAATTCTGCCGCCGTTCCTCTCCTGCTTCCCCGAAATTCCTGATGAAAATGGCCACACGAGCAGGCAGCTCTGAGGCGCTCCCCCGGGCAAGAGAAAGAAATTATCATGGAATCATCAAGGCCAGAAGAGACTTTCATGGTCAACAAGTCCAAACATCAACCCAGCACTTCCCCTGTAACCCCTAAACCACACTACCCAGCGCCAGATCCCGACACCTCTTAAGCTCCTCCAGGGATGGTGACTCCACCTCCCTGGGCAACCTATGACAATGTCTGACCACTCGAACGGTACATTATTTTTATCTTTTTTTTCTAACATGTAATCTGAAATTTCCCTTCTCACCTTTAGGCCATTTCCTCGATTTCTCTCACTGTGGGCCCCCACCTCACCAGAGCCTCCTTTCAGGGAGGTGTATTGTTTTATCACGTTTTATTGTACGTTTTAAGTATAAAAGTAAGCATTAAACCACAAAACGCATTTTTGCCTCTCATGACGAGGAAATTAGACATTTCAGGAACCTTTTGGAAGAAAATCAGACTTAAAAGGCGGATCGTTGCTTCCTCCCCTGAGGATCTCGGCAGCTTCTCTGGCCAGCCTTTCTCTGCTTGTTCTGCACCCCCAATGAGCCCTTCAGGCACGGGCAGCCCCGCTGTCCCTCGGCATTCCCCAGCTCAGCCCCTCACAGCGATGTTTACGTGAGGCCCCACCGGCCCCGCTTCCCTCCCCGCCAGCGGCGGCACCGCCCGACCCCGGCCTCCGGGCGGACCACTCGCGGGGCGGCAGCCGCAGCGCCAAAGCGCGCATTAGAGACATTTTTAATCCTTTTTAGTCTTTTTTTCCCCCGCGGCTCCTCCAGCCCCGCTGCTCCCGGCGCCGACATGGCCGCCGGCGGCGCCGCCCCGCTCTCCCCCCGGGCGCTGCTCGGAGAGTGCCCTCGCCATCGCCCCTCACCGCGGATAGGTTTGTCCTCCTTCTCCTCCTCCTTGGTTTTCCTCTGGTCGGCTCCCAGGTAATCCGGCATCGCGCCCGCCCGCCTTACGCAGCACAGCACCGCTTCCGCCCGGAACACAAACCAGGGTGCACCGCGGCCCGCGTGCAGGCAACTCCT
>WEKY01006428.1:63386-87612 GCA_013390045.1 Picathartes gymnocephalus | reverse complement strand
CACGCGCCGGTCCCGCGGCAGGCCCAGGCCGCGGCCATGGCGCTGCTGCGCGGCCCCGCGCGGGACGGGCAGCGCTCGGCAGTCACCAGGCCGCTCTCGGCCGGTAGGTACCGCGGGCCGGCGGGGCCTGCGCTGGGGGAAGGCCCCCTCGAGCGCCCGCCCGCTGGAGCTAGGAAATCGGCCTGTCTCGAAGAACTTTTCTGTTTATTTGACTTTAATTGTCTCCGTCTCGCGTGCTGTGCCTTCTCAGGCATCGTTTCAGCCCGAGTGCGAGCAACAAGTCTGGGTTCGCTGCCGGAGGGAGTGGCCTGGGAAGGGGGAGCGGGAACGCGGGGAAGATCAATCCAAATTTAATATCGCTGCCGCGGTTGTCTCCTCCGTTGCCAGTAGGACTGTATTTAATATCATTTGACGCGTGCGTTCCTTTAAATTGAAAGCACCTTTCAAGATGTGAGAGCACAGCGAAGCGTTGGGAGGTCCCGTCTGATGGGCACATGTGCTGGTTCTTGCACGCTGGTGTTTGTGGAGCCTAGGAGATTTAGCGATCTGTAACCTTGTGTGATGCTGTACTTGTGTGGGCTTTGATGGGGCTTAATTTAAAAAAAAAAAAGTAAACCACAGAAGGTGAAGTTGCTTTTATGTTTTTGCTTATAGCATCAGTACTCTGTCAAGTGGAACCTGTGGGAAGATGGTTTGAAGCATTTATTAAGAGGAGAAACATAAATGTTTCTGCCTCTTTCCAGGAGCTAGAAGATGAGAAGGAACTTTCTGAAGAATCAGGGGATGAAGAACTGCAGCTTGAGGAATATCCTATGTTAAAAACCCTTGACCCGAAGGACTGGAAGGTATTCAGTCGATGTGAATTACTGTTAACTAGTTTTGCCCATCAGCATTATTTACCATTCCCAGGTGCTAAAGATCCCCTTCCTTTTCCCGTCCTACACCCATCTGAATTGGTTTGTGTCCCTTACCAATATATCTGGTGTGTGAAGGCAAACACATCAGGATAAGATCTTAATTTTGAGCTGCGTCTTTTTATTTTTCTGCCTGAAAGTATTAAGTGTCTCTTCTCCCATCTCATTTATTCTGGAGTTACATTGGCACTCTTAAGATTTTAACAATAGCAATTCAATTTTCCAATAACTGAATTTTCTAGTGCTTCAATCCAATTTAGATTAAGCTGCTTGAACATCTCTAACAGTGTGCTTAATTCATTGATGTTAATTATTCAGTAATTATTCAATAATTTATGATAGTTCCTATAGTCTTTTCCCAATGTTTATTGAGAGAGGGAAGAATTCTCCCTCTTGCCTTTAAGAGATGAGGAGGAGAACTGGTTTTCTGCATGTGTTGTGGTGTTTTAGGTTGTATTTATCAGTGTTTATTAGGGTTTGTGATTCTTTTCTCTCAGAATCAAGACCATTATGCAGTTCTTGGACTGGGAAATATACGATACAGGGCTACTCAGAAACAAATCAAAGCAGCTCGTAAGTACCTTTCCCTCACAAGCATAACCTTCTTTTCAGGTGTACACAACTGGTTTCCAGTGAAAATACCTGCATGTTGTGAACAAGGTTTTTACTGTTTCCCAGGCCTAAAAGTTTTACTTGTGTTGCTTACCAGCCTTTTAAATTCATATCGCACTCTGAAATCCAGAGTCCTAAATCTAGGGAATTGAAAAATTTCACATCTCTGCTTCCTGGCCTGTGTTTTTTGTCAACAGCCTTGAGACTGTAACTATACATTTCTATATTTTGAGTCTGCAGTCAAGCTCAGTGAAAGACAGAGGAACAGAGCTGTCCCTGCCCTGTGTGTTCCCAGAGGTTCCCTTGCAGCTGCTGAATGCTTATGAAAAGGCTGCTGTTACCAGTCATATTAGATTGAGTGTGGCATAGGAATGGAGCGTGTTGGGCTTCAGAACTTTATTTCTGGAAAGCAGTGTGCCTGACTTTGCAAAAAGGATGCAAATATTGAGTGGAGGAAGATTTTCAAAGACTCTGAAGGTTGTTCGGTAGGCTCTTCGGGATAAGTGGATGGCTTTGTGAATGGATCTTGTGAACAATTGCCTGTATAACTGTGCTGGTGCAAGAAGAATCACTGTTTCCAGAATCTTCCAAATGAAAATGGGTGGAAATCAGTGAATTTCCAACTTACACAGGAAATCATGTTGCCTCAGGCAGGTATTCCACACCACTCTGGAGCATGTGCTGCTGTGGAATAGAGCAACGCCTGTTCTGGTGGTGATCAGTGATCTCATTAACCTTCTGAGCAAGAACCAGATCCTCTCTCTTTAGGACCCTGACAGCACTCACTTGTTCCATGGTGCTGTAGAGATGTCAGTCTTCCCCACCAGTGTATCCTGTGCTTTTCTGTTTCTAAGAAGGATTCTGATTTGTTTCTCAGGAGACAGGTTGCTGTAACTGCTTGCATGGTATCTTCTCTCTGGTACTTTAGAGAGAACCAGGAAGGTACCATGTGTGTTGTAAGACAATATGGCAAGATCTTTGGCAAAGAAGTCGGTCTAAAATCTGGTTTTACCTTTTAAACACCAAGACAACTTTGGTAGCACCTCCAGTACATACTCTGTATGTGCCAGCTGTGCCTTAGGATTCAAGGCCTGAGTAGAGGGAGAATTTAACCGAAAGTCTTGTGTATCTGTTCAGCTTTAGCCATGGGGAAGTGCAGCAGCATTCACAGGCTGTAGTTTTTCTTGCTAAATTTCACTTCGGATCATGTTCAGAACTTCAGTAAAGGGATAGAATGCAATTTTTATTTTATCTGAACTATTTTGTTTTTCATTAGAAATAACAAATAAAATTACATTAATTATTTTTACTCTTTCAGTTATGAAGCTAACTGTACACTTACAGATGCTGAAGCACTTAGATAGGTATAATAGTAGAATAAGTCTCAGAAAGTTCTTCAGATGTTGAGGTGGAATAGAGAATAGAGTTTCTGAGTTGTGGTTATTTTATGTCCCAGCAAAGATGAAATCATATTAATTCTAACTATAATGTTAAATCAAAGAAAATTCATTAACTTCTGTTTTTTGCCAGATCTGACTGTTAGGTTTGTATTTTTATTTAAGTTTTAAATTAGAGAAATGCCAATTGGAGTTACTGTATTACTTTGTAGTTTGAAACTGTTTATGATGAAGTATTTTTAACTGTAGTGCATTTGTTTGTTAGATAAATCCATGGTTTTGAAACATCATCCAGACAAGCGAAAAGCTGCAGGGGAACAGATAGGAGAAGGTGATAATGATTATTTTACTTGCATAACTAAAGGTAAGTAATTGATCTCTTTTGTTAGATACTCTCTCAATCTACTTGATCATCAGAAACATATTTGTTGTGTTTTATTAAGATTTTAAGGTATTGTCAATGACTAAACAGCTGGAGAAGTTCTTTTTCCATTTCAGAAAACTGCATCAATAGATCACATTAGGTGTAACTTCCCAGTGGGTAGAAGCAGAATGGGAATGCAGCTGACAGACATTTGGCTGCTGTGCCAGCTGGTGACAAAATGTGACACTTGTAGCAATGCACACACAGATGAACCTCTGGAGGTGGCCCCATACCTGGGATAAACTAGTGAGCCATGGAGCAATTCCCCACAGGCCCCAACAGCAGTTGGACAATTGAATTCTAATTTGCTTGCGCTGACAATAGAACATGTGTTGATTTGATCCAGGTCATCTGTTTCTTCAGCTGCTCATTTTTGGCCACAGATGAGCAAGTGAACTCAATTGAATAACATCTCCCTCTTGCCAGTAGTGGTGGACTTGGCAGTGGAGGATTCAGGCTGGGGTCTGATCTTAGAAGTCTTTTCCAACTTTAATGATTCTATGACCCAGAACACCACTGCTGGCCAACTCCAAAACCATCAGGGCTGTTCTAAGTATATATGACTTACATCTTGAGAAATGCTTTAGAGCTTGGATTTTTTGTTTAATTTAAACAAAATTATTTTCACTCAATAAGGTTGAAGCAGGAGGAAATCTTGGAATTTGTGTTTCTAAATTTCCTTCTCTGAATGTCTTCTTACACAAACTAGATAGTGTGAAATATGTTAGACAAACTAATGTTTTCAGCCTCTTTTGGAGTTTTCAGAAGGAGGAAGGTTGCCAAAGGAAATAGATTTTCTTTTGCAGTCCTGTCAGAAACTCAGATATCTGAGAACAACCTGCACATGAATTCAGGAATCAGCTCTGTGTTCTACATGCATGGAGCAAAATATCATAGAATGTTCTCTCTTAACTGCTTACAATTCAAGGAAAGCACGAAGTCGCAAAGAAAAGGAATAATGCTTCTAGGCAGCATTTTGGAGGAAGGAAATACTAAAATGCAGTTGTAGGAAAGGGGGACCTTGAGTAGGAGCAAACAGTAATGAAACAGGGAGAAGAAACTTGGAAAGGTGGGATTACATATGTTGGATTCAGAACTTGGTCTGACAAAGGAATGAGTGGGAGATACAGAGTCGGGGGAATGACTGTCTGGGAGAGGAACTGGGGATCTGTAAGTGGAAGGGGCATCTCTTAAATGGAAGAGGAACCAATGGATGTGCACAGAATTTCCTGCATCCGGGAAATCGTATGAGGGTTACTGAGGCAGAGGATAACTGGGGGTCATTTGGAATGTTGGTGGAGGGAAGTCCTTTTCCAGAGGGGAAGGGCAGACTGGCAGACAGCAGCTCACTGGTGGTCACTGTCACTCATTCCTCTCCCCCCTGACATGTGCAGTGAGATCAGTTTACAGAACTGCAGAACACCAAAGTCTCCTCCAGGTTATCACCTCCTACATCCAGCCTTCATGGTGCAGTGTCCTCTGGCAGGGGTGCAGGCACAGAAGTCCCTGAATGATTGCAACACAAATTTGATTCCTTTGACTTTTCATTCTTACTGAAAAATAGTGGTCATTGTAAAACTGATAAAGTAACTCCAGACTTCCTTGAGAAAAAAGTAAGAGTTTACTGAAGCTATAGTGTGTATGATTTCCAGAATATAAGATTAGTAACATCATGCTCCGCAACTGCAAGGCTGTAAGAACAGGAAAACAGGGAGTGTTTGCATGTTTTGAAGTGTTTGTGGGGAGTTTTATATTCTGTCCAAGACTCAGTACAATTTCATCATTACCTGCAAAAATTCTAATGAATGGCTCCTGTTCTTGCCAGTTCTGACAATGTATTAACTCAGGGACTGCCTTTGCTTTGTGCCTTAGTAGACCATTTTGTTAATTAATCTGCAAGGATCTGTGCAGGATGAAAGTCTGAAGCTGTCATGCCCAAACTCCAGTGTCTGAACTAAATTTACTGCTATAAAATTAAAAATTACCTGGTTTGTTACATCTTAATGGTTCAATGTGTTCTTTTTCATAAATGCTTTCTTCCTACTTAGTTTAACAGGAATAGACAGCAATGCTTTTTGGTGTCACTAAAATAATTAAATACCAAGCTCTGCAGAATGCTAGATCAAATGTAGATCTGAGAACATCTTTTTAAACATTTACAACCTTATGTCTGGTAACTTTCAGCTTATGAAATACTGTCTGATCCTGTGAAACGACGAGCATTTAACAGCATAGATCCTACTTTTGATAATGCTGTACCTTCCAAAAGTGAAGCAAAAGAAAACTTCTTTGAAGTTTTCTCACCAGTTTTTGAAAGAAATGCCAGGTAAGCTATGTCTGACTGCCTCTGCTGTTGCTGGAGGATCAGCATTTGCAAACTCTTTTGACATTGTGTTTGTAACAAGAGATGTATTAATTTGGTAGAAATGTAATACAACTAAAATAGTGCCATTATTTTTTATTTTATTTTAAAATAATCTGAACTGTCAGATTGATGGCATTGAGTTTGACCCATGCGATTTTTAAAGAAGTTCTCAGCTTTCTATTACCTACTGCCCTTTTTGTACAACTCATTGTTTCATCTTAAAATTACTTATGATACCAAATGTTTGTGTGCTGCTAACTAAAAATTCCTTTTTAAAATTATTTTCTTCTGAGAGTGAGACATTAACAGAAGACAGTAATTATGCTCATGATTTAGCTGGTTAAAAGAGAAGATAATTGTAACTATCAATATTTGGTGGTTCTCTCTTACAGTGTGACTTTTTCTGCATTTGATTCATGGTTAACAATTAACTTTGTATTAAGGTTGTCACAATAGAAACCTGTCAACTTTTCCCTGTATAAAAGTGCTTAATTGCATGAGGCACTTTACAACATTCTGAATAATTACTATTTAAAGTAGTCTTACTGAACTTTCTATCAAGTATTCCATAGATTCAGACTTGGATCTGTGGTTGTCAGATGAGGTTTTTCCCTTCTCTGCAATGGAAGTGGATGCTATGTCATGGAACAACAAATTCTAGAGCCTGTGGAAGATTTCCCTAGAAAAAATGCAGTCAAGGCAGAGTATGCATTATTCCCTTGTACTCCATTAAAATGTGTGGGAGATTTCCTGTACCCTGCCGTAGAGCTGAGTTATTCACAGAGCACTTTTTGTCCACTTCCTGTAAACTTCTCTACCAGAAGAGTGTGCATGGAGACCTGAATATCTACAAAGATAGCTTGTGCTCCATCAGGTCTTCTTGAGGCACAAGGCACTCAGGCAGGAAGAGGTTGCTTTTCTGGGGAAACTCCCCCAAAAATGCCCAGTCTGGAAGATACTTAGGGGAAACTCTCCTGTTCTGTTCCTTTTTCCTGGTGCCGCTCTGAGTCGGTAGGAGGGAGCCTCGGATTTTGATTCTGTGCTTAACAAATGCCATGTTGTGAAGATTGTATATAATTTTTTTAATATATCCATGTATTTGCAGGTGGTCAAATAAGAAAAATGTACCTAAACTTGGGGACATGAACTCCTCATTTGAGGAGGTAGATGCATTCTATTCCTTTTGGTAAGTTAGCTGATGCCTCCATTTCTGTTCGCAGTATTCAAGACACTCAATATAAAGGGCTTGGAGACCCTTTGGTGTGTGGGTTGTTCACTCTGGGCCATCCCAGCCTTGTAATTTCACAAAATTACCCCACAGCTGTTTGTGCCTTCCACAAACTGAGCTGGCTTTCTCCTGGCTAATCCATCCACTTGTAAATTCATGGTTGCAGTGGGAATTTCTGACCACAGTGGCTGAGAACTGAGCTGAACCACAGACTGGAAGTCAGGTTTATCTCACCTAACCTGTGTTTTTAGTGGAGATGTCTGAGGTGTTTAAGCTCCCCTAGTAAAGGGAGGTGTGTTCAGTCCAAAAAAGTATATGTTTATGGCTTGCCTTACCTGCATTTTGACTTAACACAGTGGAATCACTGTAGGTGCAGTATAATTGTAAATTATGTATTACAAATTGTAAACAGCAGTATAGTTGCCTAAAAACATGTAACAGTAAAAAAGGTAGCTGGTTTTTAACAGATTTGCTGTTTTTACTTTCACTTTTTTTGTCCTTAAATTTACTTTAGGTATAATTTTGATTCCTGGAGAGAGTTTTCCTATTTAGATGAAGAGGAAAAAGAAAAAGCAGAATGGTATGTAAGTAAAAATAAATTTGACAGGAGACTGAGAGATTGATACAGCAAGATATTCCAACTTTCTCTTAGACTGTAAGTCATAGGAAGAAAGGTAGCTGAGCCGAGTCTGAATTCTTCTCTCCCAGCTTAGGGGGTCAGTCACGGACTTCAACTGAACTTACTGTGGGCTTCTTTGTGTAATTTTAGTAGTTCCTGCTTGCCTCACAGAGATATATCTGAGGTGCTTTGAAATGTGTGTTCATTTAAGTTGAGACTTGCAGTTCCAGCCAGTCCCAAGCACAGGTTGAACCTGGAGCCAGGACAGAGGGGATGAGCAAGCAGGTATCATTTCTCTCTTAAATTGTACTGAGAAAGTGATACGTCCTAGAATTTGGAGAGATGAGTTCTGATGGCTTGATGTTAATAAAAAGTACGTATTTGTTGATGTAGTGATAGTTACTGAATTACTCAGACCATGGGAAAATACATTCTGTTTTTATTCTTCCTACAGTTATAAACACAGAATGTTCAAGTTGGAGCACCGAATCATTTAGTTTAACACACATTTCACAGGACACAACCTTTCACTTAGTAATCCTTGTGACACCATAATTGCATTGTATGCATCTCTTCTTCCAAGTTTGGCTAGAAATCAGTCTTGTATTTAGATTCAGTGGTTGGCTTCCTTTGTGCTAGAAACTGCCATGTTTCGGCTGTAGCTAGGCATTTCTCTTCTCTTGTACCTCTTCCTGCTACTGAATTTCTTGAGCCTCACCAGACCCACTATTCTCTCTCCTGTGAAGATTCTGTGAAGGCATTGTAATCAATTCCCTATGACTTGTACTTGTGGTAAATCACACAGATGAACCTCTAGGCTTCTCATTGGAAGGATCTTGAATTATTTGCATAGCTCTTTTTTTCTGCTCATTCCTGTCATTAGTGTCCTTTCTCAAAGATGTTTAGACAAATGGTACCTAGTCTGCTGTACTTAGGAGAGAGAACTACATTACAGCTGCTGTTCAGATGGTCATGATTCTTGCTACCCCTTCTTGCCAAAGGTGATGTTGCTCGTGTTTTAAAGCTTCAATCTACTCATATTAGTCTCCTTCTCAGCTATGGGGATTGTTTTCTTTGTTCTGAGGTATAGAGTGGTTGGGGTTGGAAGGAGCTTTAAATACCACATAGTTCCAGCCTCCCTGCCCCCTTTGTTTTTCTCTATGTGGTTGTGTGGGTGAGGCTATAGCCCCCCTCTTTCTTGACAGCACCGGCAAATACTTTCAGATCATTTAGTTGGCCCATATATAACCTGAGCTGTATTTTACTGGAGTGAATCTGGCATGACTTTACACAGAGTATCATGGTACTTCATAGAGTGTTGTTTCTGTGCAGATGGGTTTACTTGACATGACTATATTCCGCAAATCGAGATAATTGGCGTTGCTTATACTGCTGTCCGGTAATTAAACCATATGCCAGCATTTCTGTTGTTTTGCTTGAGTTTATTGTTAAGTAAGCAAGTGGATTGCATTTTAGAAATAAAGTCCATGATCTCATTCCCAGCTTGGTTTGTCAGGTCTATGTAACTATGTAAACACTTAGCATTTTTTACATGGGCTCAGGGGCTGGAACTTCATTTTTTGAAGTCTATTTTTGAAGTATTCACAGAAGAACATCTGTGTGGGGGAAACTATTTAAGAAGCTTGTTGATGAATTTCTAACAGTGACACTGTAAAGCATTAGCACTGAACTATGCTTTCCCTTTTAGTCGAGATGAAAGGAGGTGGATTGAAAAGCAGAACAGAGCTGCCAGAGCGTTAAGAAAAAAAGAAGAAATGAACAGAATTAGGACTCTTGTTGGTGAGCACACAAACTACTGTTCTTTAAAGAGAGATTAACTAACTGTGGAAATCTCCTGGTTTTCTTCTACACATGATTCTTCCTTTCTTCTGCCAGACAATGCATACAGCTGTGATCCCAGGATAAAGAAATTCAAGGAGGAAGAAAAGGCAAAGAAGGAAGCAGAGAAGAAAGCAAAGGTAGAAGCAAAACGAAAAGAACAGGAGGCAAAAGAAAAAGTAAGTGAAGTACTTTATTTGGGTTGAAAAGCTCTGCTTCATTTACACCTGATGCACTGCTTCAGGTTCTAGATGTGTCAGAAGACTACAGACAGAATTACACAGGGGTTTAAAGATGTGTTATCTTTAATGCCTGTGCAGCAGGCAGTGCAAGGCTGGCAGCCTTCTGAGAATGAG
This sequence comes from Picathartes gymnocephalus, assembly GCA_013390045.1. Classification (NCBI taxonomy): domain Eukaryota; kingdom Metazoa; phylum Chordata; class Aves; order Passeriformes; family Picathartidae; genus Picathartes; species Picathartes gymnocephalus. The sequence goes on along the minus strand of WEKY01006428.1, from coordinate 77,858 downwards.
ATGGAAACAAGGAATGCAGATCTGAAACAAAACACCTTTGAAAACTGAGTTCTTTTGTAGCGTACACTTCCTCTGGTTTCAAGGCAAGCATTAAGTGCATAAAATGGATACAGCTGCCTGCCTTATGCGTGTGGTCTGTGAATGGTTCGTTGGTATGAAATGCTCTGAGGTAACACAACATACTTGATAAATATGAACAGTTTGGAAAAGATGGCTCTGAAAGGAAACTGTAAGGTGCAAAGAAGTAACTTAAAAGACTTTGCTGGAACACTGCAAAACATTATGTCAATAATAGTGCAGGAGAAATATTGGACCACTGCCTTTTTCCAATTTTATACTCCTGAGGCAGGCATAGGAAATTATATATGGTTTTATACCTTCATTGTAGAGGAAGTCAGGATTTATAAACTGAGGGTCCTCACAGTGAGTACTTGACTTAATGCCAAATGGTATATGTTTCAGCGTCTCCCTCAAAATTCTTGGAAAACCAAACATGAAAGTATTGATGCATTTTAAAACCTCCATACATACAAACAAAACTCCACCCAATCCAGAAACAACACACCTTGATTTGGGATGACTGAGTGACCTGTAACAATGTGACTTTGAGGATTTTTTTACTTGGATTTTTTTTTCCTTTTGATTGCAGCAAAGACAAGCAGAATTAGAAGCAGCACGGTTAGCAAAAGAAAAGGAGGAAGAAGAAGTTAGGCAGCAAGCATTAGTAGCAAAAAAGGAAAAAGAGATACAGAAGAAAGCAATCAAGAAAGAAAGGCAAAAACTCAGAACAACATGCAAGGTATTTAACTATTATTACAATGAAATACAGGTTACATCAGACAAATTACTGTGTTTACTTAGATCAAGACCGTATCAAGTGTTTGCTTGTTCTTAGGGCTGGAGATGGGTATGGAAGGTGGGCTTACTAAAAAAACCAAAATGCTAAAATACATACTTGTATGGGTATGAGTTATGAGAAAAGCTGACCAAATAGGTCCAAACACAGCAGTGGTTGAAGAATGCTGTCTGTTAAGCCTTTGTCTGAAGGAATAGGACAATAAAGTTCAAGAACTTTGTAGAACATGTATTTCTGCTTCCAGAACTGGAATTACTTTTCTGATAATGAGGCAGATTGTGTTAAAATGATGGAGGAGGTGGAAAAACTTTGTGATCGTCTTGAGCTAGCAAGGTAAGTCTTCCTGCTGCTGCTTTCTGCTCGTTTTGATACCCATCTTTCTACTAGCTCTCCGTTGTAACTTAATAATTTATTTTTAGTCTGCAATGCTTGAATGAAGCACTTACATCCACAACAAGGGAAGGAGGAAAGGCGGCTGTAGTAAAACAGGTAATTATGCTGAGTGTCAAATCAAAATAACAGAATCATTTGTGCAATCAACCTGACTGAATTGAAGTAAAATACAACATAGCTGCTGTGGAATCCTGCTTGTTAAACACAAAAGATTTGATTTTCAGAGTCCATGGGCAGTGGGATCTCTGCTCCATTTTACATTGTGCAGTTCATGGCTCGTCAAGTTAACAGGACCAGCCAAGAAAAAAATACGCATTTTGATCTGTAAAGAATACAAAACCTACCTCTTGTACAGTATAAGAAACAGTAGAGGAATTTCATTTTGCCCAACAATGTGTTGCAGTTACCTTGAGGGAAGGAGGGCAGTGTTAACCTATTCTGTTATGCAAGAAAAATCGTAATCTAGTGTCTGTGACTTGAGGATAGATCCACAAAAGGACTTACGTGCTGCAGGCTGTAGGCACTTGAAGGGCTGGCATGTTGGATATCAAGGAATGGGAAATGCAAGACACATGGGACCAAAATTTACCAAAACTCAGGAATGATCTGCCTGTGTTTGCCATTGGGGAAAAGCCGTTTGAACTAAAAGCTGAACCTACATCCTACAGAAAGAATAAGGTGCTCTCGTCCACTGTTGATTCACAGCTGTGAACTTTTTTCCATGGTGGGGAATATGATCTGCCCCCATCCCAGCGTCAGGATTACTTATCAGACAATTTAAGACTGAAATGCCTCTTGTTCTACAGGGGACTGAATTCAATATTCCATTCTCCAGGAGGGTATTCCAAATGCAGGGCAGTCCCTTTTCTGTCTGTTAAAACTATTCCACTAAAAATTATCTATCAGGTAACTTTCCTTTTGCCAGGAAGATTTTATGAAATAGGTCTCTTCCTCTCTCAGGCACCCTGCCAACAGCCATAAATGCACAGCTCTTCTAATAGTGCCAGGACTGGACTGAGCCTCCTCAGAAGCAGATGATTAAAGATACGTCACACCTCAGTCTCGAGATGTGATTACAGGTCACAAAAATGTGCAGTGGGTTGACTTAAGTAGTTTTTAGCTCACTAAAAAACTACATGTGGCCATCTAACCCTGAGTACACACTTAGTAACTAAAATCTGGAGTTAATTCTAACTTAAAAATTCTCTTACTACAGTTGTACTGACATAATCAGGCTTAGATAGCAGTTAGGCTTGAAGATTTGAGAATTGGTGTATTCAACCTGGATGTTTAATTGCCCTCACTGGTCTTAATACTTTTGTGGATCTGTCCCTCTAAGTCAAGTGTTAGCCTAGACATTCACACAAGGTTGAAAACTTTTGCTTTAATTCTGGGGGTTGTTCATTTAATTTCCTAATGAACCTGTGATGGATTTCTGCTATTAACTCCTAGTCTTTAAATCCTAAAAATATACACATGGAATGAAGTGAAATAATACTGGAACAGATAAGCTTCTCTGTTTCCGTATATATAAGATACAGAACAGAACCTAAGCAAAATCCAAGGTTCAAAGCAAGTCCAGAGAGAGGGGGTTGTGTCACTGTAAAATGTAACAATAATTCGGTAAGTAAATAAATAATGCTTATTTAAAATCTTTAGATAGAAGAAATAAATGAACAAATAAGGCGAGAGAAAGAAGAGGCAGAAGCTCGTATGCGCCAAGCAACAAAGAGTTCAGAAAAGTCAACCACTGGCGGTGGAGGGGGAAGCAAAAATTGGCCAGAGGATGATTTACAGTTGTTAATTAAAGCTGTGAACCTCTTTCCAGCAGGGACTAACTCAAGGTACTTCTCGGGTTTGGTGCTAAAAGCCCTACTAACAATATTTAATGAAATAACAAGCATAATAAAATGTATTTACAGATCATCCCAAGTACTTTGTGAGAATAAGAACTTCCTAAACATCCTCCTTTTTCTTGACTCTCAAGCAGCCAGTGGTCTATTTTTCCTTGGTACCAGGCTGTGTGTCACTGGAGTTAGCTCTGGCCCTGTATCTTGTTTCCCCCTCAGATTTGGCCCTCAGTCCATTACCAAGATGGTGCTGAGGTGCCTGTTTGTACAGCACTTACTCCAGGGTGGGCTCCAGTCCTTAAAGCAAAGAACAAACCCACAGCACTGACTGGGGTGCAGCTGGTTAGGAATACAAGTGTGTAAGCCACTTCCAGGAGCTCCACAATGATTGTGAGGCTGGTTTCTCCTCTACACAGTAGGAGGAAAATATACAGATATAGGAGTATATTTTCTTCAGGGGAGAGCCAGGGGTAAAGGGCAAGGCAGGGATTTACAGAAAGCAGCACTGGCACTCAGCTTCCTGCTAAGCATCAGAAACAGGCGCACGCTTTAAATACTTTTTCCCAGGAATTAAATGCTTTCTTCCATTTAGGATTACACAGATTTCAACCCTACATTAAAAGATTTGGCTGCTCACTGAGAAAAAAATATAGCTGCCACACTCCATGGAGGTGATACCAATGCCTGTTTCTGCAGCTCAGCAGTCAGTCCTCAAGGCACACAATCCTCCTATCTGATCTGGAGTACATACTGCCTTCCATTTTCTAAGAATCCACTAGGAATAATCTTGGGGCTAGGGCTGTTCCAGCTCTTTACGGTTTACGCCCCTTTACCTGATGTTTAGGCATTTTTCTGGTTAGTAGTGGACACAGGGTTAGTAACTTCTCAGCCCTTCAGTGCAGCCTGCAGTATTTAACATCAGAGGTTTTTAGGGAATTCAGGAAAGCAGCAGCTAAGCAGAATTTTGAGGATTAGAGGTTTGCACTTACCTACGTTCTGCCCCATCCTTTTTATGTATTGGGAACCCAGAAGTTTACCCAAGCTGATTGAATTCTTCAGTTAGTGACTGAAAGCTTTCCAGAATAGCTACTCTGAGATTTTACATGTATTTAAGTATGTTTGAACTTACTCAGGAGGTTGATAAAAGTGTGTACAGGAGCTTGACCATAGCTTGTATGAAGATAAGGTATTATGTAATATGCTGCTTTATCCTTTCTGTTCTTGCTTTAGATGGGAAGTTATTGCCAATTATATGAACTTGCACTCTACTACTGGAATAAAACGAACGGCAAAAGACGTCATCAATAAAGCAAAGAGTCTCCAAAAGCTTGGTATCTATTACCTTATTTCTGTAATAACATGGTCTGCCTGCTTCTGTACAGCTGACTTTTCTGTGAACGGAGCTGTGTTTATTGAGAAAATCCTCTGTACATCCCCAAAATAAATGTAGTTTAGGTGGAAGATTTAGAGGAGCATTTATGTCATTTGGTGTTTTCATCCTAATGGCTCTTTTGTAAGTCAGCACCTCACGAGCAACTCTCAGGAACTCTCTTAGTGTAGCTTGATGCTCTGATGTCTGGCTCAGAGACAGATACATGGGCCTCTCAGAAAGTTCCCTATAAAGGAAGGCATCTAAAATAAATGGAACTGATGAAGCTCTAGGGATACTTAAAAAAAATTCATGGAATCCAACACCAGAGTAAGACGCCTAAATTAATGTGGCTCATCTCCTCTTCAAAAATGAATATAAAAATGAAAAATGAAGCCTAGAGAGCTCTGGAGTAAGGTTACATGGAAATTATACATTTCACTACAGAAGGAAAAAAACCCACTAAGTTTTCAAGAGGTTTCTGCACAACAAACCACATAGTGGCACAAGGAGCACCTGGATTTTCTGTGCTCCTGCCTCTCTGACATGGTCATACCCTGGGCAATATATGAGTTTTGTGCCACGGCCCTTACTTGAGAGAATAATCCGTCTTGATTTTGCTGAAGTTGCAGATTCAGGTTTAAGATTATAAGGAACAGGTATTCCTCTGAGCACTATAAAGCAGGATAAGGGTTGAAGAATCTGACAGTCTGAGAAAAGTTTATTGGACCCTGAATGTCGTTTTTTTTTGATCTACCAACCTCTTTACCACTGTTTTAAACAAAGCAGGAATTGGGTTTTTTGATTTTGTGATTATTGTAACTAATCTGCTACAGAATGTTCTTGTTATTATACCTGGCTTTAATATTATTGCAATAATTATTCTCTTTAATGTCTGTTGCTCATAGACCCTCATCAAAAAGATGACATAAACAAGAAAGCATTTGACAAATTTAAAAAAGAACATGGTGTGGTGCCTCAGATGGACAGTGCTGCCCCCTCAGAACGATTTGAAGGTAAAGGTGAAAAAGAAGTCTTTCTTGTGCACTTGTCTACCCTCTGTCTCTTAGCAAGAACTTACTCAAAATTTGCTTATAAACTTATGTAGCAAGTAAGTGATCCAGGCTCTGCTGCCAGATTTGAGGGTTTCTGCTACATACAATACACCCCAAAACTGCTTGGATTTTAAATCAACGATAATAGGTTTTACAGTATTTTCTAGACTCTTTTTAAAATACCTTTTTTGCATTTAAAAACAGGATCACCTCTAGATTCATCCCCTTGGACTACAGAAGAACAAAAACTTTTAGAACAAGCACTGAAGACTTATCCAGTAAATACTCCTGAAAGATGGGAGAAAATAGCAGCAGCTGTTCCAGGCCGGTCAAAAAAAGACTGCATGAAGCGATATAAGGTGAGGTCCCTCTCCTCCTCCTAGGACTGTCAGAAGCCCAGGTCTTGGGAGAATCCTTTGTTTTTACTGTTCCACAGCCTCCCAGAGACAGTAGCTGACACAGGGAAAATGATGGAGCCTTACAGAAAACTTCTTATTTTTGGTAACTCAACCCCAAAAGAGCAGTAAGGACTAAATGTTCCTCAGCAGAAGTAGTGGCTCTGGAAGCTGGGAATGAAAGTCTGTCTCAGGAAATTTGTCTTATAGCTTCACAGCAAGCTCTAGCAGATGGTGAAGTCCTATTCTTAGCCTCCTGTAGGTAAAGTTCCTGGTACATGAGCATTGACCTTCCATCAATTGATTCGTTTCTAAGAGAAACTACTCTACAGTATTAAACTATGTAGATTTCTCATTATGTTGAGAACTAGAGTGTTTCACAGTGAATATATGTAGTGTTCAAAACTGCAGCATTGTTCACAAGTTACATGTTAAGTTTCTTTTTTGTCCACCTTTTCAGGAACTCGTTGAAATGGTCAAGGCAAAGAAAGCTGCTCAAGAACAAGTGATGAATGCTACTAAAGTCAAGAAATGACTCCTACTGACAATCTTTGTTTTATAATAAAAATGCAAATACTGTACATGTTTCCATTCTTCATTATGCAGACACACAGGAGGGGCTGGTTCTTGAGTTTTAATCTTCTCAAAAGCAACTCCGAAGTTTTAAACGGGGGTGTAAGTTGGTTTGTTGGGTGGTTTTGGTTGTTTTTCTGGTTTTTTAAAGCTAAAATATGCTGGAAGTTCTTGTTATTCACTACTCACGAAGCCAACACATGCCACTGCAGATTTTGCTGTACTCTGGAAGTTGTTCAATTGGACCTAGAAGTTAAAGAAAGTTGGCCATGACACATGCTTAGCTCACAACAAGTGGTCTGGAGGGGTTACGGGAGGATAGGGAAACTTATACCACATACCCACGGCAGCAACTGCAGGATGCTTGTCACAGATGTACTTTGTGCAGACTTCTCTAATAGTCTGAGCATCAATAGCCTAAAAGGGGTAAAAGAGGCATCTTTGTTACAGTCTCATCTTAAAACCGTTTCTGATCTTAGTTTTGTACAATCCAAGGGAGCAGGCAACAAAACACTTGGAAGTTTTCTCAGTTGGAAATGTTTTCTTGGCTGAACAAGAAATACAACTTCTATATTGTTACTTTCTGTAGCAAGTAATTTTCTTGATGGCCTTTTAAAAGTTGCAACATGCGTGCCACTTACTTCAATTCTTGCTTCAAGTTCTGGAATTGGGATTCGGCGCTTGTAACACAACATTTGTCTTCCAATGTCTTCACAGATTGGTGTGGACCCTAAAATAGGGGGAAAACACTTCAGTTATCAGCCTACAGCTCCACAAAGAATAAAAAGTTCTTGTAAGTCTCACCATCAAGTTGTAGCAGCATATTTGTCTTTAGTAGATTTTTTGCTCGAGCCACTTCATTTTCTGTAACACTTGTGCAAAGTCTTATCCTGAAAAACAGTTTAAATCCAAAGGCATTAAAGAATGGTAGTATGTAGCACACAAGACTGCCTATGATAAAGAGGTGCATAGGCATTACTGCACCCATCAGGCACTATTCTGTAGACAAAGCTAGTACGAACTCTTGGAAAATAAACCACGGATACAAAGCAGCAGCCTAAGAGTAGGGGTTTTGGAAGCATACCACTATACCCAGGAGCAAGCTTTTCTTCTTAGAAGAACTGTACTTCATTTTATTAAATGAATATTTTGAGGCAAGTGCAGCTTGTACTTGTTACCTTGCAAATGGATGTTGCTAAGAAAGTAGGAGCCAAGCAACTAGATAAGAGGTAATTAGCCAGAAGGCAATCCATTACTTTCTGGCTCCTCTCTTGGTGAGATAATGATTTGTCATACTGCCTACGGAACATTTTATGAGGAGAGGGGATGCATTACATAGCTTAACACTAAATTCTTATCCCAGAAATCATCCGTATCTTCCCTGGTGCTAAGCTGCAGCACAGTCAAAGTGATAACCTTTTTCTCCACGACTTAACAGGGATCTCATAGAATAATGGTATATGAGAAGTGATTTATGTGATGAAAGAAACTCCTCATTTTCAAGACTTGTTTCAACTTGCCCCACTTTAAATCAATGCTCTTTAGTAACATATATGTGTTTTTAATAGCATCTGCAGCTCAAGATTTACAGTTGTACCTATGGATGTCCTTCAATACAGATTTACGCCCTCAGATGAATGAGTATTCTCTAGAATCATAGGTTTCAAAATTCCATATGTAACAGCTCAATTTTCATTTCCCTATGTATTCACTAGAGCTAACACCAGCACCTGGTACATCAACTGCAGAGTGGATAACTATTAATACTGTCTGGTAATTGCACATTCATTATTCTCATCCACAAATACTTAGTCTTTCAGTGGTGGCACTTGCAGCTCACAGGCTGTACGGTGACTGAGTAGTATTCTAAAAGGTCTGATAGTTTCATAACTTCTGTCATTTTCCAGTAAAAAAAAAAAATCCCTGCTGTGTTTTCGTGTACAAGGAACAAAACCTACATCTTAAGCTATTCACTCCAAGTAAGGGTGCCAAAAGCAGGTGTCATGGCTGCTGGGACTTGGCATTGGGTGCCAAAGTTTAGAATTTGATGTATTTTTGTTCCCAGGTAAGCCCAAGCAGAGGAAAATATTCTCTTTAAATACTTTCTTTTTAAATTGTATTCTTCCACTAAAAACAATCTTTTCAGAGAAACACTTGGTAGCTTACCATTCTCTCTGAACAAAGTGCACCATGTCCTGAATAGTGGATGGCTCACAGACCATATAGAGTCCCCACAGCCCCGTGTCAGTGTAGCAGGTGTTGAAGGACTGGAAACTGTGACACAGGTTACCATGGCAGGCAATCTGAGCAAGTTTACTGGACAAATTCTGCTAAGGCAAAAGAAAAAGATACTACTTTACGAAGGTTTTTGAAAGCTTACTAGTCACCTGATTTCCCATTTTTATTTTAGTGATGACAGAACATGCACAAGTAGCTACGAGGTTAATTATCAGGTCTTCATTTCAAGTTTCTTTCCTTGCATGCAATATCACATTTCAAAAAAACAGCCCAGACTTGAGCCAAAATCATAAAGACATTTAGGTTCAAGAAAGGGACAATTAATTACTGATACCCACAGGTTCTGATGACACACAGGTATAAAACACCCTACTTTCCACAAGGGCTGGCAAAACTTAAGTCACCTCTATTTTGGTGGTTTAGAACCGCTTCCTAAGATTCTCCTAGATCCTGGGTAACAAATTCTCTCAGACTCACATCTGGATCCCCTTTTCTGTCCTGGCAGTACCCAAGTCAGGGAGATCCCACCAACCTCATTAGGAGCAGGATGGTGCTTGCAGGTTCACTCACCACTCCTCCTCCAAAGGACCGATCCCAGTTACCTATCAGAGTGTTGGCTACCATGAGTGGGATTGTATCCGGGTCTGACCAGCCAGCTGCTTCAACAGCTATGGCCAGGTGTGCCAGGGGCATCTTGTCATCCCTTATCCGAATCTGGAACATAGGAGAGCAGCAGTGCAACCTGTACACACTCAGGCATCGGGCAAGTTAAATAACAGGAAACAGACTTTTTCATTACAGAGGGATTACAAAGCATGCACTGAAATTAAAGGATATGAAACTTAATTTAACGTCAGCCTTAAATGGTGTCCCCTGGGGCAACTTCAGATCACTCTGCCAAAATACACAGAGAGGCCATTACAAGTCATTTTGTGACTACCAGCAGCAGAGAAATCTGATGACTTTGTAAAACCTAGAGATGGGAATGGTACATGGATACCTCAGTTCTCTGCCACCTCCTTTAAATGAGTGATTCTCAACAGGTGGAAATTCTCCAACACCATAGTCAAGAGGATAAAAGGAAAGTAGGAGCAGGGATAAAGAAGGTATTCCTCCAGGAAATGATGAAGCATAAAAAGTGGTGGCAGTGAGGCCTGTCCAAGAAAGGATGGGAAGTACTGCTTTGAAAAGCAGCTACTCCATTGCCCTCTCGGGGGCAAGAAACTTTTTCATGTGCTGAGTCTGTGGCAGAGCAGCCCTCTCTCCTCACCACAGAGCACGTGTCAGGGGATGTAAGGGCCAGCTCAAAAAGCAAGCCAGCAGCTTACCTCACTACCTGTGAAGCTACAAGGTGGCAGGGGTGGCAGTCCTCCTTCTGGAGCAGACGGCAAGTTACCAAAATGGCACTTCGCCAGGTCAAGTAGTTCATCATGAGAGACTCCTGAACAAAGGTATTTCACATGCTTTGTGATGTTATTCTGTAAACGGTTAATTTAAATTGCTGCACAGTTTAAAAGACTCAACCAAGCAGTAATTTTTTGTGGCCCTGCTTTAATACCCCATTTTCAGATTCTTTACACATTCTCTCTATACAGAGCAAGATGATTATGATTCTCCCTTCATAGTTCCCTTTAACAGCCTTCCATTAAAACTACATCAAATCAAGCTCTTTGCTCTCTTTCAAGCCTCAGTATTACTTCTTTCTCTCTGCCTTGCTATTCCTGTCTTCACACTGAACACCTTCTAGGACCCTTTTTTCCTGCCCACATGGAAGAATGACTTTGGCCTCCAATTCACTTCTTGTTCCCGATATAAGGTTTCTGGAATATTACTAAGAGGAAAAGGGAACAAAGGCTCAAAGGGTATGAATGCACAAAACACACAGGGCTAACAATGAACAGGACCTACTGAACAATGGGTAATTCATCACGTTGTTCCCACAGACTCAGGCCATAGTTTCAAGCATAGTTTCACATGATCCTGGGTGAGCATCCCATACTAACCTCCAGCAGCAGCCAAGACCATTCTGGGTCCTTTGTAATGTGTTGTTATGTACTCTACCAAGTCATTACGATTTATAGATCTAGAAACAGGAAAGGAGACAGCACTACTATGTCAGTAAAGATTACTAGAGTAAAAAGAGATAAATTTATGTGTCGGAATCCATAACCTTTACATGTATGTTACAACACAATATCAAAATAATTTAAAGTTCTGCCAATGTTCAGAGCAGAGGCAGAAAGCTACAGCAAGGGTGACTTCCTAAAAAGGAAATAGGAACTGGGTAAAAAGCTCTTCTAGCTTCCTGAGAAGGAGTGAGAATTCCAACTCGGTCAGGTGTAGACAGGAGAACATTAGTGCATCCTTTCCTTTGAAAGTAGCACATTTAGCAGTTCCCTGATCTGTACCAGTCCGAACAAATGCTGAAAGAGCAGTGCAAACACTGTATGCTTACAATAATGCCTAACATGTGATCTATAGGAAAAAAAAGTATTTCAGATTTTGTGTCAGATGCACTTCTAAGAAACAGGAGAAAAATGTGGCAAAAAAACCTACAGTCATGCAGAGAATATCTGAAGTTCATATACCCTTCGATGCCTGCCTAGAGGGGAACTAAGGCAATCCAGGGGTGGTTCTTTCAGTTACATTCAGTGCAATTTCAGCTGCCTCCCAGTGTAAAAATGAAATCTGACACTGTTCCCTACATTTTCAGATAAGTCTTTTTCAATATATAAAAGTTATCACACAATTGAAGACAAACATAATTTTGGACATACTTGATATTTTCAGTGGGTCCTAAAATTGTCCGTCCTAGGGCTGTATTCTGGTAGGCTGTGGCATGAAGGTAATCAAAGACAACTTCTTGCAAATTGGTTTCAACCTCTTGCATCTCTCGAAGTATAACTCCTCGCTCACGCTCAATCTCTGCCTCTCCCAGGGTACTGTTCTGAATTATGTCAGCAAGAATTTCCACAGCTAATTGCAAACAGAGATGCAAATAAAAGAAGTATTTTCAGACTACTAGAAGAATCTGGTTCCAAAAGTGAAACTCACCCCGAAGACTAAGTGCTAATAAGACTAGCAAGGGGACAGGAAGGGAGAAGTCCAACAGGTATCTAATTTTGGGACTCTGAAGAGAAAAATATTTAAAACATTAATTTCCCTGCTGGCTCCTTTCCAAACCTATATTCTCATATTCTTGTGAAGTTCAAGAATGGACTTTTCACCTGGCCAGGAAGGGACTGTAACACTGCAAAAGCATCATTCCGTGTCATCTCACTGACAGCTGGATAAGCAAGTTGTTCTTTGCAGCTTTCTAATGAATGAGAGCAATTACCTCTTGGTAAATCTTTTGAAAAAGCCTTTGCATAATACACGGTTTGTTCCCTGGACGTGTACGCATTCAGATGAGCCCCCATGTTCTCAATCTCTAGTTCAAGGTCTAACTGAGATCTCTTTTTCGTTCCCTGAAATAGAACAATAAGAAAATCCTATTAGATCCTTCAATTTATCTACTCATCATGACTACTTCTTGTCTGGAAAAGTCCTGATCAAGAGAAAGAAGATGTGTTCTGGAAATAAAACTGGCATACTAATCTCTCTAAGCTTGAAAGTCAGATATAAATTCTACTATGCTCCCAAACGAAAATAAAAAGCTGGCAAAAGGGTGTCTTCTAAGACTATTATAAGAAGGTAAAACTGAGTTAAAAACTAGATCTGCAAAATCCATAGTTGTGTAAGAGTTGCACAGAACTAGGACTTTAGCTTCATTTTCTAATGGAAAGATAAATAACTTAAAAATCCATTGTAAACTTCTACATCAATATTCACACTCACCTTGAAAGCCATATGCTCAAGAAAGTGAGCAGTTCCATTGTTCTTCTCATTTTCATACCTGCTTCCAGCATCAATCCAGAGTCCAACCTCATTGAAGAAACAAAACCAAAAAGTCATTTTACCAGCTAACAGTTTTGCTGTAGCTTTTTCCTTAAATAGAGCAGGTTTTCAAGAAAAAGAAAATTTTGATCTTCGCAAAAAATTTAATTACAAATATACAAAACCCTTAAGACTTCTGTGTCCTAGCTTAAGTTCTAGGAATAGTTGTTAATAAATATTGAAATGCAAATGCAATTTAGTTCCACAAGGAAATGAACACAAAGGAATAGATACAAAAACGCTTCCTTTTGTAAGTTACTTACTGTGCAGGTTGAGAGTCCAGAGTCTTCAGAAGCTACTTGCAAGCCATTTTGCAAAGGACTCACCCTAGTTTCAGGGACATTTAAGATTACTTCTGTTGCTGCTTTGGAAACTGTGAGCCTCCCTGTTCCCACATGCACACACTGGAAAGGAAAATCATCAGTCACGCTCAGATTGTTTAGTTATATCCAAGGATGCTTTTCTGAAAAATGTATTTTTGAACTTAAGCATTAAATTTGTGGATCTTTCTTAAAGCATGCATTTATAAGGAAAAGAATTCAGGACTGCTATTCACCACTCCTTCACATAAGGGAAGCAGCAATCTGAATCTGAAACAAACCCTGATGATAACTACAAGTGAGGAGATGCATCTGCTGCCATCCAATCTGACAAAGAAGTTGTTACTCTCATCAGCCAGCCACGCTTGTTTCCCACTTCTGCCAGCAAGAGTCTGCAGGACCTTTACCATCTGGAATTCTCCTGGATACCTGCTTTCTAAAGTGAAGTGAGATACAGCCCAAGGGCCTGTGCCAGGACTGCAAATCCATCACCCATTGACCAGAGCAGCTGAAATTGCCCATTTTAAACAATCATGTGGCAGTTAAAGCACATTAAATGAGAGCAGGGTAGAAAAGAAGGGAAGTTCACTGCAGTTTTCCAATAACAAGAAATGCAAATATGAATCCCAAATGCATACTTCAAGCAAACAGCTATCTCAAAAACTGTGATTTCAAATGTTTCAAATAAACAAAGATTTCTCTCCCCATATAACAGCCCTAAACATGAAAGTACAAAATCCAGCTCGCACCCACTCTCCTCCCTAGAATAGGATAGATCACTAAAAACTCACTTATTTCAGAATCACAGCACAATTCAAGTTTGAAGGGACCTCTGGAGATCTCTAGTCCAACTTCCTGCTCTGAGCAAGATCAACTTGGTCAAACCACTTTGCTCAGGACTTTTTGCATCTGGGTATTGACAATCTCCCAAGACGGTGAGAAACTGCACAGCTCTGTGAGCAGCCTACTCCACTGCTTGACTGCTACATATCCATTTTCCTCTCTTGTTTCAGCTTATGCCCATTGTCTCTTCTTCTGCCACCGTGCCCCACTGTGACGGGCCTGGTTTTATCTTCCTGACAACATTCTCGTGGGTGCCGGCACAAGTACTTCTCACAGCTCCAGCTGCAGCCATGGCTTCTCCAGCCTGAACAAGGTCCGGACCCTCAGCCCCTCCTCACAGGGCACATGTTCCAGTCCAGTTCATCCCTGCTGAACATCTCCAGTTCACTGACATCCTCCTCACACTGAAGAGCCCCAGAGCAGCCGCCACTCACAAACCTGGCCAGCGCAAACTGATCACTTACTACACCTCCCGCCGTGCACCGCGCCCCCGCCGCGACTACAATTCCCAGCGTGCACCGCTCCCCACGGCCTCCAACTCCCCGCGTCCCCTCGGCGGCAGCCCGAGTACCAGCGCTCGGAGCCACCGCGGCGCCCACGCTCCCCGCGCCTCCCTCCCCTCCCCTCCCCTCCGCTCCCCGCCC
>WEKY01006428.1:0-63303 GCA_013390045.1 Picathartes gymnocephalus | reverse complement strand
GGGCGGGGCGCGCAGGCTCTGGGCAGTTCCACTCGCCCCCGCCAGGGAGCGCAGTGGGGCAGTGCAGACGGCATTGCCACGCCGCAGGGGGAGGTGAGAATCGGGGAATGTGCCGGGATGGAAGGGGCTCTCGGGGATGCTCGAGTCCAACTGCTGGCCTTGCACGGGACAAGCCCAGCAATCCCACCGTCTATCGGAGAGCGTTGTCCAAACACTCTGTGAGCTGTGGCAGCCTTGGGGCCTGGTTTTAATGGTCCCGCTCCCCTCGGTACCCCAGAGCAGCGCAGCTCAGGAAGGTCATTTTCCTGCCGATATCCCATTATATGGCCAGGCTCAGTAAACACAAAGCGCTGCCTTCCGGCTGCTCCGTGAGTTGCCGTGGGCACATCTCTGCGCGCTGCGCCTCCTTCAGCTGCTCCGGGCCCTTTCCGCAGGGCTGGCTGAGAGCGCTGTGCTTCCTGCGGGACAGACCCGCTCTGACTGGGGAAATCCCGAGGCTGGAATAACCTCGAGTCTTCTTCTGAGAACAGTATGCAATGGAGCTGTTATGGATAGGAATGCCACTTGTTATGGATAGGAAAGCTTCATCCATAGCAGTAAATCCAGCGCTCCGCCGAGGCTGGGCCAGCGCTGCTGAACTACTTCAGCTCCTGCCATAAAGGGACTCCAAGCTGCTGGTAATGGTCCCACCCAGCTGCCAGGGGCTGGGAAGGACTTCTGCAGATGCTACCTGACAAGAGCCAAATTTGGGCTGGGAAAAGTTCTGGAAGTGTACCAGTGGAAGCAACTTCGTATCAGTGCCGAAGACTGTTCCTGAGCACGCTTGGAATGTACGGCTGTAAATAAATATGTATAGACATGCAAGAAGCAGGGCTCGGTTTTGACTTCGTGGTTAGAACGTTTACATATTTTAGGAACTTTTCATTTGGCTAATCAAGCATTATCTCAAAAATGAAGGAAAACCGGGGTGAAATTCCGTTACTTCTCCCACACTGTGTTAAGTAACACAATGCAAAGAAACAAAATACTACTTAAAAAAAGAAATCTGTACTACTTATGCTGGGGGAAGCACTGTTTCTAGGTACCGTTTTCCTAACCCGGAACTCCTGCCTGCCTCAGACGGTAGCACAGTACTTCTGACACCCTCTGCCTCTGTACAGATACTACAAACCTTCCCCATCTTGCCCTACTCTAAGAAGGGAAAGAAAGCTGGGCACATCATCAGAAGGAACAGGTTGAAAAGGGTGGGACTGAAGATGCTTCTGATCCGGATGAACTGCCTCCTGCAACTGCCAAGGTCCTGTTACTCAGAGATGATTCACAAGAGCTGTTCGAAGTGTTGCTCCCTTCCCCCTGAAATGTTACCAGTCACATGCAGATTTTAGGTGACAAAAAACTACTGTGACTCTTAAAGGACACAGTAGGAACTGTTGGTAGTTCCTGAGCTGGCTCAGATGCTGAAGTGTGAGAAGACTCTGTGATTTAGCTTTTCAGACTCCAAAACATGGACCAATTTCAGAAAAATCCACTGTATTTTAAATGTATAGCTTTTGGGGGGTATTTTGTGTATGTAGACAAGTTCTTACTCCCTCGGCAGAATGAAAGTGCACCGACTGCCCTAAAACGTTTGCACTGCCAGTTCATAAGCTCTGTGCTTAAACAGCAGCTTTAGTCCTGCAGCTGGGCTTGTCCTGTTTCTGTCACAAGGACTGTAATTGCATAAAAATAGTAAAACCCCAAAGCGTGATATACTGCATACAATTAAAAGTGAAAGTGATACTGTTGTTAACACATAGGTTAAAATAGAAACTTAAATGCCAAGAAACCTGATGCTTCCTAATTTGACAATGATGCCTTGACCATGGAACTGTAGATCTCTTACTGAACTTTTTACTGTTACTTTGCTGCCTGTACTATTTTAGTGCCCTCATAGCCTGTGTAAGAAGGATCTTGTAGCTGCAAAGCATGCACATTCTTTCAGCAGAGAATTTACATTGGAGTCAAATTAGTTTCCATGGAATAGAAAATCTAACCTTACATGAAACTAGCTAATTCTTTTTTTTTTCTTTTTCAGTTTTGTTTCTCCCACTTAGTTTATGCATATTTAAAAGATCCATCCAGTTCCAGCATTTTTTAAATTTCAGATAGAGCTCTGCCAAGTTGTAAAAGAAAAAAAGCAAAGCATCAAACTGTGCAACTGAAAATTAAAAGGAAGCTTCTGTTCCATTTTACAGCTAGATCTAACTGATCTCATTATGCTGGGATTTATCCCAAAGATATTTTACCAGACTTCACTAACCCATTAGCCATCCTAGAAATTTGAATCCTTGCTAGACATAGAATTACAGCTTAAGATAAACAGATTATCCCCATAACATGTCTCCTACTTAAAAAAATAGGAGTGTCACATATGTAAATTTAGTCTAAAATTTAACATCCAGCAAAAGTCATTAGTGAGATGCAGCTTTAAATTAAGAAATCATACTAACCAGCTAAAAATGCAATAAAATAAAACAAATACTGGCGTTCTAACAGTAGTAGCTGAATATGTACATATTCACCACTGAACTTTTATAAAACACTACTTTTTAAATGGTTTTAACAATTTTTTTTTTCAATGAGATGATTTAGAAATGGGCTATTATTACAAGGAATGCTCACAATATTCCTGTGGTTTAGGTAAACAGTATTATCTGCAGCTTCCAAATGGAGAAAATTAGACCTTTCTTCATAGTTCATGTGTCCAGTCTCAAGCACCAATGGAATAGAAACGCCAAGACTAAATGAAGGAAGTTCTATATAAATTATGTCCTTGTCATCAACATGATAGATTGATAGTTGACTACTAACTTCAAGATGCCACAGAGCCTTGTGAAATGAGTGGATTATATAGGTGAGAGTCTCAGGATGAAAATCTGGTTCCTTCATATCCAGATTCCAGATTTCACCCTAAGTACAGGAGCTTTGTATTTCACACTAAGTAGCTATTTTAGATTAGCATCCCTCCTACAGAGGTGCCTGGAAAGGGATCAAATGGCACTTTCAGTATTTAAGCTTAAAACTTGTCAAGAACTCCACTGAAACCAGTAGTAATGCACAGTCTGAATTATACAATTCCAGCTGGTTTTCTGAGGAACTAAGATTTCTACGTTCATTACTCTACAGTATCTACCCAATGACACAGGCATCTCAAAGAAAAGGCCATTCCAGGAACCACGAGCTGAGGAGGTGCTGCAGTATCAGCTCACACATGGGACTCTACACTACCCCATATGAAAAAAGATTCAGCTGGTGCTGGTGCCAGCAACCATAGATCTAGCTTGTTGCTTCTAGA
Organism: Picathartes gymnocephalus; assembly: GCA_013390045.1. NCBI lineage: Eukaryota > Metazoa > Chordata > Aves > Passeriformes > Picathartidae > Picathartes > Picathartes gymnocephalus. Next base: position 59,969 of record WEKY01006428.1, on the reverse strand, counting down.
GTAATATTTCTATTTTATAAAATAATTCCATGTGGTAGCAGTGATATAAATGATAAATCGGCTTATGCATACCTGATGTGTGTATAACCACAGGTCAACACAGGGGCTGAACACAACACTGAAACCAACACTTCTGTAACTGAACTAGGATGACAATCTTGATATGAGCAAAGAAAGCATGATCTTGAAAGGTTTTTCTTTCAATTGTATATATAAAGTATTTCTTCTGAAACAAAGAAAAAAGTTTATATCAGCAAGACACACTGTCATGATCAGCTTACTACAGAAGTAGTTGGGAAGAACTATCCTCAGTTACAGACTGATCCAACCCCTGAACAAGAGGGTACAGGAACTAAGCATTAGAACAGCACTGCTCAGGAAAAAGACCTTCAGAATTGCTGAAACCAGCACACAGTAAACATTAACAATTGAAATTGCCTTTGGCTACACTACTGCTTAATGCTGTGTTAGGTTTTTGTAGAGTCATCGTGTTCACTGTTTATTTACAATCTACTATCTTTTGAAAGCAATGATACAGTATTGCCTTCAATGAATATGCTGAAATCCAGCTGCCAGGAATTGGCTTGAGCTCAGCCAAGCAAGCAGAATTCAAACAAGTCTAAAAACATGGGCTCAAGAAACAATAGATTATTTTGTAGAGAAGTGGGTTGCAGGGCTTTTTGGGAATAAAGCTGTTTTGAGAATACAAATCAAACTTTACAGACATTATGTTGTCTGATTTTCATGCCAGCTGTTCACTGGCATCTAGCTGATTATTTTTATCAGTATTACCTAGAAGTTATCCTTCAGCTAATTAAATTGCAATAGCTTTTCTTTCCCATGGTTAACCACTGGGCAGCAACGGCAAAAGCCTACAGGCCACTGACACTGGTCTTTTGTACTCTTAAGCTGCAAGGAAGACTGTCTAAATTAAACATAGAGGTTGTTGGCTGAATTTATAACATTTCAGTTGCTCATTAACAGAGCACTCTTTTGAAACTGTTGATTAAAAGCTTTCTTCAGGGAATATTACAGTATTCTGTCTGCATGCAGTTCTCTTTTTTCTCGTAAGTATTTATGCAGTGAAATAAGTAAGTCGGTAAGTACCAGACAGCCCACTACCTGACAGCTGAGGGCTTCTATCAGAAAGATAAATGGAAGGAGTTTGGATAGCTCATAACAACAAATTTTCAAGAATAATATGCCAAACAAATGATTCTGCCTGGTGGAGTAACTCAACAGGAAATTCTTGTGGGTAAATTCATCTGAGGTAGCTAAACAAGTATGTTTCTCTCTGCCCTTTAGCAGACGCGCTGCAGAATAAGGATCAGTCCTTTTTTTTATTGCTTTTGTTGGCATTGTACACGAGTGTCGTTTCCATCCTTCCCTGTGACTTTAACCACATACAGGTTCCTTGTTTTAGAGCATTATTCTGATTCGATGGTAGATGAGTTTCCAAAACTCTAGCATTTATTTCAACCTTTTTCTCACTTTAAGAAAGGGCCACTTCAGTGAATATTTTCTCTAGAAAATAACTAAGAAGTCACCTGAGTCTCTGGTATAATTCAATTGAAACTAACACATTGAAAACTGAAATTAATGCAGTTACTGAAAAGATTAGAATTTGGCACCTGTTCAGGCAGTCAAGACAGCCACCATTCTTTGATTCTCTGATTTATTCCTCCTCTGTCCAGCATTGTTCAGGTAGCAATGCTGTGAGCATTTTTCAACAATTTGTGGAAGGAAAGTAGATTTTCCATTACCCAAAAATGCTGCTAATGCTACTCATCACAGTTTATAATACAGGAAATGTACAGTTACATGCTATTGTAATATCCAGATAACTGAGTTTTCTCTTTCATTTTTTCTCTTAAACCCTGTTTTCTCACTCTTTAGTTCCTATAATCTTACTAATGCTTAAGTTAGCCAACAAACTACAGACCATGTAGTTTCATACTGATATTAATACATTGTGATTACAATCTTCCCCAAATTGTCTTTGATCCAGGGCAGATTCTGTTTAGCTATCAGGCTTCCCTGTTGCACTCCAACTTTGGAAACAACATATATGAGCATTCTACTTTACAGCTCTATCCAGCTTCCTAGTTGATTTCCCAGCCTGATTGATTGCCATCGTGTTGTAGATTCTCAGGGCTCATCCCACTATTGCAGACTGGCCAAATTTGAGTCCCAACTAATCTCTGTGCTGTAGGGCCTCCCTTGTGCTCATGTACAAAAATTGTATCACTCATCACCTCCCAGCTGCATAAAACCAGTCCTCTGTGCTCTTTCAATAGTCAGTGGAGAGAAACAGCCACTTCAACGTGTGGGTCGTCCTTTGTACTCTGGACACCTCTCAGGATTGTTACTTAGAAATGTCTCCTCATGGTACTTCCCTCCCCCTCTACTTGCCTTTGGTTGTAGAGGAATGAATTACTAGTTCAGCAGACTCAAACACCCAACTTCTAGGCAGCTACCTTCAGGCAAAACAAACCTCATCCTGAACTTCAGGCTGGGAGCTCGTCACATGTATTTAAGTATCCCTTATCCAAATATTAGATCCATATATCTTAATATATTAGAGGATATTATACAGATTAAAAATGCATTTTCTCAAGGGCACAACAAGTTGAACTTATATTCTGTAAGGGCCTACAGCATTTTAATGCAAGAGGCTGGAAATTTTGCAGCATCTTTATGTAGTTTTACATACTGAGTGCTTGCCATTAATTGAATATAAATACAGTAATCATGAGAGTATTCCTTGATTTATTTTATATCACAAAAAGTTTAATTTTTTATGCATGCACATATTCAACGTTCGAGGCTGTGTAGCAACTGGATTTTGTGCTGATTTTAGTGTGATGAACAACCATACTGTAGAAATAATCAAGGGAAAAGCTAGGAGTGTTGTCGATGGTTGGGAAAGAGGAAGTTGGGGATTTTATAACCTGAGAAGCTGTCAGAAGTTTAGAAATGTGGAATATAATTGGTCAGATATTTCTGCTCACATAAGCAGCTAACTGGTTAGAGTTGATATTCCAACTTTTAAATTTCAAGTTAATTATCTGATTGCACTGAGCTTAGTCGCACATTTCACTAAATATCATTTTTTTCAGACTGATTTCAGATTCACTGGCCTTTTTTAAAGTCCTCTGAAAGCAAACAATTTCTGAAGCTTCTTAAACCCACTGTGCTCTATGTCCCAGACTGATGCCTTTCTCAAATTATATTCTAACCCAGAATGGCAGAGTTCCTTTTTTTTTTTTTTTTTTTTTTGGTGGGAGACAGTTGGTTTTGCTAGTCATTTTCTTCCCTACCACTTTTCTCCAAGAAAGCTTCCAAACATCTACTGAACTCAGACAGTGTGCATGCACAGGTTTTCTCTGTAGCTGATGTGCACTGTGAGCTTTTCCCTCATGAAAGCTGAGCAGCTCAAGCCTTGTATGCTCAGAAAATCACCAGGTTTGCAATGAGAGAATTTCAGTGCATGTGTGTTAATAAGTTGCTTTGTAAATAAGCCATAAGTTTGCAACGTCCAGAAGACAAACAAATTGACACAAAGACATAGAGATCCAGTATACCTTAAATACATTTGCTTCCACATTTGCCTTTGGAACTTCAGATGCTGACTGAGAGGCAGGAGAGTACCTCTGTGCCTCTGAAATAGATTTTTTTTTTAATTTGGAAATTGCATTTAACTAAGTATGTAAGAACTGGGTTAATATGACAGGCTTAAGAGATCTACCTAAGAGGCATTTTCAAACACGACATGGTCTTCATAGCAGATGAGCTATAGTATGTCAAATGAAATAAGGTCTGGAATAGGAATCCAAGTCATTACTACTAAGTAGATCCAACACAGTTAGGGGATGGGCAGTTGCTCTCTAGCTGGTTGCAGTTACTGCATTGATAGTAATGCACAGGGGTTGCACTAATTCAAGCATTAGCCATAATCTCATGTGTCTCTGACTGTGCCTATCAGTCATCCTGCTGGTCTATTAATGCTGGCAGATCTACTTTTGTATTATGTAATGTATTTATTTTATCCTGAAACATTTTTCCCAATAAAAAATAAGCCCAGAAAGCTTCAGAACTTGCTTCCAGCTGCACAGTGCACAAATTTCACAGCTATTCCTTTTGTCTTTTCCACCTTTTTTTTTTTGCCACTATGATAACCTGTATTTTCCAGTCTTGGCTTTCTAGCAGTGAAATGATCTACTTCTCAATCTTTTCTTTTAGAATTTTAAGTTAAGCATTAGGAGTAATTTTTAGTATAATTGTACATATAATTTGATAAAGGATTCATTGAGAAATTCTAAACACCCCAAAACTTCTTAAAACTATTCTGTTCCACTATTTTCCAAAGATTTCAGTAGCCTGTGGATAAATAAATTTTAAAATATGTGGCATTCCAATTTTTATTTCATGCATGTAAGGTCCTCATGCATTTCTCAGAAAAGTATGGATTGACCCTCTCTGTGTCTACATAAAATCTACCCCAGAGAGGCTGTGGATTCCCCATCGCTGCATGTGTTCAAGACCAGGCTGGATGGGGCTCTGAGCAACCTGATTTAGTGTGTGCCCACTCATGGCAAGAGGGTTGGAACCAGATTACCTTTAGGGTCCCTTCCAACCCAAACCATTCTATGGTTCTACTGCCAATCATGTATATTTGAATAAATCTACACAGTCTACAGTAAAGCATCAGGAACTCTGAGCATAGTTGAGATTTGCTATCTGATCTTTACAGCCATAGACTCTAAAGTCCCAAAACAAAGTTCAGCACAATGAGACCTTCAATTTAATTCAAAGTACTTACCTTTTAACAGATGACTTGACCTGCATATAATGATGGCTGCCACAACCAGAACATGGAATGGAACGGAATGGAATGGAATTGATTTTTTCAGTTGGAAGGGACTGACAATGGCCATGTAGTCCAGCTCATTCAGGGCTGACTAAAAGTTAAACTGTGTTTTCTTAAATTATGCCAAGTATTTTTTTTTCCTATTTGTTAAACCCCCTCTTCCTTCTCTCTCCCCAACATCATGTACTGAGCATGATGCCATATGGTAGGGAATATCCCTTTAGTCGGTTGGGGTTGACTGCCCTGGTTGTGTCCCCTTTCTAATTGGTTGTGCATCCCCAGCCCATTTGCTGGTGGGGTGCAGTGAGAAGCAGAAAAGGTCTTGACTTTGTCTAAGAAAAATCAATATCACTGATCCATCAAATCACTGCTTAGCAAAATAAAAAATATCCCTGAATTAGCACTGTTTCCAGCACAAATCCAACATTTAGCCCATACCAGCTACTATGAAGGAAATTACCCTATTCCAGCACACTTAGCGACACATGTACACAGACACAGAAGCCTTTCAGCTTCATCTGATTCATTTCACAGCATCACAGAATAGCCTGGGTTGGAAGGGACCTTAAAGATCATCTAATTCCAAACCCACTTCCATAGGCAGGGACACCTTCCACTAATCCAGGTTGCTCAAAACTCTATCCAATCTGGCCTTGAACACCTCCAGGGATGGGCATCCACAACTTCCTTGGGCAAATTGTTCTAGTGCCTCACCACCCTTGAAGTAAAGAATTTCTTCCAAATATCTAATTTAAACCTATCGTCTTTCAGTTTGAAGCTGTTCTCCCTTGGCCTGTCACTACACACCCTAGTAAAAAATCTCTCTCCAGCTTTCCTGTAGGCTCCCTCTAAGTACTGGAAGGTGCCCTGAAATCTTCTCTTTCCAGGCTGAACAGCTCCAACTCCCTGAGTCCATCTTCACAGGAGAGGCTCCACCACTTCGCTCACCTTCTCTGGACGCACTTTAACAGGTCCACATCCTTCTTATGTTGGGGACCCCAGGCCTGGATGCAGTACTCCAGGTGCAGTCTCACCTTTGACCTGCTGGCCACACTGCTTTGGATACAGCCTGGGATACATTTGCCTTTCTGGGCTGGGAGCGCGCATTGCTGGGTCATGTTGTGCCTGAGATTTATGGAGACCTCCACATCCTTCCCCCCTGAACTGCTCTTGATCCATCCCCTGCCCAGCCTCTGCTTTGCCTGGGATTTCCCCAACCCATGTGCAGGACCTTGTACGTGGCCTCACTGAACTTCATGAGGTTCACACCTTATGCAAGTCACACTCGAGTGAAGAACGCTGAGACCAGCCTAACTTATCAATCCCAAAATTTTACATTCAGAGGAAGAACATTTCCCAGCAGAAACTGGCACCTGTGAGGATGTGGCAGAGTTCCTGATAGATGATCCAACAAGTGATAGTACTGATAATGTATCTAAAGCTGTTGAGCCTGGAGCCATGTGACTAGTAATCAATCACTTTGTATTACAAAAGCTCAGTCCCACTTTTTAATGTCAGGGTTTTCTAACATACCCCTTCTTGGAGTGTGTGTGGAGATTCCTCCCTTGGGTGGGGACACCCCTCAAGGTTAATCCTCAAGGCTGAGCAAGAGATTTGCCCACAGGCTTTGTATGAGTGAGTAACATCAATTTTCCATACTTATTTTGCTAGCTTTAATATCATTGTTTCAATATTGCTTCAATACATAGCGCACTATACTATTAGTTATAGCTACCTATACTGTATAGTAAATAACTCTGATTAAGGTCTTTTAGTCTTTTCATCATCGTGAACAATTTAAATTCTTATCTACTTTATTAATATAAATATATGTGGTTTGCCATCCTTAATCCTGTGGGACAGAGTTGTATAAAGGTTCAGTTACACCTATATAATACCTTAGACATAAGCCATTGAAAGCCTGGGACTAGGACTGGATCCAGCTCCACGCAGACTCCTTTCTGAGAAGGAGTTTAGAAAGCAAGAGGGTCCTTTTTGCAGCTTGGGACTCAACAGGGCAGGGGGGTCTCCCCAATAAACTTTGTCTGAAGCTTCCATCCTGCCAATGACACTCTTATAACAATTACCTTTTATTAAATAACAACTAATTAGTTATCTGACTCTAAAAGCATTTTCTATGGAAAAAGCTTACCACTGTGCAGCATTGTAATGTAAATGACCCAGCATAAATACCTGAGTCATTTGTCATTATTAATTTTTAAAAGAAAAAGCAATCTATACCAGAATACTTAAAGCAGCATCCATAATTTTCCAAGTTCTAAATAACATACATGGTATTTACATTCCCTTTAGAAAAAACAATGGCAATTTCACACCTTTGTTACCTTCAGAGAATTTACATTATCAAGAACCCAATAATTACTTATGCATTTTAAGCAACAGTTTTGCATTTCTGCTCTAGTTTTGCCAAAACTAAAGGATTCAGTTCAGATGCATCTGTTTTCCAGTGACATCTATGATTGCTTTCCTTCATTTATTCAGTGAACCAGCTGTGTTGACTGATGTCTGAGAAATCAAGTTCAGTCACAGAATAATTCCATTGTAGTCAATTTAGTTGCAGCAAAGACCAATTTGACCCATGGAGCTTCATATATTGTAAAAGGTCATGCAGCCTGTCAGTAGTTCAGACAGGATTTAAATAGAGGATTCTCCTGAATCCCAATTCAAATGAGACTCTTTTGACATCATCATAGTGTCTACACATTCAGACTGACATTTTGTCACTCAGAGCAGTGCTTATCTGTTGCCATACCAAAAAGTGACTGTCATGGCTTCAGTCACATGCCCTCATTCTTTATTTCCATTTATTTATAACTCTCTCCTCTATTCAGTGCCAGATGTTAAAACCAAAGTGGATTTCCTTTCTCTCTCCCTCCTGGGAGCTGTGGATGAAGAAGAGGTTTCAGACACATTTCAGGAGGGCAGTAGCAGGGTACTGATGTCAGCCTGGGAACCCAGCAGTTTCATTAGTACCAGAGCAGCAACTTGGCAGCTGAAAGCAGCCCCATGGAGCACAGAGCATGCCTGTATGGGATGCTGACAGTTACAGTAATACTCCAATTGTGAAAAACCCTCACCAAATGTAGTGGTTTGGACAATAGGATTTATTGAAGCCCCTTCTAGTCCTGTATTTGTATGATGCTTGTATGATAAAGCTAAAAAAATGTTTTATGGAGACAAGGAAAGGATGGTCATCATTCTGAATATCTACAAGCAATCACAAGGAATCTGACTTACCTCATTGTTATACAAGTTCCTTATTTATGATTATTTCCCTACAGTAACTTTATATGACTTAAAAAGTAATTATTTTTTCTTGTTTTCCCTTTTCACAATGTATTTTTCATTGTAACATAAACCCTAATTTATCTGAAATTATCCATAAGGTCTCAGTAACAATACCATCATCATTATCTCATTTTAGCCCTTTTTCTTGTGAAATCATGCTCTGTGGCTATCTCTCAAACTTATTGAACAATTTCAATGATACATTAAAGAAGGAAAGAAAGATTAGGATGGATGGATTAGGTGGATTAGGAAATCTTAGAGCATTCCCATCTTTCTTAGTAAAGGTGGACAACTCAGCTGCATCCCAGTTCAGATGGTGAAGAAACCTGGATGTGCATTTGTCTTTTTTCCTGCAGCCTGGTTTTCATTGAAAGTAAACATTAGAAATCTGTGTTTGGTGGGATATAAAAGGTGCTCCAAAGGCATCTGTTCTGGTGAGTCAAGGTACCAAGGCCTCAGTGCATGTCAATAGTAATAGTTCCTTACTATTGTTTAAATATTATAAATCCTTACTTATAATAGGAAGAGCAGGGGTAATAGCATATGCCTGAAGTAAGCCTAATAGAGTGCAAAGTAATTAAGTTCCTATAATTTTCTTTAACACCAGTATCTGGATATAGGAAGGAGACTCATATTAGTTCCATGAGTATGGGAAACATAGGCAGAACCCAGCAGCATGTGTTATCTGAGCACAAGCCAGTTGGCACTGGGCAGGTGCACAGGCTGCTTGCACATATGACTAACTGGACTAACCACAGCACTCACTGTCCCTTGCCAAAGCAGATGTCATGGAAGGGGTGGAAAGAAGCGAGCTTGGATTATTGCACTGAGAGGGTGAAACTACAGAGCAGTAAATAGAAATGAAGAGGACACCAATCTTGTTTGCAATTTCATTCTTTCTACATGATTTTAGGTTTCTGTGGCTTTGTCTTTCCACATGTGCTCTGAAAGTATATGAGTAAACGGCAGCCCCAGTTCTTCCATGACCATCACAGATTTTATTCTACATTGTTGTCAGTGGTATTATACCAACTTTAGAATCAAAAATGAGGCAGACAGTGAATCCAAACAAGTTGTTCCAATCCTAGGATCTCCAAACAGGTATCCCTTTTTAGCAGGAAATAAACATCTATGAACTTCCAACACTGTCTGTTGGATTTTGAAGGTGTTATGTTCGTATACATAAGAAGGGAGGGACGGGTTTAACACCCTGCAGCTTTACAAACAACTCCTGTAAAGCATATAGAATAAATGGTTGAACTGACCTGTCACTTCCATGATCAGCTCATCACTGTATTGGTACACCTCCAAAATCATCTGAAGATCAATCTATTTGGGACACTGCTGGTGAGAACTCAGGCCTGTGCACCCTATGAGCATCCCCTTGAGGCATTCTAGATATGCCTGCCGATGTACAGAGCCTGGGACAGCACCAGCATGTCCACCATGAAGTCCCTGAGAATACATTCTTTCATACTCTCATACCATGCTTCCTTCCCTTCCTACACATTTGTATCTTGTCCATCTCAGAGGACTTTGTAGTACTGCCAGTGCCAGTAGCCCTCTCATTTTTCATGCCAACTGTATTCCCCCCACATTCCCAGAGACTCTGCCAAAGGGCAACATTCCCAGCCATGAAGGCAGCCAGACCATCTTAAAGACCCATTGAGACCCCACGCCAGGGTTGTCAGATGATGTGTGTCTGTCTCAGAGTAACCTGTTTGCTCTGTGGTGAATAAACACACAGAGCTAGAGCCACAAAAAAACCCCTGAAGCCACACATATATAAATGGCATGAGAATAAGGATCATTGAATATTCAGACACTGAACTGATAATAACAAAAATTAAAACTACAGGGTATAGTTAAGACCTTCAGAATTGCTAACATTAACATTCAAGCCATGGCACTATGCCTGAGAAATCCTCCATTAAACAAAGGATAGCTCACAAACTCAATCCATTTTAGTATCAGTCTAAAATGATAGAAGGATGCTTTTCCGGAACGCATTTAGACACAAAGAAAGTTTGTTATCATTTGCCTGCAATGAAAGCAGCACAATGTTCTATAATTTCTAAATCACAAGTAAAAGTCAAGACATTCATATCAACCTGTGTTAGGAGCTATTCTAAATAATCTTCATTTTTTCTCCTTTGTAAATCCAGAATGGTTTCTTTCCTGTTTACTAAGCATGTTACCCTACCTTGTGCTCAATTACAAATTCAATTGCAAAAGGGCAAGTATTTTTTTTCGGAGCAATGCCACTCACAAAGGAATCTGGATCTGATGCAGCCTTTTAAACACTGTAATTGAACTTCCTAAGTAAATTTTAATGAAAGCAATTTTGCAAAATGCTATGCAATAACAATACATTATCAGGTACTGACTGTAACAGCATCATCTCATAGTAGTGCTTGTTCACAATGACACTGCTAAGCTTTACCAGTTTTGGAAACAAAGCTAAAAACTTCATTTCTTCTGAGATACAAGGTTAAATCTCAAAATCAGGTGTCTAAGCTAGATGTGTTCCAGTAAACTACAACATATGGTGGACATTACTGCTCTTTAATAAGCATTAAATCACTAGCAAGGTTGCTACCTGAGTTTTGCTGAATAGTATTCTCCCACATAGTGCCCAAGCACCTTCAGGGACTAGTGTGGCCTGGTAAGACTTTCAGCAGCAATTCTGATGCAGCCACCTGCTCCTCAGGGCTAAGAAGGTTTATCTGTGTGAAAACACAGGCATTGGAGAATTTAGTGTCAGGGCTGGAAAATGTTCCTGGCCTGTTACTGCTTTAACACAGAGTAAATGTCTCTGTTACAGTTCCAGTTTATTGTCTTCCCTAAGTAGTAGTTAAAATATGCCAATGAGGCATCAGAGAGTATTTCACATAACACAAAACAAAATGTTCTTTTGACCATTAACTGTACCTCATCAGTTCCTTCTCTATAATCCTCAAAATTGTCAAATTCTTTATCATGTAAGAGATTTGGATTTTTAATTGTAACCATTACATTTACAGTAATTTTATTATTACATATTTATTATATATAAATTTTGTATATAAGTCAATTTAATGTTTTGATTAAACATTACTGTGAGGATTTCATACGTATATATGTGTGTGTGTGTATATATATATATATATATATATATGTATAAGCTGGTTGTGTAACCCTCTTTCACCGGGTAACTTAACATCCAATATGATTTGAAATTCTGCTTGCCTCTGCCTACAACAGGTGCCAAATAAATTTTCTCCCTCAAGTTCTCTTCTGAAGAGGGCAGATACCATAAGAGTGGTTACTTCTGCATACTATAATTAGAAAGGCAAGGTTGGGCTTTCTGGTTATGTTCCAATAGGAGCCAGTTTTCCTAGAGAGGCTTTTACTACCTCAATAGAATTTCTTTTGGTGCTAAATTTCTATGCTAGTAAAAATTCCTGTATGGCCAATATTAGAATGATGAAAATTTTTTTGCTAGGATAGTTTATTTCACTCAGATATCCAGCACAAAATGTTCCAGTAAGTGTGGGGGTTTTGCTGCAATAAACTGCATCTGCACTATAACAGTAAACATTGCCTAGTATATAGCAAACCTCAGCCAAAAGGGATTTTGGACTATGACTTGATATTCTAGGATGGAGTGAGATATGGTGCAACATTTTTACTTTGTCATCTAGGAGGATTTTCAATCAAGTTCAGACAATTGAGTTATAAAGCCATAAAATTTTAACTATAGGAATTTCTGGTTTTTTCTTGCTTTAGTTTGTGCTTCAGTTACTGGCCAAGACAATGAGTATCATGTTCTGATACAGCTTATGTCAACCAACTAAATTAGACTTCATGGAAAACACATGAACTAGACAGAGTTGTATAAAATAAAATACTGATAAACTTCAGTTGTGGAGAGGATTGAACCTTTCATCAAGAGAAATTTGATGAAATCAAGTTAGTCAAGCTGTCCTGCCCATGATTAATGCACTATCTCCAAGGGAAAGACACCACTGCAGATCCTATTCAAGAAACGTTAACCGTGTGATTCTAACTAAGATACAGGTTGTTGCATTAAGCAAATTAAGCTAGTTTAAGCAATTTATCCTTCCAAGTAGTTAATGAAATGGTATACCCAAAAATTCAATAAAAAATTATTCTGTTTCAGCTGTTAAATTTCACTGTAAGGAAAAAGAAATGCACTGACCCCTAAATAGCCCCACTTTCCTATCCCTTCAGTATTTGTGCCTCTCTGCAGTACAAAGAAGTTCCCATAACTTTTTTACTTTCATAAAAAGAAGACAATATATAGGGTCAGTCTGAGTAGTAAAAGTGCATGAGTAGTCAGGAATACATGCCACTGATGGAAATAAAATTATTAAATCTCCCTTTCTTAAGACTAGATGCCAAGCAAAAACTCTTACCTCATGCACAGATGGTTGGAACCTTCCCATCTGGTAGAAACTTCTGGCTTCCAACTCCTGCAGGATCCTAACATCAGTCCTCTAAGCATATTCACTTAGAGGACTGATGGGGAGTATTAAGAGTCACAGAGTTCCCTGTTCAGCGTTTACACAACTACTTGAGCATAGATATTCCCTTGGGACTGTTCCTCAGTTTAGATGTGTTTGCACGCATAAGACATTGTAAAATCAAAACCCTCCGAAGAAGCAGGACTAGACTGAGATCTCAATTAGCTCCAGGGAATACTGAAAAAGGAAACTAGTTTAAAATCCTGGTTCTGTTGAACAGCACCTCTGGAGTGGAATTTTCTCATGTTGTGCATGCTGGTGTGGCACAGTTGGTAATACACTGATATACATGTCTAGCAGTGTCAGAAATTACTTCAACAACAAAACAGTATCATTCTTCACCAGTCATGTTTCCTTTCAAGTTGAAAACTGCATGCTGCACAGATACCAGGTATCTTTACTTACAGCCTCCAGCCGTTGACATCTCTATTTGTCGTACGGACAAAATGCATTTACCAAAGCAGCGCCTCCAGAGCTGCAGATTTTGCAGCACTGGTGATACACAAACGAATTCCATACCACTTGTGGAGCCAGGGCTGCCTACTAGGAGATACTCAGTTGAAAGGTAGGATGAGCACCCCAAAGCTGCTACAGCTGGCAATCAGCTACTACCAGCCTGGAGGCACTTACCTAGTGGCTTACACAGATCTCTATACATAGGCAGTAATTATGATAATGGTCATTGATCAGAATAATTTTATCATCTAACTCATTCAGAAGATTTTAGACTCCATAAAGTGACAGTAGAAATAACTTCAATCAATATAGATTTGTGTTTAATAATTACGAGTAAAAGTCATTGCTACTACAAGGCCAGCTTAGCATTAGATATAGCGGTAGATGAAATGATCAGGAAATGTCAGGTGAGGACCAGGAGTAAGAAATAAATTAGGAATTTCCACTGGCAAAGGTCAGAAAATCTGTCTGATCATAAGCAAGCAATATATATCTGTACTGGTATGTAAAGAACATAGAAAACAGATAACTCATACAGAACAAGGCATCTTGGTAGTTTTATCATTCCTTTACTTTAAGGAAACTAAGAGAATGACAGATAACAAAAGAGTAAGGCCCATATTTCTAGTCTCCCAAGACATGCCTTGAGAACTTTGGCCTTGAACATAGGTAGGGTTTCTTCACCAATGAACCACATATCCAGTCACAAGCTTCAAGATAAAATGTACATAAGCATGTTATCAGAGCTCCGGATAGTCTTAGATTTCATATCGCTCCTATATAAGGGGTGTTCTTCATATCACACCTGCATAGCTTTGGTTTTTTGCCTTCCATTGTCCTTAAGGAAGGAAGGAAATATTTTTAAAATACACATTTATTTCTGAGAACAAAATTTCTCTGGGTTGGGTGCCTCAAAATGCCTCACTTCTCAGCCCGTAGTCTGGAGCTACCTACAAACTTCTGACAGACGTGAGCAGGCAGTGAGGGGATGGTTGTAACCCAGCATGTGAAGTGAGTTGGACACGACTTGTACCTTCCCACGGCCGTGGGGACACAGGTGCCTGCTGGGTGGGCTGTTCTGCGGGAGGGTGGTCTCTCCCGGACACTGCACCTCCCGTGAGTGCCGGTACCCCCGGGGATGACGGCACTGCCTTGGGCTGCTGAGAGAACCGAGCCCAGGAAACTTTTCACCGCAGCACCTGGTGGTCGGAGCACGCTGGTGCTCCCAAACGGGACTGCGGGCAGCGTTTACCCCCATCGGAGCCGGCCAGGAGCACAACCGAGTGCTTCCTTTTTCCCGGTGCCGAGGAGCAGCTCGGCCTCCAGGGGCAGAACGTGCCAGCAGCGCTGACACTGTCCCGCCATGACTCCGGGACACCGTGGATCCCTCAGGCCGAACCCCCGCCGCCATCTTGTTAGCGGCGCCGCTCCACGGCTGTGGGGAGTCCCTGCCCGCCGCGGTGAAGGGCCGGGCGCCGCGGAACCCCTGCTCGCCATGGTGGGGCGCCGGACGCTGTGGAGTTGCTCCCTGCAGCTCGCCGCGCTGCCCTCGGCGGCGGACTGGTCAGGTGGAACGCCGCAGCCGTTCAACAGCTCCTACCGGAGACCTGCAGAGCCGCCGCCGTGGAAGGGGTGGAGCGGCACAATGAAGGAGGAGGAGAAGGGGGATGAGACTCTTCAGGGGCGGCAGCAGCAGCCCGGGAGGTGAGCGGCGCTCCAGGAGCAGCAGCAGCAGCGCTCTGGGGCCGGGCGTCTCTGCCCCCGCGCCTTCCTGTGGGCAGGGGCGAACCGGACCGAGCCGAGCGGCGGCTCCCGCCCCGTGCCCGTCCGGAGGGAAGGCACTGCCCGAGCCGCCGCCGTCAGAGCCCGGCTGGCGGCCGGGGGAGCGGAGCACCTGCTCTGAGCGCGGCAGCGGGGCTCTCCAGACACACACACGGTACCAGGGCCCTGCCGGTGAGTGTGGGGGGACCGGGATGAGCCGTTGCGGGAGGCGGTGGGAGCGGGGTAGAGCGGGCGCGGGCATCCGCTCGGAAAAGTTCGCGGGTGGGTGGGCGAGGTGCGAGGGGTGGGCGAACCCAGCTCGGCGTGTGCCCCTGCCCCGCTCCCTGCCTACCGCTCTGGCTGGCTACAGACCCCGACGGGTGCCAGCTCCAAAACCAGCTAGGACCGGGAGCATCCTTTCGCACCGGTGAAAGAAACCCTGGAAGAAAAAAGTCCTGCGTCCGCCCTCCCGGCGCCAGGCTTTCGTTTCTGTCAATTGACAGTAAAACATGCTGCAGCAGCTCTCTGGAAGAAACAAGTTATATAATCACAAAAAAATCCGCTCCATAGTATTGGCGGCTTAGAGAATGTTTTCCTTTGAAGAGGAGGCACGAATGGATGTTTATTGCAGTGGCGGGGGGGGGAGGTTCGCATTGTATAGTAGTCCGAAGTGAAAGATGTTAAGGAAGTCATTTAATGTAATTAGTGCAGTCGAATAATCTCAATGATCGTCAATTATCTCTAGCAAGGATTTGCGGAAAGTGTTGACTGCATGCAGTTAAATCTATGAACTTATGCAGAAATGGTTTTTCTACTGACGATTATAATTTCTTCCATTTGCTAATTGGAGATTATGAAGCAAGTTTTTAGTTTTAAAGAAAAGTACTATTTGTACTTAAATGTTTTTTCTTTAATTTTCAAACTGCACTGACTACAGTGGCATCAAAATTGAAGATAGTGACAGGAAAATCGCTTCAGTTTTCTGGCAAAAAACCCTTGAAAAGAGTTGTTTTGGGTTTTTTTTAAATTCACAGTAGCAGCTATATCAGTTAAGAAAGTAGGAAGCCTGATTTATTTTGTAGATAAGATTTTGAGGAAGACAAGAATAAGATCTTTTTTCTTACTCATTCGAGAATTACTGCACCAGTTGTTTTCAAAACACCCCAAATTATCTGAAATTGAAATGCCTATTATAAAATGTAATAGGAATTGTTAGTACCTGGAGGTTGGAAAGCCCTGTTTGATTCAGTTATGATGGAGAGGAGGAAGTAACGGACGGCAGTGAAACTGTTCAAATATAAATAACAGTTATTTGGCTTCAGCTTGGCCTCAGATCAAAAGAGATGTGAAGCCTTTTTAAGAGGAAGCAATCCATTGTTATCATTTTATTCACTTGCATTAACTAAGTAGATTTGAGGAATAACCAGGAGAAATATGCTATTTCCTCATAAAACTTTCTTTATAAGCTCAAAATTGAACCAAAACTGTTAGTTCTTCATTCAGAAGTAGCTTTCAAATTATTTTCAGCAAAAAGAAAGGCAATTATTTTGTCTGTGATGAGAAAAACAGAAATACTGCCATATTAATTAGTATCTTGATATGGAACACATGCAGTGAAATTAGCTTTGCTTTTTGTCACATCTATGAATCTTTTCCTGCTCTCAGTTAAATTTTTTTCAGTCTATTGCTTTAACTTTAAAGGTTGCAGTGTGAGCCCTACTTCTAATACATTCAGAGCCAGGACCATGGAAAATTGCTTGATCGCCTTGTGCCTAAATGCAGATTTGAGTAAAAAGGATTCTCCTGTAAAGTAAATGTTGCATTTATTTAAAATATTCTTAGAAAATCTAGGGAAGAAGTTATGTATTATATACTCTTTACATGTAACATCTTGGTGTTTAGTAGCTGTACAAGGAAAGAATTGTTTGGGTTTGAATAGCCTTCGACTGTGGCCAAGCAGATAAACCTGGCAAAGCTGTTCAGGAAAGAGAACTGGGCATTGCCAAGTGACACTGTGGAAACATCATGCTCCTACTGTGAAAAACAAAGTTTGATAAGATGTGTGAGTGAAAAATTGGGTATTAAAGAATTTATGTCAAGAGTTACTTCTTCTGTAAAACCAGTTACTGTGGTTGGAGCTGGTAGTGCTACTGCCTGGTGAGTAAAGCTTATGATAGGATAACAGGTTTTATTGCTTAAAATATTTGGAAGTATTTTTGTCATGCTTTGGACTGGTTTTTGAGGGAAGGTTTCAGAGATGTTCAACTGTTTCTGATTATAAGAATCTGGCAATAGCAAGGTGTTTGTGTGTCTATTCGGACATGTTTACATGAAGCTCTGTCTCCTTAAAACACCTACGCATTTAGGATGGTGCCTTGAAAATTAGTAGATGGCTCATGTTTGTGTTGGAAGTATGCCTTGACTCTTCCGTAAGAAGAAAAACCCAAACCACACAAGTTCTAGTATTAACACTTCTGTTGTTGACTAACAACCAGAGCACTTCGCATTTCATTTAGAGTACATGAAGGCATCACAATCTAGAGTTATGGCGATGGAATCAGAGGCTGTTTATATACAGGAAAAAAGGGTGTAATGAAAAACATTTATGTATCATGATGTTTCCAGTTTCCTTTGAGTATTGATGTTTTGCTGTGTCTGGGGTACTGGGTCTTGGAATTTCTTCTTAAATGGGTATATTTCAGTTAAAGAACTATAAGGGTGCTATATTGGGTATGTTTTCTGGCTTTCCAGTACGAAGTTTGGATATTCAAAACTTTTATTATTGGAAAGGCTGGTGAGCTTTTGGCTTAACTCATGTGAAAGTTTGTCTTTGAACAGGTGCATTCAAGAAAAGCATATATTTCAACAAATAAAAACTTTTCATTTCTTCATATTAGCTGACCTGGAAATTATTTGCTTGGATTTTAATAAATTTGAATTCAAATGTTATAAATAGTTCTGTAAAATCCATATATGTATGGGGTGCATATACATACTTAGAGGGAGAGAGAGAATGGTGTTAGGACAAGCAAAAATTGATTTTTATATTGAAAACCAAGTAGAACTAGAAAGAATTTCGGAAAGTATTTTCATGTTGCAGAGAAATTACATTGCACCCTATGTGCTTGGACTTTGAACTGAAAAGAGGGAATCAAAATAGACAAGCCTTTAAATATGAATATAAACAAAATTTTATGACTGTCTATTAACTTAAGAAGAAAATGGAGTTCTTAGGTGTTGCTGCACTTCCTGGACAACTGAGGGTTTTATAGGGTTTTAAAGGATTATTCTTGGTGAGTCTAGAGGAAGTTTACATAGGTGTTTTTTCCTTTCTGGCATTGAGAGACAAAGGAAAAGAAAATTAAAAGGCTGAGTAAATGAGGTGGAGATAGCAATTGCACACATAAAAGTTCCAAAGTTGATGATAAATGAACTTTAGATCCTACTTTGCTATGTGGATCCTATGCATAAAAGTTTTAACATGATTTCTGTGCATTTTTATGGAAACAGTTCTTATATTGCCTCTCTAACCACATGCTACAAAGGAAATCAGTTTTCTCCCATAGCATATTCAAGTGTAGCCTTAATTTCATTACATGTAATAGTATTTGGGTTCAGTCATATCTAATTAGCATTAAGATGTTAGATGGAAAACCTTTACCCTAAGGATGGAGTGTGAGCTTGTAACATTTAAAAACTTTTTTTTAGTTAAGAAAAACGTATGCTAACAGCTTCAGTGGCATAATAACTTAAAATACAAACTCCAAGATGTAGAGGCTTTTAACACACAGGAGTGGCTAAAGTGTGTTTTTAAATGCTCAACTTGAAAGTTTGGCAGTTTTTTCTAACAGTAAAGCCCATCCTGGCAATGTGTGCCTCTGTCATTAACTGGAGTCACATTAGTAACCAACTGAAACTAATGAACTACTCATTTGCATAAATAGTTACACAAGTACAGCTGGTGCCAGAACGCTGAAGCTGAGCTCTGGATCCTGAAGCTGTGTTGGTACAAGTTTCATGTTTGCTCTTTCGGAAAAGCTTTATTGAAATTCTAAGTGTGAAGGGCCATCCATGGAGATTGTAGTTGCTGTTGGAATCCACACTTTACCTGTGCAGCTGTGTGCATATGCTATCTGCACTTATTTTTCTGTTGATTTAAAAACTGTCTGCATTTGATTTGTGACCCGGGTATTGTCTTGTGTACCATAACACAGCTGTAATGCACAAACCTTGCTTCAGTGCATGTCAGCCTCAGTCCTGCAGAGCAGGTAAGAAAACGTTCATTCCATCTCTTGTTCTTTCAACATTCTTCTCTATAAATTAAGTAGTCATATGAAATTAGTTGTTTAGGGAGAGCAGAGGAAAACAATTTCCTTTCTGGTGTAGGGATATTTGACTCTAGCTTCCCTTTGGCGACTGCTTTAAGAATAGCACAGAATTGCACTGCTCTTGTGCTTAATCATAATGATAGTCTAGGCTGCTCTTTTAAGTGTGATGGCCACATGCCAACTTTTGGGTTCTTTTATTCAAGACTGCTGTAAGAAATGAGGGTAGAGAGGAAAATAATTTATTTTAAAGGCCTGTATTGCTAAAGAAATTGGCTCCTGAGTCTGTCATCTCTGTGCTGCTGTGTGTTCCTTATGGACAGTTACTGCCGTAACAGGGATCACAACCTAAACAGAATATACATGTAACAAAAAACTTCTGTCGTATTATGTACAAATCATAGACATGTTGGGGACTACAGAGTGCTCATATTGGACAGGGACAATCAGCTGGGGCACCTGGAAACAAAGGGAAAATAGTTGTGTATTGTCCCAGGTCCAGGAAGAGGTATCTTTATTCAGTTGATAAAATGCCCATAGCTGGTCAGGTTTAACCCAGCGCTGAGAAATAATTGGCTCCAGGGACTACTGATTGCCTGACTCTAAAGCCTATTTGCATTTGTATCCAGAGGCACTAAAGGTGTAGCTGATAGGCATGAATAACTTTCTGTTGGTTTAGTTCCCCTAATGAATAGCAGCAAAATAGAGGTGAATGTGTAGTAACGGGAGTGGGCTGCCTTGTGGGTGGTAGGTAGCTATTGAATGTGCTTGGTTATAATATGAAACATTACTATCTGAGGAGGTAAATGGAGAATTTCAGCATCATCAGTACTAAGTGTAAATGAAACCTTGGAAGGGAATGGATTGAAAATGAAAGGGTAGGAACCTAACTTGATGGTGTGTGTAACTGAGCTACATAGTGAATTCTAAATGGAGGGTATTTAATTCATTATTAGGCCAGCACTGGCATAAGTAGTTTTTGTTTACAACAGTATATTCCTGTTCTCACCCTTCCCTGTACTAACCAGTTTGTTGGTATAAACACTTGAGTGGTTGCACAGTGATGTGGGTGAAAATTCAGTGCTGCTCTAGGGATGGTAAGGTAAGAAGTGACTATCAGCTAGATTAGTTTCTTAAACAAGTTCACCATGTGGACAACAGTATTTGTTTTGGCAAGCCTGGGTAAGTAGTGAGGGCAGAAATGGATTGGCTCATAGTAGTAGCTGCTTAAGAATAAGCCTAGCAACAATGACCATGGGTAGATGCCTCACCTTTTTTTTACTTGTAACTAATTTTATTTTTCTCCATGATATCTAAATAAAACATTGTTTTACTGTTGATCCTCAAAGCTAGATAAGAATGATAAAGGATTTATTCTAATTCAATGAGGCGGTTTATGGAGAGAGCTATTCCCTTTTCTGTTATGAACTCTGTTATTAATATTTCTTGAATAGTACACAAGGACAGTGTAGAATCAGGATACTTACAGATCTGTTGAATGAAAATTTTGGCAACACTTGTTGTTGCTAGGGATTTTTAATGTGATTCAAATAATAGAAGTATTCATAGATCATCTAATGCAAGCTTGAGAGATCTTTGTGTGAAATCCGAATACCAAGATCATCTGGAATAATTGCTGGTGCAACTGCTGTGCAGTGATAAAAAAGTATGTATAGTGGAAGAAAACTTCAAGATGTAGAGCAGTATACAGTTCACAGAAGGCTCAGGTTCTTGCTCTGGTAAGTCTACAATGGTAAGATGGAACAACTTGAAGTACTCACAATAAAAGTTTAAATGCATTCAGAATTTTCCAGTCTCAAACTGTTCAGTAATTAAAGCAGCCAATTTCAGACCTGAAGGAAAAATAAAAGCAGAGCCAAAACTTAGCTGGCAGTGATTTGATAGCAAAGCTTGTGGGAGCCAATTACCTACATGCTCCTGAGTGTTTGCAAATACCTTTCCCTTCATTTGAAACAATTTTTTGTTTTATTTCAAGCCAAAATGCATATTTTTTGAAGTCATTAAAAATATGTGTAATGAAAGAAAACTTCAGAGTTGTGTAGCTGTATATGGAGAAAGCTCAGAGTCTTGTTTTGGTAAGGCTACAGTGGTGTGAGTTTGCTGGGAATTGTGTGCCGCCTCTTCTAGGTGGTCATTAGTGCAGTCTAGTTCTGGATGTAGTTTACACAGAGAGACAATGATTAAAAATGAACCAAACCCTTTACTTCAAAAAAGCAGACAAATTAAAGGTTTTTGGAAAGCTATGGAATGTTTACCAGGCAATTTTAAGTTTTGGGAAAGTTGTTGCGTTCCAGTAAACCATAGCTTTATAATAGCTCTTAAACTTTCAAACCTATGGATTTGTTAAATAAGGACCACATTTCTGTGTAGAAAAGAAGGATAAGTCTGTTTTGGCAGACTTGATGCTTAGTAGCATGTTGTGCGTGGCTCTATGATTAGTAGGGGGAATTACTTCCATTTCATTTATGTAGCAGCAGATGTTAGAGGAGATGGGGTAGAAAAGGTGAAGACAATAGATTTTATGCCTGTGTTCAAGTAATTTGGCTTGAAGCTCTGCTATGTTTAAAAGACCATTTGAAAAGAAAAATTATAATGGCAGAGTGCTTCTTGTAATGTTACTGTATCCTTTTGCAAACCTTCTTTTGGAACAGAGAGTATTAAAATATTTAGTTAAATTTTTGTTATTTTTCTAGATAAAGACAAGGCTCAAAGCCAAAATATTTTTATCCAAATTTTCAGTTATATAAGCAAAGCTAAAATAAACCATTTAGCTAAAACCTATTGTCCTAAGGGCTAGATCCTGTTTACAGGTGTAAGCCAGTTTAGTGGGATGGAAGACATGGATTTTTCCATGCCATGTCTTGCTTGCCAGATCTACAACTTCTCTCTTCCTTTGTGGATTACTAGGCGTGCCTTAGTATTTGATGTTGGAAAACCTAATATGTGAACTCTGCATTTTGATTCATGTTAGACTTTGTCTTATTCATCAGCCAGTGGTGTTCTTCCCCTCTGTCTAGAACACCTTCTGGCCTTGTGGATTTGGTGTGACTAATGGTCTTCTTTAGGAGTTTGTATGTCTTAGTCCATTTCCTCTTCTGAATTCGATTGGAAGAGCAAAGGACAGAGAGAGGGTGGTTGCCTTGTGTGTCTCCTGAGTCCCTCTTAAAAAGTGTCAATTACCCTCTGTTGGGGGTAAGTTGCCTCATCCTGAAGGATGGGTTCCATTTGCAGGAAAGCTGTTTAATGATTTTAAGTATAATAGTAGTTTTTTCTTTATGTTATAAAGTATAAAATGATTTCTTGTAGAACTTTACATAACAATAAATATTTACCAGGGATGTGATCCCTTCCCTCTGTTCCTCCTAAATGAACCCAACTCTACTCCAGTTTGATTTTCCTATCTCTATAGCTCATAACTTCTGCTGTGATTCAAGCACTTCAATTAGTTTTTCGAGTGCCAAACTATTTTTTTTGGGTGGCAAGGATTTAGGAAACCTGGCAGAAAAATCAGCTAATTTCTGATTGGGTATTTTCTATTATTTAAAATGTACCTGCCAAATCTCCTCCTCTGTAGAGGCTTTCTTTTGCAAAAGTGTAAGAATCTCCTTTGACTAATAATTGGTTGAGTTTTATTTTAAGATAATGATTTCTGGCTTTCAATAAATTATCATCTTCCTCATCTCTATAAGAAAACTGTCATTAATATTGTAGGATATATTTAGTTTAAATGGAACAGAAATGATCTGGCAAGATGGATACTTCAAAGGAATCTACAGTTCATCAGGAATACTTTAAGTTAATTGTTTGTAAATGTGTCCCTCTCTTACGCATGTAAGAGGTTTAAAGCATTCTGTGAGCACTGAAGTCTTTTATCCTTTCCATTGCTTATGGAATACTAATGAAAGTAACGTATGTGCATCATGTGGAAAATATGTTGGCAGACAGATAGATACCTGCAGTGCCTTAAATGCTTTGGCATTGTCTTTGTTTAATCAGCATAGTTGGTCCCTGCTTCCCCGAAGGGTTTATACTTTCAGAATAAGATCAAAGGTTTATATGAAGGTTTAAGCAAAAGTAAATTCACCTATTTTAGAGATGAATGAATAGATAAACAAAAGCTTAAAAATAAAACTTTAGGCACCTCAATCTCTAATATAAAGTGTCTTGTAGGAACAATAATTATGGTAGTTATGTATATTTAAAAAATCAGACATCTGAGATGTTAAGAGAAGAATTTCCTGGAATTAAGTACCTATCTGATTAAACTTTTGTGATTTGTTTTCATGATGCTTTCTAAAACAGTAGCTGTTTTATGCTGTGTCTGTGTGCTTTGCTAAATTAATAAGCTGACTTGGCATTGAAAAGGCTCTTTGAGGAATGCAAAAGAAAAACCCCAAACCCAACCCTTAAGTAACAGTTAAAATATCCAGTACCATTTTTTGGGTTTTCTGTCTGCCTTTTTGTGGCACTGATTCTTTGTGTTACCATTTACATCTGCTTAAAATGCTATAGAGCAAGGCGAGTGTTTCATTGAAGGCTGATTCCAGTAAATGTTTAGTGGAATAGAGGAAATAAGCCTAGAAATATCAACAGTTACATTTAAATTATGATGCAGATATGGTATCCTAATGCTAAATAGGAAATACATAAGTGGAGTGGTTTCAGTAAAACTGCAGGGAAACTGGAGTACAAAGCAATTACTTAAGATTGTGAACAGGGGTATGAAAATATTCTATCGGCCGTCTTTCCTGAATGCTGTTCCTGCTTTTTTATTAGAAATGAATTTTGATGTGTTAGTATTTTATCTCTACTGTATGGCATAATCATGGTTATTTTGTAAAGAAAATTTCACAGTATGTATCAATTGTCATATTTTTTGCAGCTGATACCATACTTAGTGTTTAGTCATCAGTTGCTGCTGAAATAGCAGAAATGGACTCTGCATTTGAAGTTGGAGCATCATCAGCAAATGCATTTGGGTTCAGTTTGCTGACACGTGTGCATAATAGCTGAAATGTTGCAGTGAACAAAATAGTTAATTTTATCTGTAATAATGAGCTTATGGAGGGCACAGCGATTCCTAAGTGTGATTCCTGAGAAAACTGTGAGCTTTAATTCTGTTCTCTGACAATGTTGTTTGCATGAACTGGCTTGGCTACATCAGCCCAGTGCTTCTGAGTGTACAGCTGAAGTCTGAATATTTGAGTTAGTGAAACAGCAGTTAGGCCAAAACACATGGGGAATAGTTTTCCACAGGACAAACTTCACAATTTATTATTAAAAATCATTCCTGTACCTAAGCTGTAAATAGTGATGTCTGTTCATTACTAGTCATCTTCTAGTTTTTATCAGGTAGAGTTTGTAAATGCCAGAAAGTTGTGCACTCATTAAAACAGTAACTTTTTTTTTTTTAAAGCTGACAGAACAGTGTATTTACTTTCAACATTTCAGTAGAAAGTAAATATAGAAATTGAAGCATTAAACTTCAATTGAATGCTTCGGCAACTTCTAAAATAAAATAGGGATATTTGGGTTTTCTACCTTGCGTATAATAAGATTATATTCTTAAAATCTGCAATACTTAAGTGCAGTTTGGAATAAGAGACTCTGACTACTGAGTTCATAGTTTTAAGAAATGTACCAGAATCACGATTTTATTAGAAATGTTTTTGTCAGTTATTTTCTCACTTTGCTATATTTCACCATGGAATTCAGAGCAAACATTGCAGCTGTGATTTGAAATATTTCGATTTCCTGTGGCCTTTCACCAATCAGTTCAGTTAAATGTGTATCAAAATTGTATTTGAAACAGTTACATTTACCTTTATTGTAATAAACTTTTCCTTTGTTTTAGACAAAATAGGAAACAGTACCAAATACTTTTTGTGTTCTGAGTTTCCTGCGTGTGTGTTGGTATAAGTAAAGTGTTAGTAATGCTACACTAAACTGCTGTTTTTACTACATAACTAAGTCACTATATAGGCAAATCCTAAGGTATGGTATAGTTCCAGTGTCCCTTGGACAGACTTGCAGGATCATATTACAGCAGGCACTAAGTGTCATAAGTTTCAGGAGAAATGACTATTCTTCCAAAATGTAAATTACAATCCCTTCCCCCCTCACTTTTGCAGTTGGTAGATAATAGTGCTAGTATCTGAAGCTGTGCATTCCAGGGAGTAAAATTCAGCCTGAACTACAAAGAGCCCTCGTGTCTGCTTGCCACAGCATGTTTTTGAAGTCTTTTGTGTAATAGTGATTGTTTTAAAAGCATATTTTGTTGATTAAAAAAAAAATACAGTAGTTTATTAAACAAGAAAGGCAGGCTTGTTTCTAATGTGTGTGAGAACATTCTGAATGTTGATGCTAGTCCAAGAAAATATTGATTAATTTAAAATTTGATTTAGTTCTCCTGAAAAAGGTATGGATAAGAACACAGATGAAAAGCAGCCTTCAACTGCCTGTAACCAGTACCGTAAAGAAGCAGTGAAGAACCGCCAGAATTCAGGTCGCTATTCTGGGGCCAATGATTCTTCCAGGACCTTCAGGAAAAGCTTCAGACTGGACTACAGATTAGAAGAGGATGTAACTAAATCAAAGAGAGGCAAAGATGGGAGATTTGTCAACCCATGGCCAACATGGAAATCACCAACCTTACCAAACATTTTGAAATGGTCCTTCATGGAGAAAGATAACAGCAATGTGCCACACTCAAAGCAGGTGAATACTTCCATGTTTTGCTTTTGTGATTTAGACTGCTTTTTTCTCTGCTCTAATCAATAAAATAGGACAGTTTCTAACTAATACTCATTAGGCATCTTCTGGAGACTTTTCTCAGTCTCACTTTTCTGATTTTAATATAATTTTATTATTTTCAAAAGGTGGATTAATACTTACTACCTCGTTTAATTTTTGTCTCTTTGTTAGTTCCACAAACTTTGATCTATACAGCTCAATTTATATTTATAAAAACAAAAAAAAGAGGCCCCCTAGCTCTGTCGTAAACCAGTTACAGCCGTTCCTTTTTAATAGGTGCTGCCTTATGAAGCATACTATTAACTTAGTGTTGCATGAAATAGCTGATTTCGTGACATATCTAATTTTTACAACTTTGTCCTTTTTTCCACATGGCAATTTAATACATATGTTGCATCTCTTTCATGAAAATGTAATAAGTAGTTTGTATCACCTAGTCATGGAAATATTTACAAAATCTGTTTTTTCTGTTTCAGTGCAGCAGGAGAAAAAAATTGCATATGTTAAAACTAACCTGAGCAACTGTTTGTACTGAAACACTTAACAGTGCCAGTTTAGTGGGTAACACCGTTATTGTTCTTGGTGAAATGCTTTTGTCAGTTATCGTATATAAAAAAGGAGACAGAAGAAGCTTCTTTTCAATGAAGAGTGATGGATACTGGAAAGCCATGGGTTATCTTTATGGTCACAGGAAGTATGAAGATGACTAAGTTTTGGCAGGATTACTTCTCAGTGCATTTCTGATGTGTTGACTGTACTTCAGAAAAGCTGTCCTGATGGTGCACAACCAAGGACAGCATTTGTTAACAAGCAGGTGTTAATAATGCTTTTAAGCATGCAAGAAGGTATGCACAAGCTATAAATCTCGCAGCCAGTATTTAGTAAAGAGCTTTTAATTTTGTCTCACCTGAATTATCTGTGAAGGAAAGAATTCTATTGGTTTTATGGATGGGAAAGCCATGTTATACATTAACGCATGATGGTCAGAGGTTTGGAGATGTTTAAGGGACAAATAATCTTGGCTGTAATTTGTCAATAATAATAAATAATTTGAATTCAGAAAGAAGCATGGCACACTTGCTGGTCTTGGGATCCCTTCCAGCAATTTACTTTTTAAAATTTGGTGTGTTCCTTGTGGTGACAACAGTTGCCTAAGTGTGTACAGCTTTCTAGACAGTGTGCTGGCTACATTTCCATGAAATTCACATCTGGACATTTTCAGTTGCCTTTCACCACTGCCCTACTTGGTATGTGTAGAACAGGCTTCGTGTCTTCTCAGTGCCAGTCAGAAACCTGGCTAGTGACTGAAGTCCCTCCAAGGCAATGCTGAGGTGTTTTTGTGGAGTGCAGAGCATACAGCACTCTGATGGACTGCAGAACTGCAGCACTCCCCTTTCATTTACAGTTTGTCCCTACAATAAAGGATGATCACAAAGAAATCTACAAGGCACCAGTTGCAAAGCTGTCTCTCTGACCCAGCTGGGATTAATTTTGGTCTAATTTTATTGTTTGCATATGAAATCCTTTAATTAAGTGCCTGAAATTATTCAGGAGTTCAATTAAGTAAATCAGAATCAGAAAAACCTAGATAGGGATCAATGAAATGCACTTCTGGAGTCCTCAGCCATTTTGATGCTTGTTCCAACCAGTTTTGTTCCACCCCTAGATCACTCTGTAAAGTGCATCTTAGCTTGTTTGAAATTCAAACTAAAGGCGCCATACTTTATTTATCATTGCTAGATGGTACGTCCTTTGAGCAGACTCCTACTTCAGTTTCCACACTGAGCATGCCTGGTGATACCCTGCTATGCTGGGCAGGTTCAGTTTATCTGTACCAAGTGCTTTGCATATGTAAAAATGAGCTTATTATCCAGGATACGTGCTTGTGATTTGCTGTGGAAATGCTATATGTATTATAATCATGCCTTCACAATGAGCCTATATCATTATCCAGAATGCATGGACTTCCTGTATTTTTATTACAGGCCTCATTAATAACTTTGTTCAGTGCTGTTGGAGGATCTTTAATTACTAGTTGTTGGATCAGCAGTTTAGGTTGTTCTCATTTCTGTAAAATCCCATGGTATTCCAGTATGCACTAAGCGCCAAAAATCCTAGGCTAATCAGCTAGTCTTACCAAAGCCTGTCATGTGTTTTTTCTTGGTTTGCATTAGGAGGGAAAGAAGAGTGGGGAGGAGGGAAGGGGCACAGCAGGAGGAATTTTTGTATTACTTAGGTAAGGAAGACAAGACAGTATTAAGCACATTTTGCTTCTGTTGGTAGCTGATTTGACATAATTGCCATATTTCAAAAATCTGTTATAATTCTTCTAGTTTTAATATGTTTCTGGTTAGTCTGACAGAACAAAATGTATTATAGCAGGATAAAAGTTCCATAAGATATGTATTTCATTCATTACTCACTGTTGTGTGAGTTTTGAGTATTTCCTGTGAAGTATAGTGAATTTGTGTTTGTGTGATAAGTTTGAAATCTTTTGAGTTAAGTATTGCTTATTGCTTTAAAAGGTGATTTTGGTGTACTTTTGTAAAACACTAAAAAAAAGAAAACCTGCACAACCCCACACACAAATCCCATGCGCTGAGAAGTAATGTTTTGGTGTGATTTACTGCGATAGCTCAAGAATGTGCCTGATTTCTGATCTCATCCTCTGAGGAATCACTGATTTGGGTCAGAGACCTGTGTATCACAGACCTGGAGAGCACAAACCCTGTTCGAGATCCACAAGTTACACTGCATTTGTGCTCTTGGTTTGTCTTGAACTTTTGTTCACGGAATTTCATTTAAAGAAGTCATGATAGCAGTTGTTTGGACTGTGCTCCTCTCTATCAATTTTCCTGTCTGTGTGACTTTTACAAATGCTTTTTATAGTGATTAGTTCTACCTTTAAATCAACTATTCAGGGTACTTAATAGCATCAATCCCAGTGACATCCCTGTAAAGCCTTTATTAATAGTGCCGATGTGTTGTGGCTTTAGGCAGCCAAGTCCCAGTCAGCTGCTTACTTCCACCCCACAACACTTGCAACCCAGTGGAATTGAAAGGGGAAAAATCAGATAACTTGTGGGTTGGGATAAAGACAGTTCAACAGGTAAAGCAAAAACTAAATGCATGAGCCAACTAAGAAATTTATTCTCTTTGTGTGGGCAGGCAAGTGTTCAGCCATCCCCAGAAAAGCAGGGCTGCATCCCATGTAAGTGTTACTTGGGAAGACAAATGCCATTCATTCTGAATGTCCCTCACCTCCTCCTTCTTCCCCTCAGATTTTATTGCTGGGTTCAATGTTGTATGGTATGGGATCTCTCTCTGATGGGTTGGGGTCAGCTGTCCCAACTGGATCCCTCCCAGCTTCTTATGTGCTCCCAGTCAGCTGGCCGTGATGCTGTGTAAGCACTGCTCAGCAATAGCTAAAACATCAGTCTGCCATCAGCACTGTTTTCAGCACAAATCCAAAACATAGCACCATAAGAGCTACTGGGAAGAAAATTAACTCTGTCCCAGTTAAAACTTGGTAGAATATATCTGAGTTCCACTTAAGAACTAATTGTTCACATCTGCCAATTGGCCAGTTCCTCATCCATTTAGCATTGTTTATTAATAACACATGATGCTAATTTTAAAAACTAATTTCTGCTAAATGTCAGCAAAAATAAGTGAACTAATTTAGTTCTGAGAAAATTTGTAGTCTAATTCTAAAACCAGCTGCTGAAAAAGAACATTTTCCATAAAAAATGTGCTAATTGACCTAAATTGCATTATGACAATTTATTATTCAATTCCACATTTGAGTTTCATTTCTTTTATATGATCTGATTTGTTGACTTAACAGTGTGTAATTTGTTGATTTGTCCTGATTTCTGGTTTTGAGTACGATGTTAGTTTTATGTATTTTTTTTTTAATTGAAGTGTCACAGTATAACACTTCTGTGATTCAGATTTCTGTGGCCAGTTCCCATGTACTTAGAATGAAATAGAGGTAAGAAAATGATGCTTCTTTCTTGGAGAAGCAGCCATTTATCTCAGTCTAAGATTCCTACTTTTCTTGTATGAACTAAGGGATTGTTTTGTACTAACCTTAGATTTAACTTTAGAGTAGGTTATCTATTTCTCACTCCTGGAGACAGTAATGAAACCTTTTCAGTAGACGTGTCTTATCCATTAGCTCTCAGAAAAAGCAATTTTATGAATATTTTATTATTTACAGTAGAATTGCAGGGGAATGGAGATGTGTGTGCTTTGTTTTTCCCAACATATGCCTTCCAAATCAATAAAATATTGTGGAGAAAGTAACTTCCCTGAAGCTGTCAGGACTGGTTTAGCAAGGCGACTCCTAATCTGTCACAGCATCAGTTGGACTTTTAAAGGAGCTCTGTATAAAGGTCAGCTCTGTATAAACTCACTGATAGTGCTAATCTGTGCTAGGCTGAGAGAATGAGAACAGCAACCAGGGCAGGCAGAACTTGACTTGGAACCAGAAGTGCTGGGACATTTGTGATTACCAGGGACAGGAGTGTCAGGAGTCTGGAAGTTGCCCTAGCACATTAAAATTCTTCTAAAGCAACATGAGTTCAGACCAGAAGTGTTTGGGAGGACAGCCTTAGCCACATTGTGTCCAAGCTGGAGATGGTCAGGAATTCTGAGAAGACTCTTTGGTTAGTTGTTTTTTTGAATAGGAAAGCTCTTATTAATTACATATAAAACTTCTGCATAAGCACCTTAACCAAACTGCAGTGAAGAGCGTAACTCTGGTTCAAAATGAGAGAATGATTGGTGGTTGGGTGGTAAGTTTCAGTAGGTAATGTACAGCCATGACCTCCGTTGTGCCAACTTGAGGATACACATAGAGTCAAATCTGAGCCAATAAAAATGAGTGCTGTGTATTTTTTTACCTCTGGATTAATGTTCAGCCAGATCAGTTCTCTGACGTGTCATACTCAAGTAGGCACTGCATAACTAGTCAAGCTGGAATAAGAGAGGAGATGGGGGAACTTTTTAATAACTAAGCATTTCTAAGTACTTTAAGGTTTATCTTAAAAATGATTTTGTGTTTTACGAATGTTCATTAAATTATTGGCGGGATGGAAAGGCAGAATTGTAATAGCTAACATTAGCCTGGTGAGGTTAAACTTTATGTGCTGCTTCTAGATGTAATAAGGACAGAGAAAGGGTCTGATAAAGGCTAACAGCTTTTGTGGAGTGCAGGTGGGAAACATGGCATTTTCTTCCATCTATGACGTGTTGTGCTGGGACTTAAGAGGATGCATAATTTAGTTGCATAAGCTAAACTTGAGTATTTGTTAAGTAACGCTCTGTGTATGTGTATGTATACATATTTTCAGGTGGAGGAATCCCTTCCTGGGGTGCTGTTAGTGCCTTGCAGTGCTTTCGTTGCAGTGTCCTCAGACTGTCACATCTCCTGGCCTGATGGGATACTCTCTTCTCTTTCTCGACAGAGAAGTGTAAATGTTGCAAAAATCTAAAATGAAATTAGGATGACATAGCTGGGAAAATGGAGATTAAAAAGGCATCTGGTGTGTGCTGCAGTTGTCTGATTGCATAAAATAAATAATAGACAAAGTACAAGTCTTGACTGTATGGATTTGTGCCTTGTATGCAGTTTTTGTTCCATGGCCAAGTACATTCTGAAATCTCTCATGCATATTGTGTTCTTTTTTGCCAGGAACTCGACAAAGAACTTCCAGTGTTACAACCTTACTTTGTTCAAATGCCAGAAGATGCTGGGAAGACAGGAGCTGGTATGCGAGTCACGTGGCTGGGACATGCCACAGTTATGGTGGAAATGGATGAACTTGTATTTCTTACTGACCCAATCTTCAGCCAGAGAGCTTCCCCTATTCAGCTGTTGGGTCCCAAGCGCTTCCGAGGGCCCCCGTGCACAGTAGCGCAGCTCCCCAAGATAGATGCGGTGTTGATCAGCCACACCCACTATGATCATCTGGACTACAACTCTGTGGCAAGTCTGAACGAACGCTTTGGCAGTGAGCTGCGCTGGTTTGTGCCTCTGGGGCTCCTGCAGTGGATGCAAAGATGTGGTTGTGAGAATGTGATTGAACTGGATTGGTGGGAAGAGAACTGTGTCCCTGGTCATGATGCAGTAACTTTTGTCTTCACCCCTTCCCAACATTGGTGCAAAAGGACTGTGACAGATGATAACAAGGTTCTCTGGGGCAGCTGGTCTGTCTTGGGACCTTGGAATAGGTTTTTCTTTGCAGGAGATACTGGATATTGTTTTGCTTTTGAACAAATAGGTAAAAGGTTTGGACCTTTTGATCTTGCAGCCATCCCCATTGGAGCTTATGAGCCAAGGTAGGAAAATCGGAGTTTGAGCAAAATACCTAAATAAAATTATATACTGATGACAAAAAAATGCACCTAGAAGTTAAAATTATAGGTGTATTTTATTTAAAAGTAGTTTATGTGTGATGTGTTTGGAGAGTTTTTTCTTCAGACTTAAGGACAGCAAGGATGAATCAGCAGTCTTTCTTCCCTTAAAAATGTTGAGTAAAAATCTGGAATTATTCTGTGCCTTTTTTTCTGGAATAGCATCATTTAATCCAGCCCGTTCCAGTGGATGTCATTTGCTGCATTTTTCTCTTGCTTCAGTCTTTACCTTGGTCTTGCAACTTATCTGGAGACAAAGATGACTTGGTTATAGAGTATGAAAGATCTGTTTGCTCAGGAGAGCAAATTTTTCTCCTTTTGGAGAAAACATTTAGATGATAGCACTCATATAATGCTGGAAGGAAAGCATGTATGGGCTGAGAAAGCAAGATAGGAATCCAAACAGCATGGTAAAAATCCAGTATCTTTCAAGAATTGCCAAGTTCTCTCTCCTGTTTTGCCTGTTCCCTTGGGCTATCTCTGAAGCACACGCTTTTTGGTATGTACTGCTAGCACAACATTTTTTTCCAGAATAGATTTAAAGTTTTGGCCTTAATGTTTCAAGGCACCAGTAAGATGTCCTTACACTACTGAAAATAGAGATAAGAAAAAAGCCTTCAGAAAGGGAGTACAATAAATGAACTGCTGTTTGATGGGTATGTTGGTGTATGTTAGTTTCCTGATTTTGAATGTTCTGTATGTTGTCCAGGTGTACATGCTTACAATTTTTTTTGATTAGGTGACCATATATTTCTTTTTACTCTTTGCAATGGAAGGAGAAATCTTGCTCTGAATTAGGTGACACAAAAAAGTGGTGCTTTGTTTTGGTAGGTGGTTTATGAAATACCAGCACGTGGATCCTGAAGAAGCAGTAAGAATCCATATTGATGTTCAAGCAAAGAAGTCTGTAGCAATTCACTGGGGGACCTTTGCCTTAGCAAATGAGGTAAATTGCAACACTAAACATGAGTTCAGATTTCCAAGGACTAGACAATCTTTAGTGAAGCTTTGCTTGTGTGGTTTAACCTATGTATCTATAAATGTAAACTTAAAATGTGAACTTCGTATGAGTGAAGTTACTACTCTATGTACTGCTGTTCAAAACAATGCTTAGCTTTTCATAACCAATTACATAAAATATTTTCGTGATTAAGAAAGTATAGAGTTATTGAAACAAATATGGAGGATTTCTGATATCCAGGTGCTGAGGAACATAACAGATGAGGACACATGCAGTATTATGCAGTAATAAAAACAAACTCAGTGGTGCATCACTTGGAGATAGTAAGAACTCCATGTCTGTAGGTCAATACAGTTTTTATTAATTACATCTGTCTAGTAAATATATGAACAGTATTTTTAATAGCTGATTCTGGAAAGTTAAAACCAGAAAGGATATGAAAAAAAATTGAATTATTTTGTTTTTTGTTTTTTTTTTTTCAAATGTTTTTGTTCCCTTCTACTCCTTCCCTCCCCCCCTACCAAGTCCACAGATCTAAATAAGAAAGTTACCCAGGTACCTTCACAGCAACTAAAAATGCAGTGAATAGGAAGTATCTACATTTGCTTTGATACTGTCTGGTAGCTGTTTTTCAAGTTTGTCTTTACATCAGTAGCACCACTTTATCTCCTAATTCACTCCTGATAGTGTGATCACCTGATCTGTTGTATGTTTTGTCCCGGCTATGCTCACTCCCAGCTCATCGTGCACCTCCTTGGCAGAGAATGGAGGGAACATAGGACGCTTGGATAGAATATTTCCTGTTCCCAGTGTTTCCATAAAGTGTGTTACTGGTGCCCGCGGTACAAACGTTACTGTGTATTTAGGAGCACAAAAAATAGATGATTACTCCCTGATGACGCCTTTCTGAAATGTAACAAATACACCACGGTAACTTGACGGGGGCCGCACTGACGGGGCCGAGTGTTCAGACAGGACCGCTGACAGCTTGGCTTTACAGAGCGAGGGAAAGCGCCAGCTGCTGGCGGCCAGCGCTTCCTCCGAAGGGATCTATTGCTGCATTGAAGGCGACCGAGTTCCGGCTGACAAGTTGAGCCTTGCTAGTTACTCTGCAGCTATAAATCAGCATTCTTATGTTTCAAAAACTTTAAATGAACACAAACATTTTCATTTGACAAATATCCTTTCCTCTCCCCGATTTTTAGAGCAGTGTTTTGGGGTTTTTTTCCCCTCAAAAAATGTTGCAGTGGTACCGTTAACCTCATATTATTCTCATTTTTTTCAGTATTACTTGGATCCTCCTGTTAAATTGAATGAAGCTCTTGAAAGATATGGCTTGAAAAAAGATGACTTCTTTCTCTTACGCCATGGAGAATCACGGAACTTGAATACAAATGACCGGTTTGAAAACTGAAACAGTTCCTTGTAAGCCCCATTTGATTTGAACTAGCAATGTTACAATACTAACATGATGTACTTACACTATAGATTTTTTACACTGAATTGGATTTCTAGATGC
Source organism: Picathartes gymnocephalus (assembly GCA_013390045.1). Lineage (NCBI taxonomy): Eukaryota > Metazoa > Chordata > Aves > Passeriformes > Picathartidae > Picathartes > Picathartes gymnocephalus. Next base: position 25,048 of record WEKY01006428.1, on the reverse strand, counting down.
CAGGTTTGTCAGTTTCAGAACTAAAGCTTGCATACCAATTTCATGACAAATTCTACAGTTACATTGTTTATAGAGAGGTGATCTAAAAGTGCTTATTATGTTAAGTGTTGTCTGGGAATAACTTGCAGTTTCAACTCTGATGTACACCACTGATAAAAATAATTATTTTTAAACTCTTCATCTTACCTGCAGCAGCAATAATAACTTCAGCATGGAACATATTCTTAGGATTAATGGCTGACTTGAATTACTCATTGTTAGACTGTCATCTCCCACTTGTTAGTCTCCAGGTTATGCCCTGTACCTTGATAGCTTCACTGTATGTTTTGTGGGGTGAAGTCTTCCAATATAGCTGTGTTGTTAAAGCACAAGCATGGTAAAATTATTTTACTCTTCATTTTCATGTATTAATGAACCACAAAAGCTGAATTTTACAATGATCAAAGAAATGTGCCTTTTAAAGAGAGAGATAGTTTAATATTGCATCATGGATGTGTTAAACTAACTGCTGGCCAGATTATCTGCACACTTTCATTGTTTCATCTGTGTTTTTAAGTTAGGTCTGAATGTGTCAATTGCAGCACATGAAGTGGAAAAATCACTTAATGTTGCTTTTCCTTGCATTAACTCAGCGTTTTTCAAAGTACTTTTTTTTTTTTTTTTTTTTTTTTGTTTTTTTTTTTAAGTAGAAGGTCTTAAGCAAGGGCTGTGGGCTGTGGTATTTTTTCTATAGCTTCCCTATAATTTTAAAGTTGAATGAGAGATTACAAAATTGTTCAGTGTTTTAAAACTTGGCCAAATGTATCTGTATCAAATTGTCTTGTTAATTTACAGAATTAAAGCCTATTGTTGCCAATAAAAAGGGTTGTTATTCTCCTTCATAATTCATTGGCAAATCATGTTTTGTTTATGATTTCTTTTGGTCTGTGGGATATGTGGGTTGGTTTGGGGTTTTTTTTCCTCTTGCTGTACATTTTATTTTCATATCCCACAAAGATAAATATATTAAAAAAAAAAAGACATGAACTGCTGGCAACTACTTAATGAGATTTCATGGTAGGAACAACTGAGGTAATCTTTTAACTGTAGACAGTTATCTCTTTTAAGACTTCCCAGTATAAATATTTTAAGTGTTAAAGATCTTTGTATCAACAAAGAACAGCACAAAGAGGCAAAGTTAGTCAAAGTTCATTCTGAGGAAGGGTTCTGGGACACAGATTATATTTATATAAATTATATTATATTTATATAAAAAAAAAGCTACTTACTTTCCTTTGGTGTGGTTCATATTTGACAAACATCAAGATTTTTTAATTTGAAAACGTAATTCTAGTATCATCTAGAGGTATTCACCAGAATTGCTTCAAAACCCGTTACTCAGTGTTGAGGGTATTTCAGATGAAGTCTCTTGTATTTACACAACAGCCTCAATCACAGCTTGGGTGATACAATGTATGTTACCTGTTTGTAATTTTGTAGAGGACACCAAGCTGCAAGAAATTTTGAGTACTCTGAAGGACAAGTTAAAATTTCCGTTGGTTTTCTTGTGGGTTGTTTTCTTTTCCTATTTTTATAATCATCAACAGATTATTCTGTAAAATTATGTACTTTAGAGTGAAACTAAAATACAGAATACCTAGATAAGCAGCCACAGAGCAGAGAAATACTGAGTTACATGGATCAAAACCCAAATGTCAGTAATGACGTGTTTTGATTTGGATGTATTAATTCACAACATTTGTCCTTAGACTGGTGACCATTATGTTTTGCTTGGTGCTGATAAGATTCCACCAAGGGTGTGGGGTTGGTGATTAAAAAATGAGACATCTTTGCATAAAGACACATTTTAAAGTCTTGCATGATTTCAAAACATCTCGGCAGTATTGTTCTATGAAGAAAGCATTTAAAAATAGGTCTTTCTAGACCACAACAAGGAAACTGAGACAACACTGTAGTAAGTTCTCATGTATTTTTAGAAAAGGTCACTTGTTTTCTGTCAGCTGTCAAAGCAAGGGGTAAGAGATCAACTCTATGAGAAAGATGGTAGTTGAAAAACTTATTTTTAGGTTGGAGAACATGGAAAGGGACATCTAGATATCTCTGTTGCTGAGCTTAAAAAACCATGTATCAGTTATACTTAGAACAGACTGGTCCTAATGTCTTCTCAGGAGAGGAGAGTGGGTAAATTCTTTAGTGTCTGGTCTAGTCTTTATTTTTTTAGTCAATTTCAGTAGCAGAAAACATTACATCTACAAAAAGTTGCAAAACGTTAAGTGAATGTAATGTAACTTGCATATTACAAACTGTACAGTGTTTTAGGAGCAGTGGGAAGGAGAAAGGGAAGTTCACTGTCAATGCAGCAATTGTCAAGATTCTGACTGGGAATCATGCCAACTTCTATTTCTGCCTTAACTGTACTCCTGGTGAGTTAAAACTACCTATGTGGATAAATTAGATATGTGTAGCTTTACCCCTGTATTGATCAGGGCATGGGTGTGTCACAGTTTCAAGGCAGTATTTTTCTTGCCGTTTTAGCTATTTGCAAAGTGACCTTCTGAAAATAGGTATCTATTGCATTGCAGAAAGAGAAAATAGTATTGTTTTCTTACGAGCAGAAAGAGTATACTAAATTAGAAAGATGAAGCACTTGGTAACAGTTTAGGTGATACAGTTCTCTTAAAAGTGGTACAAAGGGGAAAACTTTGCTAACCTTTACATTTGACACCTTTTTTAGTTTCTCTGTAGTGGAAGTTTTTTAATAGTTTGGTCTTAGAAGTATTTTCCAGTATGTTTTCTGTTCATCAATGAAGTTCTGTTCAGGTTTTTCTACAGTGATGTTTGTATGAATTCCACTTCATTTTGAATTAATGCTGGATTGATGATGAAAACTTTATGGGGGCTAATTCTGCAGAAGCACTAATTCCAATGATGCTCCAGTTGCAGAAGAAAAAATGAGTAAAGATCTCCAAGGAAGGGAAGCTTAAGGGCTGCTACAGAATAGGAAGCTTTTGTAAAAATGTAAAAAATCCTGCTCTTGTAGACTTTTTCTTATAAGAGTGCGAATGCTGAATTGCAGTTGCAGATAATCCTTGACTCCTAATAAAGTATTTTTAAAAATATGTCTGCTTTCCCTAAAGTGACAATTTTAAAGCAATATAAAATCCTTTCGATTTTTGTTCAAGTGTAGAAACCTTTCATGGTTGTGGTTAATTGCACTGCAGTTTGGCTAAATGGAATGGATATACTAGGCATACAAGAATGGAATTTTAGAATAAATTCCATGCAGGTAAGATGAAAAAACCAAGGCTGTGACTTTAATATGCAGTTTCCATTGAAAATACTAATTCTGTAGGAAGCCAATGATAGTTTGGTATTTTTATTTAATATTTTGTAAGATTTGCCTGTACCCATTTCATAGATAGATTAATAAAATATAAATGCCTAATCTCCAATAGCTAAATCTTTAATGCACAATTCCAATGAGGTATTTACTCAACAGACATAAATACTTAAAGTAAAAAAAAAGTCTTTGATATTGCAACGGATATTTTGATTCACTTCACTCATCCATTTAAAATGTACATTTTACATATTAATATTTCCATGTTTTAAACTGTTTGCCCCCATTGCATAATGTGCAGTGGTTTATCAGCAATAATTAAGCTATTGCTTTTCTCTTGCTTGTAAAAAAATATCTGTTACGCTCTCTGTATTAAATACACTGCATTATCTTTTGTAGTAACTCATTTGTGCCTAGTAAAATGGTAGTATTTAGAGGGTTTTTTTTTTTCCAGCATTGTTGTTGTATTGTTTGCTTGTTGCAGGCTTTTTTTGCGTGGCATTGCCAAGATTCGATATTTTCATCAGGTCAGTCTGTTTTAAGAAAACAACTCTATTGTGTTAATATTCTCACAACTTGTTCTTTCACTTCTGTGTCAGGGTGATGCAGCAAAGATGCCAATCTCTGAGTGAATGGGGCAGAGTCCCTGCAGAGTGTGAAGAAAATTGAGTCTTCACTGTACTCCTCAATCATGGTGCCTTCTTCATTGTTCATGTTCTTTTTCAAGTTTGCTGCAAATGCCAGAGCTCGAATCAGAATATCTCTGTTTATACTGTTGTCAAAAAGTAACACCAATGATGGCACCTAGGATATGGAAGAAATATTCCATACTTAATCAGCAGCAGTAAATATGTGTAACTAAATTGAACTTTAGAAAATGGAAAAAAAATGTGCACTTAAACTGTCTAAACCAGAAATTGTATGAAATCTCAGAACTTCATATGCTGTGAGCTCCTGTCAGAAACTTGCACAGTAGGCATATCTTCTCTTTAGAAAAGACTGGCCTGTGCATCAACAGGCTAATAAATGCTTCATATTTTCAATCTTCAAAATGTGGCTGTCTGGAAAATTCCCATTTGGAAAAGAGGTCTGCTTCCCCTCTCAGCAACATTCGTTTTGTCTCGGGATGGTTGGGATGAGACGGCACCACTCTTTTTAAGGTTTTAATGTTGATTTAATGTTTCTTTATGTTGAAGGCGTAAGAATGCCTTCACAGAGGTCTGCAGAGGTCAGCCATAACGCAAATGGTCACAAGACTGCAGGTTACAAGGTCTTTTATAGGTTAACTGGCCAATAGATAATTGCTACGTACATATATTTTTCTTTTCACACCAACAGTTAATCACACCTGCATTACAAGTCTGTCACATTGCAGCATTTTTCATCCAATCATGTACTATCATACAGTTTTACATTACTATCTTTTAAACTTTTTATTTTATTTTATAACTACTTCTGTATCTAAACTTCAGACTTCAAAACTTTCTGATCCTGGGATTCTGACAATTTTGCCCTGAATGTTTTTATGTTACCATATCTGATAAATGAAAAAATTATATACTTTTAACAGAGAACTGAATATTTAGCTACCCTAACCTTGTTTGAATAATGAAAAGACAGAATAATCTAGACTAGCTTTGCTCATGGCAGATAGCTCGCAAATAAAAGCCACTGCATGTTTTAAGAAAGTTACTTTGGGGAGGGGGGATGAGGATGCAGCACCATTCCAGCCCCTGACTCTGTTTTGGTGTGAGGAAATGAAATTGAAAGAAACCTGTGTGCCAAGGCCAGCATAGCAAATGTCACACAAAGTTCTCCATGAAGAAATAAGTAAATGCACAGGGAAAGTTCACTTAGAGACAACAATTTTATGGCTGCATTTGAATAAAGAGGTGGGGATTCCAGTGGCATTTGGTTGGGTTTGGTACAGTACATTGGCTATAGAAACAGCTGTTGAGAAGGATCACTTACAGTGCTGGTTCTATTTGATGTTTTCAATCTATATATTGACTGTGTGTCTGGAAATGAAGTTTTGCGTTCCTTATATGCATTATAAACTGAAGTTCATGGTATTACGCCTTTGATGGAAAGGGAAGGTTAGAAACAGGCTTCTGCAAATTATCATTAATTACTTGGAATGGTATACAGGAAGTACAACCAACTGAAGTGCACAGGCCCTGAGCATCTCCCTCTACAAGTACGGTATCTGTATCACACTACCCTCTGGAATAAAGCCAGCCTGTGAAAGAATGTGCACTTAGCTACTGATTTTAACCAGGTAGTGTCAAGAAATTAATTGCATATATATTTCTAATACATTAAAATTCCTCTAGTGCATGCAATATCTAAAAAGGCACACATGTATATATGCTAAAAATAAAATGAAGCAGCAAGAACCTTACTTGAGCTCTGAGAAGATGTCTTGTCATGGCTGGGTTTGCAGATAAGTTCACAAGTACTTTCAAAACTTGAATCTGAAGTGAGGAATGTACAAGTTCATTAAAAGCTCCAAAACAGTAAGTACAGCTGTAATGGGCATCAATAATGTCGATGTTGACTTGGTGAGGAAAAGGCAGAATGGGTTAACTAACATCTTGAGTATTTTGGTAAAGGGAAAACCAAGGTATAGACATGTTAGAAGCAAATTCAGATTGACTTAAACATCAAAATAAGGCAAGATCCATAAACAAATCCAAGTAGGCCAAATGCAGAATACTTTTAAAATACAAAGAGGATGGTTAGATACTACATTTAAAATGATCCAAAGCATATATAGATACACCTTTGTGCTTTCCTGGACCTTACGATGCTAGTCTTTAAACACTAGGAAAAGGCCATGTTACTTACTGTACTAAAGTACAACAGGCATGTTATGTTTAGGGCAAATGTATGTTTTGGAAAACTGGTTTTGATCTGATAGAGCAATCACATATACAGATGGTACCATGACATCCTGAATAAAAGCTGAGTTTGGTCCTTAACTGAAGCTCATTTCAATATTACAATAGTTCACAAATAAGTATAATTTCCAGTTGCACTCAGTAAGGTTGCAATACATGTTATAAGCATAAGGGAACAAGAGTCAGGATTCCTCCTTGGCATATTTCCCTACAGCAATTCATGTGTCATGAAGCCTTTCCTATGCAGGTTCTCCTTGCTCTGTGATGCATTAGCACTGTTTAGAGCAGAAGAGAATTCTGGAGTCGCTATGGCAAAGGCACAGGGCAATCACAGTGCACCCTACACTGCTTTGGTAGATCTGTACCCCGATGGTTCCACTACCACAATTCCCTTCCCTCCCCTTTTTGAATTTATATTGTGAAACTAATACAGATCCATATTTTAGTGCATAAAATCTGTATCATTAATGAATATTTGGTTTTTCTTAGCAAAGTCTAAACCATTTTACAAAAATAGTAAGAAACTAAGCAAGTAAATGGCTTGTAACAATAGCGCTGTCCAGTACCTGTGTCCTTTCAGTTCCTTCTGAAAGCAAATGAAGAAAGCATGGAATTGAGTTTATCATCTTTTGGTGGTAGTCACTGGTAACAGACATGTTTGTCAACAGCCTGAGTCCAGCTAGCTGCACATCAGAGTTCAAGGGAGCTGACTCAACAGTCCTACAAACTTGTGTAATAAATACCTGGGGAAATGGGGAAGGAAATAAAGAGAGAACAATTTTTATAAAAGCATATTTGCTGTCACAAATAGTATCAAGGACCTAGCTACAGTACCATAAATACTTCCTGGACATTGTTGGCTGAATGGTGAAGGTTCTTAGAAACAAGTACTTTTTTGTTTTGAGCATTTCAAACATTCTGCTGGCATGACAGAAGCAGACCATACCATATTATGCTCACTAACCATCCTGAAGCGTAACTTGCTCTGAAAACTTAAATTGCTTTGACTCCATCTCAGAAGTGACACCACTGCTTTAAGGAGTTAAAAATCATTTATAAATAACTAACATCCTAAATATTGAGAACGAGTTAAGGACAAGCCTTGAAATTAAATCCTTTCTCCCAGCCATGTGGCTCATTTACTGGAGCATGCTGTAGGAACAGCAATGACAACTGACATTAAATACTATTTTTACCAATATTTCTTCTGGATGACAGTATACAACAAATCTTGGAGTCCTAACTGAGAAAAAAAATTTTGCCCTTACCAAAGGAATTATTTACTACTTACACACCCAGACAAATATTGGCAAGCACTACTTAATAAAAATTACCTATTGCTAAAGATGCCTCAAACTACCACATACAGTCACACTACCTTTATATCAAGCTACTGAAACAAACTAGTAAAAGTCTTCAAATCTGCCTCATGACTTGGATACTTCTTGATCTATGGATTAATCAGATTTTTTTTTTCTTGATGCTTAGTCCTTTCATATCCATACCATATACTGTATTTACCAGTCGAATCTGTTAGAATTTATACACACTATTCTTCTAAGATGGAAGTATCACCTGAAAAACTGGTCTCATACAAACCCAGGGGCTCAATTATTCTTTTCTTCTCCCTCACCTAAGGAGTCCTGGCAAGCTCAGTCTGCAATGCATTCTATTAAACAGCCACTCTTGATGTTCTAGGCACATTTGGAAATCATTTTACCTCACATAATTTTGCTATAATCTTACCAGCACAATCTCTGTTTAACAGTATTTCGTGAAAGCTGAACACAAACTGCATAGATTCCTCCCTTTTTATTTTAAAAGTAAGTGCCAGTGAAGCAATGAATTTCTAAGTTTTCATTTTGGTCACCCAGATCTGCTGACTTGTATGTCTATCATCAAAGCATTTTCACATCCTGGCTTCTATTTAACAAATCTGCTGAAGGTCCTGTACTATCTCTTTGCCTCAGTTACTTTGATTTTTCCCATTAAGAAACTTACCTGTATCTCTTCCTGATTTTTAATATTCATACTCAAATTATTAAGTGCATTTAGTGCTTTTTCTTTAACTTTGGGAACGCCGTTGGAGATCATCCCTCCAATAACAGAAAGACCATCCATATTTCGGATTATATCCTGAAATATAGAAGACATAAGATTTTTAAAAATTCAGTTTAAATGCTGAAGCATTCCCTCAAAGTCTCCATTTTAACAAAAATGAAATATGTGAATGAAGAATTCCAGAACTGACTCTCTGTTTAAGGTGAGTATTAGTAGATACTGCCTAATTGCTTCCACTGAAACTAAGAAGGGTCCTGCTTAGGAACAAAGTATTGGTTGCTCTTATTTGACAATGGCACACCACCTTTGCTTTTAAAATCTGGTCTGCAAAGCATCCTTAAAGCATTTTAGATTATAAAGAATAGAAGGAAATCACTGCATAATGAGTTTATAGAACAGCTGAGCCAGATCACAGTACCTAGAAGTCCTGACTGAACAGAACAGGATTTCAAGATGCAGCTTCATATTATTATAACAGAGGTTCTGAAACTTCTTCCATTACATTTGGTTTTATTACTGTTTTAATCTTTCTTACTTAGACTGTAACAGTCTTTGAAAAAAAATATACTGTTTTCAAAAACACGGGACCAACGGGTTTTGGGCTCCAGTTCCATTCTGTTCTATGAGATTTCTATTAAGAAAGCAGTTTTGAGAAGCCAGAATAGACGGCTGTCATAAGTAAGAAAAACTACAAAATAAAAAGGGTGGGACCTAGGAGGTTAAACTGTTAAAAAGGCATGGAAATCTGAATGGATAGCTGTAAAATTGCTAATGTGCAAACAGCACACAACTTTGTGAGGGATTAAAAAAACAGTTTATCTCACTAAATTTTAGATCTGGACCAGAAAGTATCTAACCTCCAATTCAACCCTTTCATTACATAATTGTAAGCAACTAAAGACATATTTACAGCACTTTTAAAGTACAGGACCCTGTATGGACTTTAAGTGGTCCAAACACTAAATTCAGTGAAGCTGGTGAATTATATTACTTGGGCCAGCAGAAATTAAGGCAAGACATGAAATGGATTTTAGGGCACAAGCCAGCCTAGCTTTCAGTCCTGTGTCACTCTTAAGCAAAACAGCAGCTCTCCTCTGCCAGACTGGCTGGCATTGGACATCGTTGTTTTCTACAGAACAATACTCACTTGATTTACAGAGAAGGCAGCACTGTTGCTGAGAGTGATTAAAGCTTGCTCCTGAATTAATGGATCATCTGTGGCCTGGAGCAAATGAATAAGTTTCTGGAGAGCATCCACATCCAAAGTATGGGTTGACACTGGAGGATTGCTGTCTGTCAATGATTAGAAATTAAACACTTGATAGTAAGTTCGACACATTTCACTTAGTCGCTACTTTATGTTTTTTTACAAAGCTGAAATTTAGCTCTCAGTTGTAGGACACATTGTTCTAAGTTTGTGCCCAACCATAATGTCATAGTAAAAAGACTGTGTTTTACAACGCTTAAGATTTCCATCCTTTTCCTGAGTCCTCTAATTACCTCTCTTGAAAGTGGAGAATAAAAGGAACACACAATTAGAGATTGAGGTGCGTTACTTCCTGGTTAACCAACAGCAAATTTCCTCTGCAAAATTATCAGGAATATTCACCAAACATGGTTTGGGGGTTTTTTGCATCTCCGAAATGAAATGTGGAAATCTGTCTGGGCACTGTAGGAAACAAAACTTCCAGTTTACACACTACTACTTCCAGAAATTATAATAATGACACTTTGCTAGTACCCTGAGGTCCTTTGATCCAGGTAACAGCCACAATGTTAACAACACTGCTGATCACGGCATCACTCAAACAACTGAGGAAGGCTGCTTCTGAGTCAGTATGATGTTATGGAGTACCTGGCCTTTATAAAAGGTCAGCAAATGCCACCAAAGGCCATTTTCAGCTAGGCTGGAGGCAGAACTATTTAGCCAGCTGAAGAGCCGGGAGACCCGATCTATGACTGCTGGACTAGTCATAGCTGACTCGAGATTACTTCTGAAAAGCTAACCAGTGCTTTAAATTCCACAGCTTTGCTGCCAATATTTCACCAGACAAAAACCATAGTATTCTTTGGGGGTAAACAACAACAAAAAAAACCAAACAAAAAAACAAACCCAAAACCAACAAACAAACAAACAAAAAAGAGATCAAAGTTAATTACGATGATCCAAGAGCTCACTTCAAAAACAAAATCGTTTTTCATCCTCCTCTAAACACTCAGTTTAGCTTTGAATTATAGGGGGAACTCAACTCCAATAAGCAAACACACTGATTGGACACGCGGGCGCTTTGGGGGACTTTTAAAAAAAAAAATAAAAAAATTAGGCTTTTCTAAAAATACACCACGCTCCAGAGTGTTCCAAATCGCCGCATGGCTGTGGAGGGCCGGTAAGCAGGACTGTGGCATCGCCTCTCGCAGGGCACAGAGCCGCCTCCGGGCCCCGAGCCGCGCTGCCCCGTGCNCCGCCACCAGCCGCCACAGGCAGTAGCAGGCGCCGGCCCCAAGCAGCAGGACCGCTGCCGCCGCCCTCACCGCCGCGCCCCGCGGCTCCCACATCGCCCCGTCCGCGGCTGCGTCGCCCGCGGAAGCCACCGCCCCATCCGGCGCGGCTCGGCCGCAGCTCTGCCCTTCCCCCGGGCACCGGGCGTGGGGGTGCTGCAGGGATGCCGAGCCCGTAGCTCCGTGTGCGGGGCGCGGGAGAGGCCCCGCCGCTCTATCAACGATGCGATGCACTTTCTGTTTTGTGGGAAATAATCACCCGCGCTCCCGGGCCGGCCTAGTCCCGCAGCGAGTTCCGAAACAAGCGACCCGCTCGGGGGGCGGCCCGCTTGCGAGAAGGGCGGCCCGCTTGCAGGAAGGGCGGTCCTACGCCATGGCAGCCCCTGGCGGGGACACATCACCCCGAGAGTGGGGGACCGCCGTCTCTGCCACCCCTGGCCCTCCGCCACCCGCTGGGTGTCCAGGTGGTCGGCAGCCTAGTCCCACTGGAGCCGGTGCCACCACAAACTCCCCCGGTAACATCTGTGGCAGGGAGCCATCCGCCACCCTCCCCCACGAAGGGTCCCCGTCGCCCCTCAGCAGAGCCCTGGTCGCTGCTCGTTGTGCCCTTCTGTGTACTGGCCGGGGCATCTCACATCTCTCCCACTGCTCTCTGCTCGCCTGGGGCATTATTTTGTTCTGCTCGTTTTGTCACTTCCATGCTTCAAACGATTTATGAAAACTTTAAGAACAGAAGCAAGATGGAACAAAGCAATTCCTCTTTATGTTAAAATGAGGATTGAAATGAAGACGATCCCGGTGAACTGCACTGGCACTTTCCCTGATACATTTAAGTTCTTCACTGTTAATTATAGAAGAGCCTCTAGATTCCAGCTGGGTAAGTCCTTCCTCATGAGTGCAGTGGGTGCAATCCATGTTTTCTAATGGCCTGTCAGTCGTAAAGATGACACTGGATCATGCTTCAGATACTGGTGGATTAGGTATTCTTGTTGGCACAGGAGTAAACAGACGTCCATAAAATGTCAGGAAGTAAAACTGGCAGTGTGAAGGACTGTGAGGGAAACAGGATTAGTAGGTTTGGCCTTAGAATTTGTAAGGTGATTGATTCTCTGTGTTTCTATAGTTTTTTCCCTTTCTGTCATGTTCACCTCTGCTTGTTACCAAATCTGCAGCAGCTGGTTTTTTGTTTCCTTCAAACAAAAAAGGCACGATGCACAAATGCAAGTTTAAGAGATATCCTGATATATTTAAGCAACCAAAATAGACCCCATTTGGAGTCATCTATTACAGCCAGGATTTCCATGGAAATACTAAAAAAGAAATCTTGAGCCAATTACAATAATTACAGAACAGTGCTGCCATGCAGACTGAGTACTTCTCCTGGGAGTCTGTCTCTAGATAATTCTTTGCTTTCTAAGCACAGAGAAACAAAATGTAAGGTGTATCAGCATGAGGTGTATTTCTTGATTCAGCACTTAAAAAAATGCTCAGATCTACATTTCCAAGCAAAAGTTATAGTATTATAGCTATAACAGCATTATAGCAGCAGTGACATTATGTTAATGAACTAAAAATGAAAGAATTAAGGATAAGATTAAAGGAAGATTCTTTTAAAATGAACTGGTTAAAAATTACCCTGTGTACGATATTTTTTCCAGCCATATTTCTTATTTAATTTTGTTATATTTTAATTTCTTTATGAAGTTACAGTGTGCTTGGTGTGAAGATAAATGAGATGATACTGGTCCTTTTATTAAGGAACATCAAAGCTTTGAACATTTATACACATAGTCTCAAGGATATAGGGTTCTAAAATGGCCATTTGCTTAAGTCCTTCTATGATGAGGTTGTGGTTTGGACGTGGTCCAGACAAGTCGGCGTCCAAGTAATCTTGTCCAAATAATTTAGGATTCCCCACTGCATCTGAGAATTTCCTTCCTGTCTGATTTCTGTCTGTAGTCATCCAGATTTACTTTTAAACAGTATTCATTAAAAGTTAGGCTAACTGTAATCCTGCAAACACTCTTGTGTGTGACAACTTCATTGTAGTTAGTAGCTGTATTCTTATAATGTTAGAATTAAATATAGATGAAAAGCTGGCCTAAGATTTTTCTGCCCTGTGACCCAAATTAATTTTGTTATGAAGGGTATATGGCTAAAGTGGTATTAAGAAGAATGGGTGAAAAAATTGGTGATGGACTCTTTCGGTTTGGTGAGGGACTTGTAGACGTCTAATAGAAACAGCCAAACTTGTACAGACCTAATTGCTTGGCATAATTGACACAATTGTTTCCAGTTTTACACCTAGCCCAAGCATCACTGAAGAGTACTTGAATGAGGATTGCAAGATGAGGTGTTAAAATTCCTTCCTTATTTAAATAATTACATACTCAAATGTTAAACAGAGGCATTGCATGCCAGTATATCGCTGGATAGATTGTATTTCTTGTGTTGAAGAACTTTCAGAACACCCAAAGGAGAAGAAGTTGTCAGTTTGAAAAAGGGGGGGGAAAAGGCAAACAATACTTTAAATAAAATATGGCACATACTGGCTTAATCCAGCAGAGGGAGTAGCTGACCAACGTTGGGGATAGCTTTGGGAATCTGCCCATAGGAAAATTTGTGATAAAAGCCATTTAGCTGTTTATTATTTAAAATATTGTATGCCATGAATTACAATGAAAAGTGATGCATTTATATTTTTTAAACATATTCAACGGTGAGCCACACCTTGCAAATTACATTTCTGTTAAGAAGACAATAGATGCTAAGGTTGGAATTGGTGTGTTAATTAGTGTTGTAAATATTCAGATGTCTAAACTGAAGACAATGGCCTTTAATTTTGTCTTCACCTTTTCATATTGATTTAGATTCATGGAAACACAGAACAGTTTGGGTTGGAAGGAACATTCAAAGAACATTTAGTGCAACCACCCTGCTGTGGGCAGGAACACCTTCCTTTCACTTGATCAGCTTGCTCAAAATCCTGTCCAGCCTGACTTTGAATACTTCCAATAATGGGGCATCTCAAGAATTTCTGTTCAACTACCTTCAGAGATCCCTCCCAATTTATGTTATTGTCTGATCCTGTTTCTGCACAATATATCGATTAGAGCATGGAAGGCCAGTTGAGCTGTTCCCTCTACCTGCTTGCCCTGCTCTCTGCCTCTGCAGGGCAAGGGCCCACTTGACAGGGTCCTTTTCTTGCCTCTGTGTTGTGTATGGCTTTTGCTCTTTGTTCACAGCATCGGTTTGATTTAGAGCCTTCCTCTTTTTTTGTCCTCCCACCATGCTTCCTGAAAAGGATTCAAGCAGAAGTTCCACATTAATTTAATGACAGCAAAAGGCTTCATGTCTTGAAAGGAAGGTAGTATTGCCTGCAACATTTTGACATTTTTACCAGGCACAAAAAGTTTTTGTTTAAAGTTTCCATTAAATATTCAATTAAATAACTGCAGTTTGCCCATAAATGTTCTTGCTCTCAAAGTCCAAAAGTAAATAATCAGTGTCCTTTAGCTAAGAAAATAGCTAAAGGACAAATGAGAAAAAATGGTTCATTAGTTATTGTGCATTGTTACTAAAACATAATGTAAAATTGTATGATAAAACAATCCTGAAAAGCAAATATTTTTTTAGCTGCATTTTGTTTTCAATATTGGTTACAGGATCAATTTTTGCCTAACTTCCCATTCAACATACTCTTTACTTCACAGTATTAAACTTGTTTTAAATTCCATTTCTCATTAAGTAAATAAAAGTATCCAATCTTATATATATTCTTTTTTAATGCACATTAAAAGCAATTAAATTCTTAGTAGGAATTGCTAAAGAAATGCCACATATTTTACTATCCTAAGCTCAGTACTTAGAAGTCTAGCAATGGAATTATGCTGATACATGCAATATTACCCTTAAAAATTGAATGAAAGGGAACTGATAAAACGAAATGCCTCTATTCTGCCGTACTTTAAAAGATTCTTGTAAACTGTTATTTAGTTTAACAGCTTCATAACTAGATGCTACTTTGCTGTTAATACAAGGAGTTAATTTGCAGTTTCTTTTTGCAGGTGCTGCTTTGTGGTGTATTTATTGCTCATACAGAAGATACACTTACATTTTTAGAAGAAAAGCTCAGAGAAAAAATGGCAAAGGGTTCAGATACTTTCCTATCATACATACTAAATTATTCTCTCTGCATGTGTGCTATGTGGTTTATAATACTGCACTTGGACTTCTAAAACATGCTAATGGTGCAGCATCTACTATGCAACTTAAATGATAATATTTCTTTTTTTGGCAAATATTAATGGCATATGATATTGCAAATACAGTAAGACAATATCTCTAAAAACATAGAAAATATTTTGGTTTTATATCTATGGATTGGGGGGTTTGGGGTCTTTGTTTGTTTGTGTGCTTTTTGTCTACAGAATATTTAATGAATATAGCCTTCACTTAATGCTCTTCTTTGTTTAGTTGATATATTAAACTCTTACTTTCGTGGTAATCAAACCTGAAGTGATGTTAAGCGTTTTAACTTCATTGCTGTCCACAGTATATTTACCTGTATGAACCAGGCATGTGGACTTCAAGCACTGCATCATTAAGTGAGGTATTTCTCATTTTTTCTCTTCTCTGTGTGTACTTTCACTTTTTAAATGCAGACACCACAGCATGAGATAAAAAAATAGGGATTTTGTTTTGTTTACTCTGGAATCTTAGAAAATAATGTGATATTTCTTGCTTTAATATTCTGTGCAATTTTCTGGTTGAAGTTTTCAATGGAATGTGAATAATAAATCCTTAATCTTTGGGTCCACTCACTAAACAATTGAGTCAGTAAGTTGGCATGCAGTGTGACTGGATTTTTCTCTTGATTGTCTCTGTGTAACTGTACTCAGTTTTGTCTTCTGTTAGTACATCTGTCCTGAGTTCACAGCAATTGCATTTCAGCTGTTTCCTCTTTTGCTAACTATTCAATTAGTATTCAGATCGTTCCAAAAATAGAATGCTTGATTTATACAGTACAAACATATACAAACTTGTTGCAATCAAATCCTCTCATAGATTTTCTTAGGAGTAAGAGCAATACGTGAGATAAACCCCAGTATTTTCTGAGACCAATTGCTTTTTGTACTTTCAAAAGATCGTCTTTTCTTTTACAGTGATATTTTTAGCCCATAGTCTTACACAGTTTTGGGTTTATAAAAGTTCAGATCGGTTTATTAAAATAACAGTTAGAATTGTATGGTAAGAGGCTGACATGAGTCATGAAACAATTTTTACAAAGAGTAATTTAAGTATTTGTTTAATATATTAAATAGCTGAATACAGCTGATCAATAAAAGCAGATATGAGGGATGAAAGCCTCAATTTCAGATATTGAGCTTTCCTTCTAATACACAAACTAGTTCTCGTTTGTATGCTAATTTAACTTTTTTTTAAACTTCTCTGTGTAAAAACAGAAGTGCCATTTGGTAGTGAAGTACTTCTAACTATATGTTGCGGCAGCGGGCTGTTGGTGAGGTGCCGCAACCTTCCAGAAGTGTCTCCAGCAAGGAGCCGCTCGGTGTCACAGACACACTTCCCCACGAACACACACACACCGGATAGCTCTGTAATCCTCCGACGAAGAGAGACGGGAAGGGTTCTCTTATGGAGTTCCACGGGGTTTGTTGCAGCCACCCGTGATGAGGACCAGCAGCAGAGAATCAAGAACAACGGGCGGGTACCGGGGTTTTACTGGGGCTCAGAGGCGGAACACAGGAGGGGCCAGGGTGTGTGGGCCAGTGGGGGGATAGGGAAGGAGTGGCTAGGGGGCAGGGATCAACGGGGAACCAAGGAAGGGAGAAAGGGGGGAAAAGGGGCCGGGAGACAGAGAACCCATGGAGGAGGTAAAACTGGGGTACATCTGCATAAGAGTGCAGGGCATCGTGGGAGAGGCCTTTCCTGTCACCACAACTGAGGAGTTGGTTCTTGCAGTTCTCCACAACTATACACAGAAAATTATACCTGAATGTTCATCACTTTAAATTAGATCCTTTAATTTGCAACAATCAACATGGAAGAGATAAGATTTAATTTTTTTGTGTGACTCAAAACATTTATAAAACAGCACTACTTTGTGCTGTCATAAATTATTTTTTAGATGACTAAAGAATGGTGTGCCAAAGAATAGGGCTTTTACAGCAGAAACTTAATGGAACTTTATTTTGGGCAATTATATGTATTTTATACATACCCTAGGAAAAGGGTACATATCATAGGAAAAATCTTTTACCAAAGCAGTATTTATGTTGTTCCTTTGTGTGAGTTTTCATTTTAACACAACAACACAGAGAGATATTACAAACTTAGATTTGGTATTAATTTTCTCTAATGTTATTCTATGTTAAAACTAGTCAGTTCTGACTTTATGCCTGTTCCAAACCTGACATTTCCGTACTTTAATCAGGTATATTTGTGAGAATTATGGTGGTATACTCAGAAAGAAAAGAACAATTTCCATTTAGGTCTGAAAGTAAACAATCTGTGTTCTCTTATGCTCTTTCTTTGTTTTTCTGTGCTTGGGATTAGGAAAATCATACTTTATGTAATTCAAATTTTCCTTTCAAAAATGGGGATAATACATAGATATGTTTTAAAATATGATGATCACAATAAATAAATACATCCACTGATTTCTTTGTTACGTGTATAAAACTTGATGATCCTTCATTTAGAATTATGTAGGGTGGGCTATATTGTTTTGAAAAGCATACAGTGCTTATCGTAGAGGAGGTACAACTCTGCTAGGAACACTGGTGTAAATCCTTACTAAGAACCACAGAATGACAGAATTGGCTGGGAGGTGAATATTTTCCAGCTGTGCTGTGGTTAACCTTCGTGCACATTTGTCCAGGGTGTTTTTAGTAATTTTAAATATCACAGGTGTTGGAGACATGCCAATCTCAGTAGGCAGTATATTCCAGTATTTCATAATCCTTTCTACTACAAATATTTTCCTAATACAGTAGCCCTTCTTGCAAAAAAACCAAACCCAAACCCACCAACTTTTTTTTAAATCTTATTGTCTTATACAATAGCAACATGGAAGATTATTCATTTTGCCTTCAGTGCAGCCTTTCTAAGAGTGTCTCAGCTAAGAGTTTTGTTTAATTATCACAGAAGTTGGACTGGACCAGTGGTGTGTTCCATTTATAATTTCTCTCAAGTATATGATTTTTTTTTTAAATATATGAAACAAGGGAGATTTTGGCAAATGAAAGTAGCCATGGAAAGTCTAATTCATTCAGCAAGTCAGATACAGCGAGATAGTGTATTTTAATATATCAGCAATATATGACTCATTTGAAATACATTTTTTGTCTGAATCTAATTATTTCTTATTGCTTAGCCTGGAAGGAAAATGGGACTTTTACGAAAGGTTAAAATCATAAGATATGAATTGAATTTGCATTCTGTTACACTGGGGTTTTTTGTATTGCCAAGGAAATATGAATAGCACTTAAATAAATGCATGTATCTAGCACTTTTAAATTATTTTCTATGAACACCTAAATGTCCTCCCATAAATACAGATCTGTATTTTAATAAAGTACAGATGACACCAGCAGGACTTTATGGTGGTGGAAGCAAGCAAATTTGTACTGCTCGATACTTCAGAAAATTACAAACAAGTAGAAATTTTATTAAAATGAGTGAATGAATTGCTACTGAAAAATATTATCAATGTGTTTATTTAAATTATACATAATAAACATGAATTCTATTCAGACATTTATATTGTTGAGCGTGACTGTTTTGTATTTTACAGCAAATTGCAGAGTTTTGTGGATTTTACTTCAGGTCAGAAACGGTATTAAATTACTCATTCTGTTTTACAGTTCAGAGGATGGATAAAGTATAATTTGCTGAAAAGGAATGAGAAAAAAGCCAGTGAAAGATTGCTCTAGGATAAGTGCATTGTAGTGTCCAGATATTAAGAGTTATACAGAAGTGGAACATGTGGGTGCAGACTGGCAAGGAAAAAAATACTTGTAAGTCTAGGTAGCTGGTCTGCAATAAGACAAGAAAAGCATAATATATAATCAGAAGTTATGCTGTATAAATTAAATGTTCTTAGTCCAACAATTTATCTCGCTGTCTTTTTGCAGGATGCCATCCACTGGGTGAGCTGTGCCAATTTGATGCCACGAGTGCCTGGAGAGGCAGGTCCCAGTCATCTTTGCTAGGACAGCTGGTGCTGGTACTCTTCTCTCAAGACTGAGCAGAGATGCTGGTTGGGAGGTGGTAGGGAAATGGAGTGTATGTCAGAAGTAAGGGGTGGAAACAGTTGGGATGCTTTTCTGGGAGGTGAAGAGTGCAGTGATAGGGATAAAACAGGAGGGATCACAGACTTGGGAGTCTTGGCTTCAGTTAGGTGGAATGCATGATGAGAGGTGAGGATAGAGTGAAAATCACACTAAGAAAGTCAGAAGACAAAGTGATATCTTAAAATACTTAAAATTTTTGTGTAACTAGATTGGACTGGCTAAAGATGGTTTCTGGTACATTTTAGGGCATTCTCAGGGAATAATAGTCTAAAATTCTGTCTATTCTTAATAGCAGTTGCACTGATTGGTTTAACTTCCATAATTAGGTTAGAATGCATATAACTGAGTCATTTTTTAATTGTGTACATTTATATTGTGTACACTTTTGTAGACATTTTGGCTGCAACTAAGTCACCTAAACATGCATTTCTGGTATAATTCAGCATGCCCTGGGATGTGTGCTGGGAGCTAGAGCTGTGGTACTTTGGGACAAGCTTCTAAATAATGGCTTTATTTATGTGTAAAGCACAGAGGCAACAATAATTATTACATAAAAGCAGGAAGCCTACTGAAATACTTCCATTTTGTATTTAAGTGATTGCAGCTCCCTTGATCCAGAGAGAATTGCAAATCTGTGTGGTTGTCACCTGGTTTCTTTTTCTTGAGCTGTCACTATTTTATTCAGTATTGGAAATGCAGAAAGAGCTCTTCTGTTTAGAAGACACAGCAGAGGTTTGCTCTAGCTGAGTGCCTGACCATTTCCTGCAGAAAGGCAGAGCTCTTTCTCTCTTCCTTTCTCTCCCTCTGTGAATCCTCATGGTCTCTTTTTGGTGGATCCAGTATGTAGATACAGTCTCCTTCAACAGGAGATTGTTACTGGATATTGTCTCCTCCAGGCCAAATCTGTGTTTGCTCTGAGCATTCACAGACTGTGGAAAATAAAGCATGCCTGGACTTTTCAAAGTTCTGGAACTTGTGATTAGCAGCCTTTATTGTCTCTGGCACTGTAGATGATGTTTGGTGATGGATCATTTTGAAATTACAGAGTATTTAGTAAATATCATCATTAGCACACTATCATTTATTGCAGCTTTCTGTTCTGCTCCTGTGCCAAAAAAATTATGTGAGTTTGTACTTATGGCTGGACAAGATCTCAGGGCCAGAGGGAAACCATTTGCTTTGTAAATTACAGTTTCCTAAAAAAGATCAGTGGTACCACAGTACTCTGATGTTGAGTTATTGACAGGAAATGATTGCTGTGTTTTAAAGGTGGCTGCTGTGGTCTTGACACTGGGTTTTAAATTAGGTGAAGTTTGAAGTTAAGGAAATGATCCACATGTCCAAATTAAACAGACTTTTGTTTAGAGAAGCCCATGATGGATCCAACTATATTTATCATGCATGCAGGTCTTTGAACAGATGTGCAATGAGAATTTGCTATTGAAAAGGTTCTACACATTTCTGTACCTTAAAAAATCTTTGTAAACGCCAACTGCATTCTGAACCAGCTAAATATCCTTAAAATGAGTGTGTCTGTAGCAAGTTTCAGAAATTCTATGATAAGAACATAAAGCCAGAAAACCTGGAAGAAGTTTATATGAAGTAAACAGAGGCAGCTTATTGAACAGCAGCATACTTTGAGGAGCAGCAAATTACCTGAATGTATTACCTAAGCAATTAAATGCTAGTGGGAAAAGACATATTTTCAGCACTTTTCCGACCTGATTTTTCCCTTTCTAGCTAATGAAATTATAGTCTATGGAAAGTTGTGTAGCTAATATGGAAATACTCTTCTGTAAACCTCAGTGGCATTTTTGCTGTGTTTTCATGCTGACATCTTACTATTAACATACGTATATTAAATGCAAAGTTCTTTGGAAATGTGTAAGAAAAAATTTTCTTCAGTGACAGGATATAGGATAACATTAGAAAGTGTTTTTGTATTTTTGCTATCAGCCAATTACCATATCAAGTTTAAACCATTGCCATTAGTGTATTACTGTGCAGTTATAAAAGTATTTACATTACAAGCATACATTTTTTCTTATATAAAAGTTGCTTTAGGAAAAGTGATGAGGGATGTTATTAACTGTGTTCCTTTCTGATTCCTTCTTCAGACTTAGAATTGAGGATTTTAAGTGTTGCATATGAGATACTTCAGCGTGTCATGGTGTAATTGAGTGCTGCAAGCCGTTATGGGTATGCAACATTTTATTATGTAAACACGTAGCAAATATTATACAGAAGTGACATCCATGTGTGTTATGTTTGAATCTTTGAGTTTGCTGTTCTTTTCACTGGCCTAGCTTTAAAGTAGCAATAAATACTACCTTGCTAGGAGCCCCCCGAGCCTTCTCCAAATGAACAGTCACAGGTCTCAGCCTTACTAATAGGGAATATGTTCCAATTCCTTAGTCATCTTTTTGCCCATTGTTGGACTCTCTCCAATGTGTCCATATCTCTCATGTACTGGGAAGTCCAGAACTGGACACAGTACTCCAGGTGTGGCCTCACTGGTGCTGAGGGGAAAGATCACCTCTCTGGATCTCTTGGCAATGCTCCTCCTAATGCAGCCCAGGATACCACCCAACTTCTTTGTGGCAAGGGCACATCACAGGCTCAGGTTCAACCTGGTGTTTACCAGGACCTCTGGGTGCTTTTCTGACAGCCTGTTTTCAGTCTGGGCTGCCCCCAACATGTACTGGTGCCCTGAGTTGTCCCTCCTCAGATGCAGGATTTTGCACTTCCACTTGTTGAACTTTGTGGGGTTCCTGTCAGCCCCTTTCTCCAGCCTGACAAGGTCACTCTGGATGGCAGCATGACCCTCTGGTGTATCAGACAAAGCTCCCAGTTTGGTGTCATCTGCACACTTGCGGAGAGTACTCTCTGTCTCATTGTCCAGGTCATTAATGAAGCGTGGTCCCAGCTATTAATGTGATGTTCACAAATAATTGGTACTTGATTCTACTGCCAAATCAGAGTCCTTCTGGATGCAAAAAAGCATCTTAGTTCTTCCTGATTCTATGCGTGGAAGTACATGCGACTGGGTGTTTGGAGGTTAATTCCCGTTGTGACAGCATTTTGCAATAGTTTCAGGTCAATAATATTTTTCTCAATATGGTTGTAGGCTCCACTAAGCAGAGAAGTGGGCAGGAAAACTACAAGCCTTTATGATCAGTGTGAGAAGTTTAGTCCTAGTGTGAAACTGTACTTGATTCATTAGGAATCACCTGCATCCCAACTGTTACTCATCCATTTTATCGCTAAGAGTCTGAAAGCATATTGGAAATGCTTTCATGAGAAAAAAACTCCTCTGCTACAACTAGGTGAGGAAGAAACATTTTTGATTCCTGGCACAGTATTTCTGAAGCAGGAGAATGTTACTGATTGACTCTTTTCTAGCCTACACTTTAATTGAATGAAATACATAAAAAGAAATGGAAAATGTTTTTATTTTCAAAATAAAAAAGTGTATTTTGATGTTTTGAGACTAAAATGCATTATTTAATCAGATAATACATCATTGAAATTGTTGATGCAGCCTATAACAATTTCAGAATGATCTCTTTTGTTTTAGAAAATTACTGTGTAATTATGGGTGAGAACAATTTAGTCTCTAGATTGGTGATAAGAAAGAACAACTGGCTAAGAATAAAAAGTATTTTGGTCATGGTTTTGGCTTTTATATAACAAAATAAAATAACATTCTCAATGGTACCAGCATGTAAATTGTTTAGTGACAGAATTTAATCCAGTATCATAGTGAACTTTGGCAGCTAATAAAGAAAGCAAGTCAAAATAAATCATACACAGCCACATCACCTCCTTTATGGGTGTTGTACTTAGAAATGGTAAATCCTTCTATGATCTTTTTTTCCGTATGTATTTGAATACAAAACTAAAATCATCATAATGTTTCTTGTGTTTAGAGCTACAAATATGTAAAGAACAGTTGTGATAGGACTACATCTTGTATACAAACAGCCTTTTGTGTCACATTATTTAACTGATTCATATCTAGTGTTGATTATATCAGTTGGAGTATCTTATATATCAAAGACACTAAATTTGATTCATGTCTATAAACTTTGCATTTTCCATTTTTGTTGATAATTAATGTTTTTTGTGGGCTCCAAATCAAACATTATGTCTATTTACATCTACTCAGTGCTATTTTAAACTAGTTGTGATGAATCATATATGACAGTCTACAGGGGCTTTTAGAAAACATTGATTTATAAAGCTGTTTCTTCTAGCTTAGAAGATACACAGTAGTTCTTTTTAAGCATGAAGCACATTTAAATCAGTGTACTATTGATATTTAGATTAACTACATATGTTTTCATGTTGAAACTCACTGGCTATATTTATCATATAGCCTACTTATACCATTCTTTTGAAGCTCTTGTGAATGGTTTAATGTTGCTGCAAAATTATTTTTCTAACTTCTTTTAGAGATTGAAAATCACTTTGAGGTTCTTTTCCTTTGACATTTTTTCAGCTAACAAACTGACTTGAACTGTCTGTTCAATTATGGTCTACAGATGTGATGAACCTTTCCATTCAAACTTACCCAAGCTACAATTCTGACCTCATATTTTCAAATAAATCCAAGATTACACAGATTTTGGCAACATGCTTTTATTGTTAATGTTAAAACAGCAATTATATTAACTGTGGGTTAGGTCTGTTCAGCTGGCTAAACATTTGCAGGGTTTTTTTGATAAATTAATTATCTGCAATTTAAGAAAATTAGGTTTGTGTAGTCTAACTTTGGCCTGTGGTGCATTCATGAAATAGTAGTCTTTGTCTAATATCTGCATGTGAATGTTAATATGATTCCAGCTCAGACTGTCCTTGGAAAATCAGTGTGTTGCTGTGCCAGAGAAAATGACTATCTGAGATGCATGGGTTATGGCTCAGCTGTTTGTGGTATTCCTCCACCTACTCAGTGATCTTGGAGAATCATTTGTCTTCCATGTGTGACTGGGAACTGCCTATAAATGCTGCCATTAGTATTCATAGTGCAAGAGCTAAAATTTCCTCAGAAGCTTTTGAAGTGTTTTATTTCCAGTAGTGGTCATAGTATTGACAGACATAGCCATTTGTCCTGTATTTTGTCACGGAAAACATGGCACAAAATAATCTTTTCTGTATTTTACGTGGCTGTGTAGAGAGAGGGGCACTGCGTCTGTAGAACACTGTAGTTCATCCCTTAAGGCAGCACTCCTAGGACATGCACTGCATGTCAGGAAGACAAGGCAATTGTCTTCATGCAATTGTATCATGCAATTATTTCCTGGCTATGGACAGAGCAAGAAGGGGAATCAAGAGAGAATTTACTGAAAAAAGAGACTTAAAGAGCTTATAAAGGAAGAGGAAGGCCCATGATTTTCTTTTAGATGTGGAAGTTCTTCTGGAACCTTTGTGGTAAAATAGTACAGAAACATAGAGATGAAAACATTAAACTGTGTTTTGTGGCTGTGGTGTTTGAAGGAGGGTGTACTTTACAGTATGTTTTTGAGAAGCTCAGAGAAATAGCAATTAACCCTGTAATGCTGAAGTTTTTATCAATTGCTAGTCATTTTTCCATATATCTGTTTTTCAGATATTTTATTGTCTTTTTTCTTGTGCTGCCTCCTTCTGCACTATCTTCATAACTCCTGTATGCTTTTTCTGTTCATACAGTCTTTTCTCAAAGAATTTGCTACTGGTCACTGTCAGAAGATTATGCTAACCTATATTATCCCTGCCCCAACCTCCTATTTCTATTGTTGTGTTCTTATTTGTAGTTGCAGTTACTGTTGTCTACTCTGCCACATGCTCAATGGGGGTGTCTGCAAATGACAACATGCAGAAATGTATGTAATGTATTCCAGCTAGTTTTTCAAGGATAGTTTCCCCCTGGCACACTGTAAGAGACTGATCAAAAA
>WEKY01006426.1:0-40892 GCA_013390045.1 Picathartes gymnocephalus | reverse complement strand
ACTCAACCCGCTACAAAGTGAAACTAATATGGTAACAGCAAGCATCTTTCTTTTTCTTCTATGAGGCAAAGAAAGAATTCCACTAGAATAAAGGCATGGAATACAGACAAAGATTTTTGCTATTGATTTTAACTGTTTTTGTGGAATATGATGCAATAACCTTAAAAACAAAACTTGAAATGTGTAATGCTAGAAACTGTTTGAAGAGAGCAAAATGCACTGTTTTTCTTCTTGCCATATATCTGATTCATATTGAAGTTAACATGAGACAATGTTCGCAGGTGCCAGACTGGTGAACATCATTGTATGAAAATCTAAGACTGTGTAATGCCAGTTAATAAGATGGGAACATTGCATTGAGTTAGACTGTCTCTCAGGGAAAGTCACATCACATCTCATTAATGCCTCAAAGAATGTTGTACAACCAAGAGCTGCACACTCTTCTATGCCCAGGCCACATTTTACATCCCAGAAACCTGTTCCTTCTCACCAATCTGCTTGCACAATTGCATGCTACTTAGGACCAAATCAACCACCACAGTAAGAAACCTGAAGTACACATAATTTGCTGAGTTCAGGCTCCAAAGAAAAGAGTCAGCCAAATTATACAGAAATAGAGAGTGGAGACAATCTGCTCCAGAGGAAATCTCCTGTCCCAGACAGCAGGAAAACTTTACCTACCATAAATTTTTTGTTCTCTGTACATTATTAGGGCTTATTTATTATACATGTGCCTAGTACACTTATTTTTTTCTTTCCATCAGGATTATCTCATAGGAAACATTGCAGTCTGGATAGTGTTTCTTGATAGTGCAAAGTGTTTCGTATTACTTGCCTTGTATGTTGCAGACAGATAGTAAATATCATTAAAAGTGAAAAATGTCATGTTTTCAAAGCTAACATCTGTATCCAGGCTTATGGTAAAAGCCACAGAGACCTCTTTTTCTCACAAAGTATCTGGACACATATACACAGAATATAGCAAGATCTTCCAAATTTTCTATACAGAGAAAACTGTATTTCAGATTGAACTTCTGGAACAGTAGTTCTCTTCATGGTTTTGACTTGATGCGACAGGAGCATGTCCTGGCTCTCTGCTCTTTATGTCATCCGGATGAGGAATGTGGCAGAAAAATACTGACATTTATCCTATGGGCCTGGATCTGAGCAGCACCAAGGAGGAGGAAGGGAAGTGGATGGTGTAACTCATAGGAGGATTCAGATATCTTAACACAACACCACATATGGATGTGGGATATTGGATTAGGAACTGCATTTTGTGTCATGTTCCCATCTCAACACTCTTTTCTCTTCCAGTCTAATTCTGTTTTGAGGTCCATTTATTCAAAATTTTCAGGTTTTTTACACATAGGGAGTAAGAGGCTGAAGGTTTTCAACCCTGATGAATTATGTATAGCACAATAAATGTTGGAATTGTCAGCATGGAAATGTTGTGAATACATGCTTGCAATTACCATTTCTAGGTTAAAAATCTATCATGCTAGAGCAGGTTCCCTGGGAATCAGAGCTTTTATACATATATATAGAGAGTTTTTACCACTACTTCAGAAGGGAGAAAATTCTGGAACTACTCTGTTTTCAGGGACACGTGTCCTCACTTGAGTGCAGAATACTCACTGAGCCTTTATTCAGATTTCTCTGTGGAAAAACTTCTCATCAGATTATTAATGTATATAGCATGTGACCTGGTGAGAAACAGTACACTGAGTATGCAGGACTTAGCTTTGAGAGAAATAGAGTTTGGCAAGTCTCAGATCCACTGCTTCATGAAGAATATGAATAGCTGCTTAATTTATTGCAACTTAGGTTTAAGGTTTTAATATTTTTAACATTAAAAAAGAAAAATCACCTTTGACAACACTGAAAAAAGAAAAATCCCCTTTGACTGACTCATTCTCTATAAGAAGAATATTTCCTTCTCAGGGGAAATCTTAAATGCAGACTTTGTTTGGAGAAAATTTGTATCCCATAGTTGCACAATTCTCAAAATAAAACCTTATAACTGTAAGCCTGACAGGCCTTTAGCTACGACACAGCGGTGCTGCCAAACGCAACACACATTGCTGCTTTCCTCTGGCAGTAAAACTGATGTTTTAAATGAGTCTTACAACAGGATTTCTCTACTAATTGCAGAAATAGATAACATGTGCCTTGAGCAGACATTATTCACTTGACAGTAATTTTTCTTAAACTTTAAGTGGCATTCTTCTTCAGTAACACTCAACTGCCTGATATTCCCAAAAGAAATGTTAAAACTCTTCCACTAAGGAAATCACTCACTTGTGGATTCTGGCTTGTAGACCTGAAATTACTTGAGGTGGTGTGTACTTGACTTCTTTTAATCAGAGGGTTCCATATGCAAAGGCAAATATTTTCAGAGGCATTTTTTTCTCCTTTCAGAGTATTTCCTATCCTATTAGCATACTCAATTATTGAGCCTGGAAAACATATTTAAAATGTAGGAAACATAAACATCCATGTTAATTTTGTAAAAAGGTGAATTTTGTCAAAGATTGAAAAATTATTCTTTGATGGGAAATGAATAAAAATCTACTCTGCCGATGGGATGATTTGATCCTGTTGGATCCCAGGAGTAACAAGATCAGCCATTTTGGTTTCTGAAGACTCCCTCAGAGGTATTATGACTCTGTGTGGTGTGGGGTGCTGCCTCAGCTCTCAAGAAGCAGGTGAGGTTTTCTGCCTTTGATTTTCAGGCCCCTGAGTTGCTACTGCCCAAATGTGATCTGCAAGACCAAAGTGTTGCAAATCAATTTTTTATTGCCATCTTTTCAACACTTTTTGCTTCATTGCTTGTGTTACTTGAGCTATTATATCATATCTGTTAAGAATATGAAATTTGGGTTCACTTGCTTGCTCAGCTAAGAGCTTGAATTTTTAAGGAAGCAGATAGAACATAAAAAGCTTTAATGTGCATTAAAATCCAGATAACAGAGAGTCTTTTTAAATTTTGTCTCCCCATTTAAAGAGAGGAAGACTCAATTTTAGGGAGACATAGATCTGAGTATAAACTGCCAATGATTCTATCAAGAGATGCATGAAATGAAATTAATTTAAAATTAATAATAAATAACAGTTTGGTAGATTAGGAATAAAAAATTTGCATAAGAAAGTGTTACAGGGGTATTAAAAGTTACATAAAATAAAAGGAATCTGAGTCAGAAACCATCATCTCTTCATAAAAAAATTCCATATTTGTTGATCTCCTAGCCAATTCAAAATATACATTTATATTAACACTTGAATAATTGATTAAGATGGAATAGGGAAGAAATGTTATGTATGATAATATAATTAAATGAGGAATGATTAAATTATCTTCACTATAGCTCTAGAGAGAGACTGAAATACTTTAGAGTTTTGAGTAGTGAAGAGTGAAATGCTGCATTTCAGATCTTCTGAATGTTATTAATTGGAAATGTAGCCATAAGATTCCATGTGGCAACATCCCTATTTGAAATCAGGACTAAATAAATTATGATTATTTCCAAGAACAAGAGGTGATTAAAAATAGATTAAAATTTTTTTGCTACATCACTTCAAATAAAAGCTTCATGTTGGAATGGCTCTAGCAATATCAGTCAGTCTTTAGCATTATAAGCTTCAAAAATGAACACAGCATGAAATCTCTGAAATAGAGTTTCTCTTAAAGTAGTATTATTATGAAATAAAAATAGCTGTTAAAGTGAGTAACCACATGGAAACCAGGGAAAAAGACTACCATACTATGCTCTCAAACATAAACTTTCAGCAAATTGAAAATAAATTTTGAATTCCTATCTCAGAAATGTCAATACAAGTAAGAAATGATGGAAATATGTGCTTTAAAGCATGACTTGGCAGATAGGTGCTTTGGTGAATTCTGTATCTGTTTAACCTGCATTTTGCCTTGGCAACTGCGCCTGAAGCCCTCTGTGCAAAAGGTGCCATGGAGCATGAACAGAAGGAAGGTCCTGGTTCTAGAAAGCTCATAACTAGAGCAGAAAAGAGATGCTCCAGGTTAACCACTGGAGTGTATTATGTTAGACTGAGAGAAAGATTAGGGTTGATTTAGTGAGAAGACTGACAGTGTTGGCCACCACAATGTCTGCTGAAATCAACAACCATCGGAGCCAAAAACACCTAGTATGGGAAAGGTTAAAACCTAGAAGTAGGTTGAAGGCGATCGGCAAAGAGACGGGGACTCAAGGCATGGGTGCAAGAAGTCCGTTTACTGATCGATCAGACTCATCTTATATACCTTTTTGTATGAATCTATTTTTAGCCATAAGCTTATGCAATGATCATCTTCGCAACCTTATCTATATTTCTTAATTCCACCTAAGCACAACCTTATCTATGTTCAACCACACCTAGGCACAGCACAGCACAGCCCAACAGAAACATGTAAAATATTACGAGCTAAGCGTCCTTCCTAAAATCCCGCTTTCACTTGCCAAAACTAGGCCCATGGTTCGCGGCCTAGCAGTGTTAGCATATCTACTTCTGTCATAAGTTCTGCAGTGCTCCCAGCTCGGCTCTTTAGCTGTATAGCTACAGTAGGTCTCTTTGGCAGTACATCAAGGAGACCTTTTAAAT
Organism: Picathartes gymnocephalus; assembly: GCA_013390045.1. NCBI lineage: Eukaryota > Metazoa > Chordata > Aves > Passeriformes > Picathartidae > Picathartes > Picathartes gymnocephalus. Next base: position 36,275 of record WEKY01006426.1, on the reverse strand, counting down.
TAGCACAGCATCTGCTGAATGGAAAAACAAAACATCTTTAAATTCCCACCCTTCTGGAAGACATGCCCCTTTCTCTGCTCAACAGAGGAAGCCCCTGCTTGAATTTGCAGACAGAAAATCCCCTTCTGGACTGTCCTTTGTCCCCACAAGGCATAAGAGGGGCTGACAGAGAAAAGCAAATAAACAGGGAGTACGCACCTTTTACTAAATATTCTGTGCAAAGCTCTGAGACAACTGCAAGTGTTGCATTTATGAGAACTGTGAGTGAGATATTTTCTTATTTAGAAAGGATAAAGTTATTAATTTACCTAGAATTTAAATCCACATTTTCTGTCAATGATTGCAACTCTGAAGTTTATGGAGTTGGAAAAGCCTTTCATTAAAGAGTTCATGTCTTCAGAAAAGAGAGTTCCTGTAAACTCTCAAAACCTGGCTGTATCTCAATGTTTCATCAGTTTCTAGCTTCTGACATGAAGTGTAAGGGTACTGTGATAAGTAATCTGTATGAGGCCAGGGTAATACTATGCCAACAATATATTGGGGAGATTTGCTCATATGAAATCTCTGAAGAATATTGTGTCTATCACATCTCTTTAATTTGACTCTGAGGCTAAGGGTCGAAGTGAAGGCAATCTGGGATGCTGGATGGAGAAAATCTTCAATTTGTCACACGATGAGTGAATGCTGTTATCAATTCTGAAATACTTGGTATAGGCATTTACAATCTAAATATCTTTCAGGCCTCTTCAACTTTCCTGGGAGTACTTAGATGTTTTGAGGTGAGTTGGCAAAGCAGCATATAATTTGCATAGTTTCATGAAATTATTAGAGAAAAGAACTACAAAATCAGGACTCTGCACCATTCCTAACCCTCCAGACTTACAACAAAAAATAGGTTTGCAGCTTTAACAGCTGTAGGCACCCACAAGCAAGATCAGCAAGGAGAAACTGTACAGCAGCACGCAGTGAAAACTGCAAGAATAAATGAGGAGTACCCAGGGGTGACTCTCTGTTAAGGGTCACCAAGGCACCCACACCTGTTGGTCATGAGAGGAATTCTATCTTCTGGGAGCTAAGGCCCAATATTCTGCTGGGACAGTGCCACAACTTCTTCAGAGCACAGCCTGCTACTTTTTCACAAATGACACAGCAAGCTGGAATTTGGACAGATGAGGGAAATCTTCAGAACCCAGGGAGTGCAAGTGAGAAGTGTCCAAGTTACCTTTTATTCTGTTTTATGAGTTACAGGAGAGGGTGTAGCTGGAAATAAACATATAATGCAAACCAACTTCTGGCTTTGTGGTTGGAGCTTTTTTGAGGGATTTGACCTTCATGACAATGGGGCATTCTACCATTATTATAGAGTTTCAGGGAGGGATGGCATCCACCTGTCTAGAAGAAGCAAAGGAATCTTTAGCAACACACTGACCAACTTGCTGAGGCTAGGCTTTAAACAGAAGGACTTGAGGTACAGGTTCCAGAGGGACAACACTCATGATATTGCAAGAAACTGGGGGATAGACCAGGTCAACAGGGGCTGCAAAAAGATGCTACTTACCTGCTTCCCAAGATGAGAATCAGAAGACCAACCACATCAAGTGTATGCATAGCAAAACACTCAGGCTAGGGAAGAAACATGAGCAGCTGGAACATCAGACACAATGAGAGAGCTGTATTGTAGAAATAACTGAAACATGGTGGGACAACTCACATGACTGGAGGATCATGATAGATGGCTATAAGTTGTTTTGGAAAGACAGGCAAGGAGAAAGTGGTGTAGGAGTGGCTCTTTATGTTAAGGAAAACCTTGAATGTTGTAATGGGCTGACCTTGGCTAGACATTAGGTGCCCACTAAGCTCATCTCTCACTCCCTTCTTCAGCCTGGACAGGGGAGAGAAGATATAACAAAAGATTCATGATTTGAGATAAGGACTGGGAGAGATCATTCACCAAATACTGCCACCTGGAATTAGGGATATTAACTGAATTTATTACAAACAAAATCAGAGAAGGATAAAGAGAAGTAAAATAAGACCTTAAAAACATCTTTTCCCCTCCTTCCCTTCCGGCACTTTCTCCTACCCCAGTGTGCAGGGAGATAGCAAATGGGGTTTTATGGTCTTTCCATCACCCGAGGCTTCTCTGGCTTCTGAGGGAAAAGAGTCCTTCCCCTGCTCACTGTGGGGTCTCCTCCATGAGAGACCGTTCTCTGTGAACTTCTTCAATGTGGTTCCATCTCACAGTCCTTGCCAAAATGCTGCAACATGGGTTACTATCCATGGGGTGTAGTCCTTCAAGGACAGGCTGCTCAATTGTGGGCTCCTCTCTCCACGGGTTTCCCATGGGGTCACAGCCTCCCTCCAGGCATCCCCCTGCTCCAATGTGGGGCTACTCCCTGGGCTGTGAGTGGATCTCTGCACCCCTGTTACCTCCACGGCTGCAGGGGAATCTCAGCTCTGGTGCCTGGAGCAGCTTCTGCCCTTCCTTCTCTGCTGACCTTGGTATCTGCAGAGTTGTTCCTCTCACAAATTCTCACCCTGACCTTCTCTGGCTGCAATTACATGTGCACAATATTTTTTTCTTTTTCTTCTGCTTCAATATGTTACCACAGATGTTGTGGTATGTTACCACCATTTCTAATTGGTCCAGCCTCGAACAGTGGCACGTCCATCTTTGGACAGATACCAAGATGGAAATACAGACAAATACCCTTTAAGAACTACAAGGTCATTGCCTGGGTGTGCAGAGATGCAGTTAGGAAAGAAAAAGCTCAGCTTGAATTGAAGTTTGCTCTACAAAAGGGTTCTTCAGTTACTGAAACAACAAACAGAAACAGAAGAAAAATGCTGGCCTACTGTTTAACAGGACATGTGAATTAGTGTCCAACAATGCTGAAAAGTGTGAGATCCATAATATTTCCTTCATCTGTCTTTGCCAGAACTGTAGGGTCTCAGATACTGGGAAAAATATTCTGGGTTGATGAAAACACAGACCTACCAGTAGAGAAGGAAGAGTTGGTATTTGAACTATTACAGAAACTTGACCCCTTCAAATTGATGGGCCCTGACAATATCCACCTGAGGGTGTTAAGAAAGTTGGCTGACTCCACTGTGAGGCTACACTCCATAATTTTTGAGAAGTTGTGGAGATCAGGGGACAGCCAGAAACCTGGAAGAAAGCTAAAGGTACCCCTACTTGCAGGCAGGGCTTAAATCCAGCAATTAAAGGTCCATCAGTCTTAAATTCATTGCCCAGAAAAATTATGGAACAATTTCTCCTGGGAGATGTTACAAGTGAGAAGAAGCACATTTCTGGGAAAGGTCAGCATTCACCAAAGGCAGATCATGCTTGACAAACTGATTTCCCTGCTTCATCAGTGTGGGGCAAGAGGTGGACATTGTCCACATGGATTTCACCAAGGCTTTTAATACAGTTTCTCAGAGCCACCCCTACAAAAACTGATATGTTACAGCCTAGACAAGTGGTCTGTGAGGTGGGTGGGAAACTGGCTGTCTGGTTGCACCCAGGATGTTATGGTATTAAGCTCCTACAAAAATTGCCAGCCTGCTGCAAAAATGTGGCCCCCCAGGGACAAATATTGGACCTAAATCTATTTAGTATCTTCAGTAAGTGATCTGGAGTACGGGATCAAGTGTACAGTGATGCAGGTTGCTAATGATTCCAAACTGAGTGGGGATGTGGACACTTCATAAGGGACAGCCATTCTGCAGAGACACCTGGATAGGCTGGAAGAGTAACAAGAACCTTAGGAGGTTCAACAAGGACAAGTGCAAGGTATGGTGCCTGGGAAAACCTAAGCACAGTCTGGCATCTACTTGTCTGGGGATCAGATCAGTGGTAAGGGACCTGGATATCCTTGGACAACAGCTCAGTGAACAGTCCTGCTATGGCAGAGAAATCCAGTGGGATGCCAGGCTGCATCAACAAGAACACCATCAAGAGAGATAGAGGAGCTGTTATCTCTCTCTACTCAACATTTGTCAGACTACACCTGGAACACTGTATTCAGTTTTCACCCCTGCCACACACCGAAAAAAAAAAGATAAAAAGGTGGACAAAAGTCCACAGAAGTGCCACAAAGACAACCAAAGGACCATGAGACCTGCCAAATGTGAAAAGGCTTGAAGAACTGGGGTTTTCCTGCTTTGAGAAAGAAGGCTTAAGGGAGAACTAACCACCATGTTCCAGTATTTAAAAGGTTGGCTGGAAAGATGATAGAGACTCCCTTTTCACAGGAGTCACGTGGAAAAGATGAGGGGTAATGGGAGCAAGTCACTCCTGGGGAGATCTCACTTGGACACAAGAGGAAAATTTTTCCCAATGAGAACAATCATCCACTGGAATAATCACAGGGAAGTGATGGATTCCTTAATGTTGGACACTCTTAAGATTTGGCTGAACCAGGTGCTGGACCATCCTCTCTAAACACGGCTTCTGCCAAGGAAGGCTGGACCACATGATCCTTGAGGTCCTGTTCCAACTTGGTATTCTATAATTCTATGGAAACTTAGAAGCAGTATAACCACTTCACTGCTAAAATTTGTTAAGCCTGGTGAGGTTCTAGATGGGCTAAGAAAGATGATGCCTAATCCAAGTTACTTAACAGCAGAATAGAGACCTGATGTTCATCATGCACATGTGCTGTGTGTGACTCACCTACTGTCTGTATGCTTTTGTTCTCCATATGAGAGGGATTGGTAAGGATAGATACAGTGATAGAGAGATGCACAAATGTTGTGACAGTCTTACAACATGCTGTTTAATATAGAATAATGGAATATTCAAAACAAATCTAAGATTTTACTGTAGTATGTGATAAAATCACGGGGGTGATTTTCAAAATGTGTATTTGCCATATAATTCCATGAAAAATCCAATTCATGATCCAAACCAAATTTCAGATCAAAACAAGTATAAAGTTGAAAATTGTTAGAAAATTATTAAATGGATCAAGAAGACTTGATTTTGCCAGTTCTCTCTTCAATGGCCAGCATAGTTATGATCGCCTCATCTTAAAAACAAAGAGCAGAAAATCTAGTAGAAAAGGAGAAACTTCAGAAAGGGACAGCAAGGATGATCAAGGGTACCAAGCAACCTCTCTACTGGGTCTGGCTGAGTAAACTAGCACTCCAGCTGGGATTAGAAGAATTTTGGAAGGCAGGTCCACAAATCATCATGTCATGTAGGAAGCAAATTGATTTTCTCACCACCTCCAGAACATACTAGTAGGAGCCTGGTTCAAAACAACCAAAGGTGTCTCATAATCAGAAAAATAGCAGGCTGTGCTCTCTCTCAAGTTTGTTTTATTGTAAAGTTCACATGAAGGAATGAAACGACAGGCTGGACAAGTTCTTGCAAGAGCAATTTATTTAAAGACTTGGGAAAAACATATGGTTACCAAATATATGTACTAACAACTCAGGCAACCTCTGTGAAAATATTGTTAAGTATGACACAAGTTGTGTTAGGAAGAGGAACCCCATGGTTTGCCCCTTCTCATTCTTTCTAAGTCATTTATTGGCAGATGCAGCTGGAGGGAGAGCAATAATATGACTCTGGACTGATATAGGACAGCTGCTGTGTTGTAAAACTACAGCAAAAACTACTACATATAAAATAACCATGACATAATATGACTGAAAAGAGAAGACACTATTTTAGATATCTGAAATTAAATTTGAAAAGTTCAGTGTCTCCCATCAGTAGTGTTGTGTCCTTCTCCTGGATTTATTCTATCAATTCAGGGAGTCTAACATCAGTCTTAGGACCACAGGCCAAACAACAATATTAGGAAAATTTGTATATGAAACCAGAGAGGTGTGCTCTATTTTCCATTATTTAATAGGTAAGCAAGTGAAAAATGATAGAGTTAAACATGTTACTAATGTTTTCCTTCCCAATGGTAAGAATGCAACAACCTGAAAAATTTATTAGATGCCCATAAAGTGTTTGAGTCCCTAATTTGGAATGACAAAGGGAACACTCTCATCAAAATACTGTACCTTAGTGGAACCTAAGAATACACATAATTATTTCACTCAGCTCTGCAATGACATTTGCTATAATTAGGAAATTAGTGTTTTCTTTAAAAAATATTTTCTATTTCTATTTTTTGTTAATGAATTAATATTTTAAAGACAGAGAAATTCTATAGCATCACTAAACACTGTAGTATTGACATATCTATATATTGCATTTCCAGCTACTCTTCCAGATTTTTTATTGTAGTATTCTGATAGACTCCCTCTTTGGAAACTGTTGCATGAAGTTAACATGGTTTGGGTTGGTGTGTTCATTAGATAACAAAAACCTGTAAAATGTTTCTTATGCCTTTCTCCTTATGCTTAATGTGCTGTAATCTTCTGCTCCCTCAATTAAAACAGAAATAATTTGAATTTGTAGTCCCATGTTTCAGGTGTCCTGTGTGTAAAAGCCTATGCTGACATTAATTTTGATTAAATATAATTTCTGAATACTCATCCTTCCATTATTTTTAGCAAGGTAACTTCCACCAACAACTTTCTGAAAGGCATCAACATGTGCACATTAAAGTTTGACATTTCTTTAGCTCCCCTCTACACAGGGAGCCACTTTCCAAGTGGAGGTTAGGAATCTGTTTAAGCCCAGTGTTGAATTAATATATTTTATTTATCCCCTTGGCCCCTAAAGTGAGAGAACATTAATTTTTAATTGAAGGAAACAGAGAATCAACCATAGTGGTTTTGAACTTCTGAGGGCCAAATATGGACAAATTAATCTGTGAATTCTGCTTTCAGATCTGCATCTATTCCATTTTGAATTAATAAGAGTTAAATGAGGCAAATATTTACATTTCATTTTGTCTTAGCTGTAAAATGGGGAAATTCTCCTTTCTAATACTTATCTGGCATTTCAGTTAATGTGTAGTGATTTATGCCAGTAGAACAATACTGATTTTTTTTTTACATGTCAGACTGATTTTCCCCCACGCATCACACAGACATCAGACAACATCCAAAACCCAACAACGAATTCTGCATTAAGATACACTGAACACCCCACAGGTATCTCTCTGCTATGTGGTACAAAGAGGAACATAATTGCTAGAAAAGCCCTGATCTTCTGGAAAAGGAAATGTAGATGTTTTTTCTGTGTGCTGTTTCCAGGAGACATCTCTGCACTGTCTCAGGTGCATATGTCTGAAATATGACTGGAATATGGAAGACTATCTTAGAAAGGAAATAAGACCTCATTTCTTGTTTGCTAAGACAAACCAGTTCCAACTAAATAGGTATGAATTACAACAGACCAGTTGGAGGCTGTTCTTAAAAGAAAATGAGAACTGGGTATGTAATAAGGATATCACTCTGCCTCCTAAATGAAAAGCTATATACCCACTCCTTCTAGAATGCTTCTTTTGATTTCTTGCCTCATGAAATTTAATTAATTTCAATGATCTTTGCAATACTAAGATCTTATAACTGGATTCATGTTTTGTACTCTGTAAACATTAACTAAAGTTCTCATTTCTTATTTCAGATTATTTTAAAACACAAATGTGACTTTCATTCACAACATGACAACCACCCCAAATTTTGATTAATTTTCATTTGAATGTACTTTACAATAAATACATTTTGATGCTATAAATCATCAATGCCAACTTATTTGAAATAATGTAACGTAAAAACATTGAGATGATTGCAGAAAGTGGAAAAACAGCCAAAGCATTTAATTCCATTAAGGTTGAATAAAGTTTATTTCGCTGAAATGTCTTGGTTTTGGTTGTTTGGGGGTTTTTTTGTTCCTTCTGTAATATAATTAATCTGAATAATAGCAGGCTATAGAAAGCTTTTCTTCTGATAAAGAAGTACAATCTGACGGGAAAGTACCTAAAATTATTGTCCAACCGAAACACATATTTTAAGTAAATATAGACACCTTAAACATAATATGCCACAAAAATTATGTGATATTACATGAATCTAAGATAGCTAAAATAGACATCATATGGGGAGTTCACACTACTCAAAGTATTGGACACAGCCAGATACTCAAAATTTCTACTCCAGAAATCAAGACTAAAACTTGTCTATGGGATCTTACCTCCCTTTCTTTGTTATGTAAGTTATTCCTCATGACAAGGTAGGTGGGAAATATGGTTTCACTTCCCTGATACCTGCAGGGAAAAATCATAATTTAGTTGGACTACAACACAGAATTCAGATTTATCAGAATGTTCTTTTGTTATTAAAAGCATCTGGTTTGATCATGTATTTTGTTCAGCCTGTCATGCAGGAATTGATTTGTATGAAAGGACATGCATGTAGAATCTTATCCTAATTTTGTCATATTTAAGATTGATAATACAAGCTTAGCTGACCCACAGGAACAACTTGCATGAGGCAGTAATATATGAAATTAAAGTACCTCATAAAATTTGTTTAGTTATAATTTTATAATTTTCTCTGGAACAATTTTTCTCACCTAATTGAGGTGAGGTGTCCCATTTTCTTCACTCAGCTGCTATTTGTGCTAATGGAAACACAGTTTGATTTAACACTAAATCAGAAATACCAGCAAATAAAATGAAGCAATTTCAGAACAATTAGTGCCAAATCATGTACCCTGAAACCAAAGAAATAATATGATTAGACATACTGAGTCAAAGCTGTCAACAAGCTGGCTCAGCTTATGCTTAGACTAAAATCATTATTACATGCTGATGAACAATTTAGCAGACTAGAAGATGATGGACTTTTATGCAATGTTAGCAATTGAGTACATCAGGATTGCAAGATTTCTTATGTAAGAGTTAGGCTAGTGTTTCTGCAAAGCAACTGTCCTCCAAACACCTGTTATCTAATGAGGCATGTAACATCAAGATATAATTTATATTCTTAAAGGATGAAGGGATTCTTCAATTAGCAAGTTATCAAAATGCAAAGTATTAACTTTATAAGCAATTTGCGTTGCAATGAGCAGATGTAACACAGATGAGGGCTTTCTGCAAACGACTTTCGGAACGATCAACATAATGGTTTTTGAGTCCTTTTGTAACATTGTTGGGAAAAAATTATCTTTCTCTTCCATCTATTTATCATTATCATTTGCTTTAGTGAATTTTGTTTTAATCTCACTGAACTAGGTCTGTTTTCAGATCTGATTTATGCTTCTGCTCTACCAAACCAATCAGCAACTCATAGGTCAGCGCTTATCAGGATTTGCACAGAAAGATCAGGAGAGACGCCTCTGCTACCAAAAAAAAGTCATCTGCAGTGATGCCCGAGAAACATTTCCAGTTAGGGAAATTCTCCTTATGATAATGCCATGAGAACTTTAATTAGAACTGTTGTTGTGCCCTGAAAGTCACTTATAAAACTCAGGAAATATGCTTGGATTGTCACTCCACTGCATCATCAGAAGGTGAAATTAGGGATGCAGTGCTGACACAGGTTCCAAATCCTCCTAGCTCTGTATGGGAGGAGGTGAAAAATGACAAATATCAAATCAGTTTTCTTGCTCTTTTGTTAAGCTCCATTAAAATTGTTTTGGGTAGATGGCAGATATTCTGAGAGATTTCAAGTGGATTTCTCTCCCTGTCTATGTACATATGCGCACATAACCTTCTCTTAAACTGAAGGAATTGTTCTTGTTTTTTTCAAATGTCTTGGTGTCCTGTTGGTTACCTTCCTTTCTGCTAAGGGTCAGATAACTGCCCTGGCCAGTGACAGCATGCTCAATAACAAAAAAATTGCTGAGACTACCGGCAGTACTAGCTTTTCAAAAAAAGAGTTGTAGGTATCCACAGTTTTCAAATATTTCATAACAAGAGGCAGGAAAAGTATGTAATAACACAATAAAACATTTTTCTAGGAACAACTAGAAATAAGGGAAAAGTCAGAGAAATGTATCTAGGACAACCCTCAGGAAGACAAAATGTATGAAAACCAGACCTAAACCAACACAAATATCTTTAATTGGTGTTTAGGAAACACAATCTTACAAGTACAGTATGAAACTCAATAATGATCTGTTACTTCCAGGTGATGCATAGTTAACTTTCACATAAATGCTCATCTTTGTCAATCTAGAGATCCTTTTGGAATGGAAAAATATGTGGTTTTTTTTTTTTTTAAGGGCTGACTTTTCACTTATGCAATCCTGTTACTTTGCTTTGTAGCTTGCAATGCTAACTTTCTTACTTTTAGCTGGCATTTTTTCAGTGATAATAAGAAAAATAAACTTACTAGTCCATAGATTTAAACCCAATAAAAAAGCCAAGGAACTAATAGTGTTTTATTTAACATCACATTTCATGGACTAAATGCGTCAATTAAAACAGAATGTTATTACCTGGCTAGCACAAAAAGACATGAAAAATCTGTTTGACATTAACACCAATGATAAAACTCTGGACTAGGACTAGATTCACAGAGAGGTCTTACAGATCCCACTGGCTACAGGTGCTATGGATAGACCATTTCTCAGTAAGGTTCTCTTCACTGTCACTTTTGTCACTGAGACATAATGCTGCATTGTCAGAGAGAAATGTCCTGCTTCTGTACAGACTCCAGCAGGGATGTGCCATGCTGGTGCTGTATGCATAGGCAGCAGTCAATGAAAAGGTCAAGGAATGGATGAACCCTGAATTCATACAAAGAATCGAGGTACAAATTTGTGAAACCTGCAGCATTAACTCCAGATGCCCCTATGAGAATAGAATGCAATTTACTCAAAGAGATGGAAATGAAAATAGCACCAGGTCTCTACATTCTCACTGGAAACTTGCTAAATCTGCCTAATAATTAAGATTAATAGATTAATAGTATAAGTTTCATAAATGTTGAAATACTTGGTTAAAGAGAATTGCATAAATACTACTTCATTTTTTCCTAGTGCTGAAACATCACAACTGAAGGGGAAAGTGCATTGAAAAAATTACTTTTAAGAACATTTCCTTTCCTCATAGACTTAAGGCCAAATCACTTTAAAAATCATGTTTGTTATCCTTGTAATTTGAGTTCTATATCATTGTCAGATCACAGCTGAAGTAATAAAGTCCCTTCTATTTCAAGATATTTAAAACTGGGATATAGCTCTTGGTTTTCAAGTCTTCTTGAGTTCATGTGGGACATGAGGACTCAGCAGAGCAAAAATACCAAGATGAATAAGGATGTTTGCTGCATTATGTCAGAGAAATTTATTTCTTGAATGTCTTCTCCTTCAAGGGCCTATTTAAAAGGTTGGAGTAGCTGGCAAACAACAGCCACTGATCTTCATTTCTGGAGATGTACTGTGGATGCTGACAAGGGCACAGCCAGGAACTGCTCAGTTTCTAAGACAGGTGGACAGTATCACAGCAAACCTTTGTAGACTTTGGCAACCCAGTAGCTTGGTATTGCACTTCCAAAAGTCCTTACAAAAGATGTAAGAATTCAGCCTACATTTGCTATTTTGATATATTTACAGTGGTTGATATGCTTTGAACTTTTTTTTGTGTAGGCTTAAAAGATATTCTCTATAATGTGAGACTGGAAATGCCATTGTCTATTGATTATAATGTGATTTCTGTCTAAAAAGGGAACAAGAACAAGCTGGAGAAAAGTAAACTAGTGAGAAACAAAAAACATTTAAATTTCACGGAGTGTAAATTGGCAGGATTTTGTGTAAACTACAACTTGTCTTACTGGAGATGACTTTCTTACTGCATGTATATATGGCTGAAAAATTAATAAGGCTTTTTCATCACAGACACGGCCCTAAAATATTCACTTGCATTTGATTTCCAGACGTATACTCATTTTATTTTGTTGGAATTCAAAATGGGTAAGTAGCTGTAATTCTGTTTAATGGAGAGCAGGAGAGAAAATCTGTTGTGGTGGGAACTCTCTATGGTGTTATCTTTTGACAGTATGTCTGAGTGTTGCTAGAAATATTTTATGTCTCAAAAGAGTGGATAACATAGACAAAAACACAGACAGTTACCTAAATTTGTTCTATGCTGTATGGCGTGTTTGTTCTTAAACCTTCATAGAGGAGTTCTATATTTTAAATCATGATCCCTACTTATCTGCCTTGCAAATAGACAGTCAAGGTTCAGTGGCAAAAATCTTGCAAAACACGGAGAGCATTTTTAAAATTTAATTTTATTATTTTAGCTATCCATAAAGGGAAAACCCAAAGTCCCTTTAAAAGTGTTTAATTTTTTTTAGCTTTGTAGTCAACTGTGAATCATTTGAAGAAAAGACATTTAATCAAAGCTGCAGTGTTAGCTGAAGTGAAACATTTGTTTGTGTGCTTAACTTAAGTAGTGAGAACACTACATAAACTCAGTATCAAGAACCCTCACCTTTTCGTATCATCCCAGTTCATGTGAAAATAAGATCAAAATTAGGCTAACTCAAGCCCTGGATGCAAAGAAGATAAAACAGAATCTGGTTTACACAAGATGTGTATGTGTACTGTGTGATTTCAGAATCTATTCTCACAGGCATAATAAACCCAAAACTGTCTTTCTATGCTTGATGTCAAGGGCAAGTCTCCTGTCATTACTGCCTTAAAGAATTAAAAAAACTATATTAAAAAAAAAAAAAGTGACACCTGTACCACCACCAAGGAGTAAGTGTGTCTAACTAATATATCTGGCATTGAAAAAGCGTGCTTCCATACACATTGCACAAAACAGATGAAAGCATCAGAAGTTGGACAATGGGGCAGATTAGAAAGTCAGCAAAAGAATATTGTTACACAGGGGACCTAATTTTTTGTGAAAGACTGCTTTCTTGCAGATATAAGTGCTTATGTTTCTGCACTCTGCAGTAGAAAAGTGGTAAAATGTTTTATTATGTGGAGCATGAAATCATCCCAAAATACAGAAGTTCTGGTAAAGATATTTCAGGGTTCATTTATTTGAAAGTGCTCATGTAAAACAAGGTAGGAATTTTCCTGAGTGTTACATTCACAAGAAGAAAATTATACTAAGTCCGATGTGTCATCTTGAATATCCAGGTATTCCATTATTTTGTAGAAACGGAGTCAAATTAATCTTGCATTATTTTCTGTATTCTGCTTATGTAGTGTTGGTTTGTCTTTTCTATGCTCAGGTGTGTAGTTACTGTGAGGAATAAGCATGCAGCTTTTTTTTTTTTTTTTTTTTTTGTGTTTGTTTATTTTTTTTTTTTAACATGGATTTGAAGAAGCTAGGTAATTATTTACCTTGTTAATTTTGTCTTGCTGCTTTGTTGTTTTTTTCCTATAACATGCTGGAATTGAAAACTTTGCGTAACAGTTTAATTGAAGTATTTGGTTCCATATTGTCACTGTGAATTACGCCAACTGACTGTGGGCATTTTAAATAATTATGCATTGCTATGTTCTTTATGTTACAGCTTTAATCTGGTTCAGTCTTGATGATGACTAAAAGCAGAGTTTTCTGGCAGGCAGAAAGATGCAAAATTACATTGAATCTGTTATGACTAAAAAAAGTAACTGGATTACTAAAAATATAGCAAAGCCTAAAAGGTTTTGTAGCTTCTTTCAACTATTTACTTTTGTAACCATTTGGGAGTTTAAGTCACAATGTACTTTTGAAAAAGTATGTTCTTATTAATTATGAATATACTCTGTTACAGCAAGGCCTCCTTTGAGTAACTGAAATTGCTGCCCGAGATCCCTGATAATTTTATGTATGAGAAAAAGTATGATTACTTGACCAAATTAAGTGATGACATGCACATAAATGATTGCCTAGATCTGACTTAAATTTTTTTATATACACCCTGTCTTAGCTAAGTCCCAGGAGACAAAAATCAAAGTATAGAATTTAAATATAGGCACATCTGCCTCAGCAGAAACATATAGGCATCTTTCCTCCTGCAGACTGAGATAGTGAACTCAGTGGTTGGTCCACACAACAGTGAAAACACACTAGGCCTTCTCTTTTTTTTAATATATAACAGATTTTCTGTTTCAATAATTCTCCTAGGATTTGGAGGTATATGGGGCAAGGCAATGTCTGAAAAAAGTGATATATTTTAGTATGTAAAAAAATATATCCAAACTAAGTTGCCCGATGCAAATTTCACCAAAATTACTGGTGATATTTCCTCATGACTTCAGACGGCATTTAGAAGACTCCCCAAGGGAGTGGTTAGCACTGACAAAGAAAGAAAATGCAGATCCTTTATTTATGCCAAAGTGGTCTACTTTGTACTGCTGACCTAATTGAAATATAACCATCTGCCTGTCTGCTCCTAAATTGGGATTGAATGCTTTGCTTTTGATATGTAACTCACGGTATCCTTACCAGACCCCTCTTCACTTGCAACTCAAGGGAACAGGGACAGTCAGGTTGAAAGGAACAGTCTGTCACTATCGGGCAGATATAAAATATCTAAGGCAACTTTGACTCAATGTTAATGCCGACAGTCAGTATCTAAAGGCTTCTCTACCTCAAAGACATCACAAGAGTAAGGGGGTGGTTAAGAAGATAGGTACTGAATAAATGATAGGAAAAAGATATACCCCACAAAGCAATAATGAGGTTTACCATTTTCCAAAATGAATTTCAGAAAAGGATGATGCATTCAGTAGAGGAAGAACTTGGGAAAGAGGTTGGCAATCCATCTGTTTTTGCTTCCTTTTCTTGCTTCCTCTCTTCTTTTCAGGCAAGGACGTTACACATTCACTTAAGTAAGTCTAGACAGAAACAGAGATGGTGCTTTTTTCCTCAGTTTCTAATAATCCTGATAGACCATGGACTGCCCAATCCTCTGAGCCAAAGGACTGTGAGGGTGGGAACAGGGACTTCCCATTTGTATCAACATGGACCTTGTCAGAGACCAGTTATATAAGGGGAAGCTTCACATGTCCATGGGGCCTGAGCAGATGCAACCCAGAGAACTGAAGGAGCTAAGAGATCTTATGGAATTCTATCCATCAGCTACCAAAGGCTGAGGAATCTAGGGATTCCCTGCTATCTGAATGTTGGTTTATGTTTTTCCAGTTTACAAGAAGGATATCAGGGAAGACCCAGAAACATACCTGTAAGCCTAACCTCAATACCTGGAAAAATCATGGGGGTGACAGATTGAGACTGAGTGCTATCAAAAGTCTTTCAAAGGACAACAAACCATCAGGCACAGTCAACATGTGTTCACAAAGAGGAAGTCCTGTTTAACCAACCTCATCTCCTCCAGGATAAGGTCACCCGCCCAGTGACTTGAAAGATGCAGAGGATGTAGGTTTTTGGCATTTAGTGATGCTTTTGCTACTGGATCTCACAGCACCCTTCTGTAGCTGTGGCCCAGGTGTGGCCGTGAGGGCTGGCAGAGCACTCAGTGGAGAGACACAGTGAGGCTGGGGGGTTTGGCCCATAGGCTGGCAAGTGGCCACCAGCTGCTCCCCAAGGTTCAGACCTCCCTCTGGGTAATGTTTGGGTCCATGACCTGGATGCAGGAGTTTAAAGCTACATTAGTGGCTCTAGAGGAGTCAGCAGTGTGCTGTTCCATCTCTTATGCGCTAGACTCTTTTCAGGAGACCGGAGTCTGATCTGTATATACAGGGGTTTTTTTCCATCAGAATGATTTATCTCTCTCTTGTCACTGCCCTTCCCTCGTCTTTTATTTTTTAATGTTTTTCCTAATATAAGAAGGATGCAGATTCAGCAAGCTGCAAGGCTATAATTAGCTTTGATCTTATACTGTGCAAACAGGTTTTTAACCAAGCAAAGAGCTCAGTATAGCTCAGATTTCAGTTCACTATATATCTCAGTAATAATTGTTTGATAATACTGCACTGCTGACCCCATGGGAACATATTTCTTTGTATGAAGTGTCTTGAGTAATTGATCTTTACAGGCTACTTTCACCTGGTGTGAATGAAATTCCTTCCTGCTGAACATTTTCTATGCTTTTGTGGCTTTTTTTTAAACTCTTTTCTGTAATCAGAATTTGTTGAGGGTGAACAGTAATGGAGAGCTAAGGTGCTACAACTTGTCCTTAATGACCTACAGATCCATTCTCACATCTCCGAAATAAGAAAATATTTCTGCACCATCCCAAGCTTGGTTAATCTGACATTTATCACACAACATTTTGTGTGCAACTACTCTTAATAAAAGGTAGTAAAGGTAGAGACAGGTCCTAGTCTAAAATCACTCAATTAAGCCAAATGAAGGAGGACTTATTTTGACATCCTTTGGATATCCTTTTTGCCATCCAGTGGAATATTGCCTTTCTACTAAAGAGAACCAAGAAGACAGGATTATACAGCTTTGGGGCATTTAGTTGCAAGGTTAGAAACAGGCTCAAGGGTTTTATTGAAGCAGTGTTGAGGTTACTTTTACTATCATCTACCCTCACATGGATAGCCCCCATTTCAGTTCTCTTTGATGCTCTGCACGGTCTTGCTTCAGTCCTTGCCTAGTGCGAACCCAGTAGCTTCAGGGACAACAGGTCCTGCTAGGAGACTGAATATTTTGCCACCACAATAGTATTATGCTGACAGAGCCTGGTGACTCCAGGCCAGAGCTGGCTAACATCCATCTGAGAGCATGAGCAGGGAAAATATACCTGCTCTTGTAACCTTGTGTGTAGATGTAACCTTATTAGCAATCTTCTCTTTCCCATATGTCTCTCTTAAAATAGAATGCTTTATGCTGCACATAAATTGTATTTAGAAGATTATTCTATGAACATTTATTTTAGACTCTAATGACTTCAGGGAGGGGAATGTCATTTGCTATCAGTTTAAATAGTGCTTAGAAGAATGGGGCTTTGACCTGCTCTGCTCCTCACAACTGCCATATATAGATAAATAAACATCTTCTGGATTAATAGATGTCTGTAAATCAGCATTTTCAAGTACAAATAGAAGTAAAAAAACCCAAAAAAACCCATAAATGCACTCTTTCAATGAAATTAACTGTACAGTTTCCTTTTTCCCATTTAAACCTCCTCTTGGATTTAGGGAAAGGGCAATGCTTCTGTCATTACTTCTGACAAAAGGATTAACCCTTCTTCTGAACACATTACTTTTTTCCAGTTATAATTCATGGTGTAACAAGAATAACTCATTGGATTTAGTTTTAGAGGGGAATGGGAAACTTTTTATTTCCTCAATGATATGCCCTCATATCACAAAAGAGCATACTCACATTGTTCTCTGACCGTGTTAAAGATCTCTATAACTCAATAAGGCTAATTAAACAGGAAAAAAAAAGGGTGAAAGGCAGTATCTGCAGAAAATTTTCTTCTGGGTAGCATTCCAGCATCTTGGAAAGATTTTAATAATTGTTTTTTGTACAGGTCCAGCTGTTTACCATGCAGCCTGAGGGGAAGTCCTTATTTATGAGGAGAACTCTTCACCACTGATTGTAATCATGTGCAAAATGGTCTTTTCATCTCATGCTCATGAATACATCTTTGTTAAACTATATAAGAGCTGCTGACACAACATCTGAGTTGCATTAATGCATGCAACTCACCTTTTGATCTCAACATCCATTTGGATAGCTGTTATGGGTTAAAAAAAGTGATTTTTACCCATAAGGAACCTAGCTGCTTCCTGCAAGCCTGGAGAGCCAATTAGCTGGCTAGTTCTAAGATGGACACTTTGTTTGGTCACTTAAAGAAACTTGACATGCCTCTGTGATTTAGCATTTAAAAGGGAGAAGCCCAGGAATAGCTCTCTTGGCTTCCAGCTTCTGAACAGGTAGCAGCAGAGCCTGCATGGCCTGGGCTGGGCCTACTTGGCCGGGGCCTGCTGGCTCCAAGGGGCCAGGCTGGGCCTACTCAGCAGGGGCCTGCTGGCTCCAAGGGGCCAGGCTGGGCCTACGCGGCGGGGGCCTGCTGGCTCCGAGGAGCCAGGCTGGGCCTACTCAGCAGGGGCCTGCCAGCTCCGAGGGGCCGGGCTGGGCAAGGCCCACTCGACTAGGCCTGGCAGCAGCGACCCCAACAGCTCCTGCACCCCCGCCCTCCGGGAGCATTGCCACTGAATTCTAGTTTGGCTGCTGAGGCCGCAGTCCCCACTTTCCCCCGCTCCCTGGGAAAGGAATACTCTGATGGCTACCCAGCTGAGGTCATGTGATCAGTGGGCTCTGGCAGAGATTACAACTCTTTGAGTGCACAGATGGACTCAGAAAAAGGGAGGACACAGAAGAAACCAACACAGAGACACCAAGGTCAGTGAAGAAGGGACTAAAAGCCCAGAGGGAGGAGAAAGAGGGGATGCTTTAAGCTGAAATTCTTTCTGTAAAGCCATGGTGATGGACAAAGATATATTTAACCATTCCCTGTAACTCCTATTCACAATTGGGGGGATACAATGTTCTAAAAGCAGCTTGAGCAAAGACACCCATGCTGAAGCAAGTGAATACTAAAGTATCTGTGGTAAAGAGCCCTCATACCACCGAGAAGGGAGAGATAAAAACCCTCAGGGTAGATAATAGAGGAGAAAAAATAAAAATCTTTACCTCAGGATAGATAATAGAGGAAAATATCTACTCCCAAAAATAGAAGAAAAACCTTACTTCTGGGGATCTCGAGCGAGAAGAGACGACCCTTTGCTTTCCTACTAGAACAGCTCATCCTTAAAATATTACCCCAGTAAATAGGAATGAGTCCCCAAAAAGAGATACAGCAAGAGCTGTGTGTCAGGGGAAGGACTCTCACACTTCGAACAGGAATCCTTTCCTGGTGGCTGATTCACTTGTGATATTGAAACCACAAAAGAACTGTGTTCTTGGGGAAGAAGTCTCCATGGTATGACAGGAGAGACTCCTCTCCCAACTGAACTGATGAAAACCTATTTTAAAGGTGGTAAACTGACATAAAGTCTCTAAGTTTTGTCTCTTTATGTTGTTGATAGAAAAAAGAGTTGTTGGTAGAGAAAGAGGAATGAGGTGGGGAGGGAAGGAGTGGTTAGAGGTGGTTTATTCTAATTCTTATTATTTTCTTTTAGTTCTGTTAATAAAACTATCTTTATACCTTTAAGGTTTGGAGCCTGCTTTGCATCACTCCTAATCCTTATCTCACATCAGACAATGAGTAAGTAAATTTAGTGGGTACACTGGTGTTAAGCCAAAATGCTCAACCCACTACATTACATTAATACCTCATGTGAGGAGGTGAACTGAAACCACTGCAATGGCTAAAAGGAGTTTGCACTTTGAGGGGACATTTCCAGTAATTATTAGGACTATTCATTAATTTTTTTCTAGAAGAGGAAGAAAATTGTTAAACAAAAATGCTTTCCTTTGATATCCTTGTTAGGCACTCCACTTAATATATTCTTTCATTGAATTACACATTTTGTAACTTATTAGAGGATTTGTGTTATGAGTGTTAGATATTGAAGGCAATGAAGGGTGAGAAAACACCCAAAACTGTAAGGAAAGCAATAATTTATTATATCCTGTGGGACTCAACTGCTTGTTATAAATTCATTTTCCATGTAAATGGGCTTTAAAAAAGATTAAACTTGATGCTACTGCAGTAATTGCTATTCACACAAACTTCAAACAATTTTCATTCTTTGGCTACTCTTTAATGCTAATGTCTAGAAAAATCTATTTTTGTTTTTTGTTCTTGTATTTGAAATAAACCTAAGCTTACTGCAGTTAAGGGATTTGGATTATTGGCATGTCTGACAAAGCATATTTTATATTCAGACATTTAAAGAGGTGACCTCCATTTAAGTAATGTGTAGTGCTCAGTAATCTGCTAACCCATCTGACTATTTCAGGTGATTCATATCACACAAAAACTAAGGAAGATACATTGAACACTTGTTCTAACATTATTCTTTTATCGATTATCTGGAAAGTTTTAGAGAAGGATTTAGATTTGACCTTGTTCTGTGGTCACATCAGCTGTCAAAGTCCTTCCTGTGATCCAGGGTGCAAGTCTGGATGCAAAAGTCATACAGGGCTCAATGGTCAGAGGAGATGATGGAACCTGTGCAAGGCATTCACCTCAGCTGCTACTGAGGTGCTGGAAAGATACAATGCTTGATACAGAACACTGTGTGCTGGGTTTACCCACTTTGGCATCCTTTACTTCCACCTCTTGCTTGATGGTCATTCTCTGCCGTGCAGAGCTAATAAATGACAGTCAGCATTCTCCCTGCTGTGCACCTGTAAAGCAAAACCAGGACATTTTCTCAAAGGGACAGCAAATGAATGCATAACTGTCAAGATTATATTGGGTAGAGATGGGACCGCTCCAGCAAGGTTTAAAGCTTAACCTATTGTTGCAGTCTCATGAAGGCGTGGGAACGTCTTCACAGAGTAAGTTAGAGGTCAGCCATAGTACAGAATGATCACGAGACCACAGGTTACAAGGTCTTTTGAAGGTTAATCAGCCAATGAACTACTGGCACACACATTTATTTTAACTTCTACATCAATAGTTAATTAAAATGGTGTTACATGTCCTGCCACAATCCGGGTCTTTTTATCCAATCATATAACTATACTATTACATTTTAAACTCAGAGCCTATAGGCACAAGGTTTTGAAAACTTTCTGTGCTTGGGATTCCAACACATAACCTTCACATTTAGAAAGTCCTCTCTTCTTAAAGGGACATGATAGTCATGCAGGATAAAGGTAGATTATCTCAGTTAAAAGCAGTTTTCCAGAGCTGCTCTCTTCAACATAATGAATTCATAAAATCATCTTAGTTGTCAGCAAAAGTAGCAACACATTAAGTTTGATTATTGAGAGGAGAGTAACAGGGTCAGTTGTAGTGAGAGTTAGGAAGTCAGATTTGCCAGAAAAGAAGCATTAGGAACTGGGTAAAGGTTTGCTCCTCAGCAGCAAACTCTGAATATTTTCATTGTCCTGTAAACTAGCTGTAGTGTATTATTAGAGGAATAACTGGTAAAAAATTGGAGCCTGCTTGCTCATGAACTTGCCAAGGGTTTGAGCATAATGTTTGGTTTTTTAAAAGGAATACTAAAATTCCAAGATTTTTTTCATCTACAAATGATCAGAAAATAAGTAGTGCTCACAAGTGAAATTTCTCAAATCCTTGCATATGTCTCACCCCAAA
Organism: Picathartes gymnocephalus; assembly: GCA_013390045.1. Taxonomy (NCBI): domain Eukaryota; kingdom Metazoa; phylum Chordata; class Aves; order Passeriformes; family Picathartidae; genus Picathartes; species Picathartes gymnocephalus. The sequence continues at coordinate 15,218 of WEKY01006426.1, read as the reverse complement.
AAGTATCTTCTCATAGCTTCTTCTACTTTAAAAGAGAATACTCAAAGAGCTACAATTTTTAATGACCTAGAGGTTGGTTTGTACAGTTGTTCTTGATTAGCTCTTTTTTCAGTATCTTTCAGTTCACATACATCCTTGCTAATTGTAATGAGGCATATCAGAGGTCATGCAAAACTGTTGAGATGATTCATCTTTGTCTTGATCTGTGTGGTTGCTTGAAAAACCCTGGGTGTTCCATTCCATGCTTTTGTTATTCTTAATTTATGAACTATCAGCTATATGTCCTCAATTTCCAGATGTTGGAACAGACAGCCCATTTCAAACTATTGCCATGCAACAGTAAGAAGGCTAATTATATACACAAAATAAAGTTTTTTCAGGTGTCAAAGCAGAAGACATTAACAATCGAGTCATGCACCTCCACAAACACTTCTAAGAGTATTCCACAAAGGAATTTTGCAAAGTAGTGCAGGATATGGCCAGATGGTTAAGGTCACTTGTGCTGTCCTTATTTGTTTCACTGTCTAGACTACATTTGTTTTTTAAATAGTAAACTGAAAAGTTATATACTGAAGACAATTTGCAATCATCACCAGCTTTTTGTAGTTTGTACCAGTGTAAACCCCAAAATTGAATACTTAAAATGTTGTGAATGGAGAAGATATTTCTACAAAATATGTTGAGGTTTACACATAGAATAGACATTTTTTATTTATAATTTACTAATAAGATAGTTCTGTTGCATAGTAGCCCCATATCAAGAACTTGTAGTTCTTGTCCATTACAGAGAAGGGAATGATTTAACAAAGAATCTTCTCTGTATTTCAGCACAAGAAACCTCCATAAAATTTGAGATTTAAAATCATACTTATCCTTTAATAACAAAGGATCATGTTGTATCTGTAGTAGCCATTTTTCACAGGATTTAAACAGCCGTATTAACAGAATGAAGTCTCATGGTATTGCTAGATTAAAGCCTCTCAGGTTAGATCAAAAATACTCTCAGGTGTTATTTTCTAGAGAAGTCTTGGTAGAATTTTACAGTCGTTATAAATACCACAGGTGTAGTCTGACTGGGTTCAAAAGTCCCTAAACATTCACAATTTTATGCAAGTCCCTTTGCATCCCAGTCAGCTCTGAGAAGAGGTGCTTGACCAAACGTTTGGTGTGTACTTGTAGGTCTGCAGACCATTATGGTTTCTGTATTTTAACTGGAATTCTTGTACTAAGTAGATATGCTCAAATGATTTTATTTTTTTCCACCTGGAAAAGAGACTTTAATTATATACGAGGTCAGATTTGAAATGTATAGTCACTCTTCCTCTTGTGCTTCCCCTTGTGCCTCTAGGCTCCTGTATCATTGAGTAACCAGCTGGAAATAGCTGTGTAAGCACAGAACTAGCTGAACCATTCAGTTGGGATTGAAGGATACAGGCAAGGGCAGGAATGCATCTGATTAGGTCACGAATGATGAGAGCCAAGGTCAGCTGCTCTCACATTTCTGGCCTTCATCACTAGATTGCTATTGCCACATTGCTAATATATATTAAAATTCTGTGAAATATTTGTTTCAGCAATTAATATAGCACTTTTGATCTGGTCTTTCCACAGCAAGGCAGTCTTTTGCTCTTGGCTTTATAGAGATATGTATCCAGTTTATCTAAAAGGAAACATTATTTCCTGTCTTTAGGTATCTTTTTACAATAATAGACAGAGAATTGCTTAATGAACACAGTAATAATTAGTTTCTCAACATGTGTGTGCTGGAATTAGACGAATTTCTTTCTGTAAGGTGGGAGGTAACACTGCTATACCACTCCCTCCAAAATGAGTCAGGTTTACATCAAAATTCCAAAATTACATCAGAACTGAAAATGAAATAAATGCAAAATAATAATCATATTGATGTGAATTGAAAGTTAGAAAAAAAAAATTCAAGTGTTGTTCAATCACTTTCATCTACCTTTAGAGGTTTATACCACTTCTCACCTTACAAATTTTTTTCCTCAGACCTGATGAAAAAATAAACTTCACATTTTTCAGATAAGCCAGAGTCTTTTTGCCTTACAAAGTTTCTGACCCATTCCAGTTATGGTGGCAAAAATAACTCACAGGGAATGACTTGGCAGGTTTTTAACAATGCCTTCTGAGATTCAGATACTAGGCAAATAGTTGATATTTAGGTTTTTAACCTAAGGTAATATGGTTCTACTGCAAAATACGATTCTAGGAGGAATATAAATTATACAAATAGAATTATAATCTTTACTGATAGCTTTTCTTGTTCTAAAATTCTGCATTTTTTAAAACAACAAAATGATGTATAGGGTGAATACTTCCTTCTGTAAAATATGGATTTTGATATCAGGGAATCAAAACAATGCAGAAGTCAGACATACAAGCCCAAATCATGTAAAAATGGTGTTATCTCTTTCTGTCTTGGCTATCTCGTCTCATATCTAGCTGTGTTTGTTATTTAATAGAACAACAATATTAAGAGAATTCTGCAGGGTTTAAGAAGATTGGGTTTTATTTTAGCACTATTTTTTTCAATTTTAATTTTTATATTATTAAGTGCTTTCTTTTAGGATTTATTCAGCAACAGACAGAAATATTGTTCTTCACAATTTAAATTTTAATGCAACGAGTGGCTGTAAAATCTTTAGGCAAGTTGCTGATCAAATTTTTTTTTCTTTTATTTTTTCTTTTTTTTTTAATGTTGCAAGTTAAAATGCTGGCATTTGTAAACTGTATTCACTGAAACTTCAGGCCAATTCTTAGGCTGAGAAGCCCTCAATGTTTCTTCTTCCCTGTATTTAGTGGTTTTGGCACTCCTGAGATTCAATTAATTTCAGTTCTGGGGAAAACACATTTTAAGCAAAATTTTCCCTTGTAAACCAATCTTATATAAGCCATATTTTTAAACAACTGTTTCAGCAAGGATAGAACATTCTGACACAAATCTATGCCACAGATCTTTATTTTATGAGCAATGGTTTTCTAGCATGTTATTCCTTTTAATTTTTCTTTGTGATACAAAATTAGTATAAAGGCTAAATAAACCTGTAAGACGGAGTAACCCTAGAGATTGTTCTTCCCAGTTAATTCACATTTCCCAGCATAATGACAGATATTTAAGAAAAGGTGGTAAATTAAAATTAAACCTTTTTTGGTAATTCTTGTTCCTATATCTGTTCTATTAACCCTGTAGAATTTTTTTGGGCATAAATAAAAAAAGCCAGAAATGGGTGAATTTTAACTTGCTTGCTTTATCCTAATTGATCATGGGTCAATTTTGTTGTCATATATGGCTACTCAATTTTATAGTTCTTTTGTCTTGCAATTAAAAATAAGAAACAATTATAATAGTAGGAAACAAAGATATGTGACTAAAACTAAAGTTTCTTGAAATTCTTCTAGGAAAGTTTGGATGAACTGCAAGAAACAATTTTTTGCACAAGTTTAAACTCCTCAATTTTTATCAAAATATTAATACTATTTCCTGCCATTCTGAAGCAAAAGCTGAAATTACAAGTCTAAACAAAAGCAAACAGAACTGGGCTTGCTCCTACCTGTTTCTTTTATTTTCCACTGAAAATAGTAGTATAGTTATTGCTCTACATACAGGATGCTCATAGAAAAAAGCAAGGTGAAGAATGAAAAAATCTCCCACCTATTTTCCACTTTCCTAATTTTCTTAAAATACATTTTGCTTGAGAAAAAAAAAAAAAGGGATCAGATTGATGAAGACACAGGAAAGTGTAAGAGCAAAGGGTAAATACAGGACCGCTACCATCAGATGTGGTGAAAGAACAAAAGAGGTCACTGCTTCAATTGGAGTGGAAGCAGGTGAACAGAATAATAAAGCTAGTACACTGTTACCATGACAGGGGCAAGAGCAAATGTTATCAAGAAAGAAAAAATCTGCAGATATTGCTGTTGCAATAAATAGAAACAAGAACAGACCTTGCCACCATGATCAGGGTGAAAGAACAAAAGAAGCAGGGGGACAGCATTAGTCTTGCTAGAAAGTCAGCAAACAGGATCTTTTCTCTCATGTCTGTAAGCCCTCCTACTACTGAGAGAACCAAACAACTCATTGGTCGTGTATCATCTAAGTGCTACCTACAAGAATGTGAGAAACCAGCTACAGTGATTGCAGTAAGCCATCTTTTTGTTATCCAGAATCCTCTGAAATAAAACAGATTTTTTTATATGATATGGCTTAAATAGATTTTGAAGAACAAAAGATCCAACCATAACAAAATCCTTCAAGTTCAGTGCTGCAATAATTCTTCCCTATTTTAACCTTAGGTTAGACATTTTTACTTTCAGAGACTTCTGGAAAACTCAAAAACTGGAGATAGTCAGGGGAAAGAAAAATGATTTTGAATGTATACTGGATCTACCCCAGGCTGTTATACAAGGTCTGATGCTTGTGTGGTGCCCCAGAAGCTCAGGGCAGATGCAGGATTGTCTATTCTGACAATTAATATTGATTGCATTTATATGAGCTTGGAAGACATAAAGTCAAAGCTGCAAGGAATGAAAATGAAATTATTAAGAACTTCTTTTCACACATCCTGTGCCCTAACCCTAGACATGGGGAGCAGTGTAAGCTCCATCTAGACCGTTGGTGTTGGGGCTAGTACAGGCCAAGTGAGTCCTTTGACACTTGGAAATACTCAGTTATGGGTTTGTAGCACCTCTTTTCTCCGTGAGGGGGTTCTCTAGAATGGCTAGTCTCATGAAGTGCCGATTTATCATTGAAATGATGTATTATTTGAGGTTATCTATATAATAGAGTTACAATTCTACTGTGTGTTGGGACTCTTTATTGGGCTTTCTGGTTAATGAGTAAATGTATGAAATATAAACTTTAATATTGAGCTATAACAATTTTGAAATGTCCTTTCCTCTCCTTGAGTTCACTAAGCCTCCAGAGAAACTTTCAAAGCCCATTAGTTAATTTCAGCTTTCTCTTCGCAATCTTAAACAGCAAGAAACAAGATTTAATGACTTTAGAGGTCATGTCTTCTTTGTCATATAGTGTCTTGATTTGGTGACCTGCTTCATTATGACCAGAACTGTACTACTTGTTTATTCCCCAAACACTGAAATGTAAAATATTCTCTTTCTCACTTTCAACCTTTTAAACACAGAATTTTTTATTAATCATTATGAAATGAAGATGTAAGCTATTTAAGTACTTTGCTGAAGTTCAGAGTATCAAAGGCATATTATACTGTGTGATCCAATTTACAGTTTAGAACTACAATCAAAAATGTACTCACTTTGCTCACAGTCATTTCCGCTGGAAAAGTACATCAAGGTACTATGTAATCTAACAGTCACATGTCTGCATTAGAAAAGAGGGAAACTGTAACAAAGTGTCTATTTGTTGAGGTAGTTAAACAAAATTCCTTCTAGAAACTTCTTGGTCTATTGAAAGGTAACCTTTTGTGAGAATTTAGTGCAGATACATTATGTAATTACGCCTGCCTTATGTAGTTATTGGTAAAGTGCACATCAGCAAAAGATTGGTGTTCAAAAGTGCTTGTTATTACTTGTTACAGTAATAACAAGAAAAATAGTAGTTTGCCAGATTCTGGCTGCTTTGGAGAGAACTGTAGCTGACACTATCCCATGACTCACAGAGGCTTCATGTTAGCCTCCTAGGCAGGGTGTGCAAGTAAGTTTAAATGTGTTTTATTGATTACGCAGACTTACATGTACATTATATTTCTCAGTGTATCCTTGCCCCATCTCTGGGTGCATCCTACCTACACTGATCAGCTGCCTTTGATCCTGATCATCAGGAGAAAAATCATTGCTCACCCTTCATAGCTAGAGTGCTAGTTTGTGACACCATTGATTCATTATGACCACAGAAAAAATTAGGTTGAAATGGGCCTGTGGAATTCAGCCAATTAGTCTCAAAACCAAGTTTAATGTGGCAGTTACATCAAGCTGCTCAGGGCTGTGTCATGTCGAGTAAAATGTCTCCACGGATTGAGATGCTTTAGCTTCTCTGGACAACCTGTGCTTAACTACTTTCACTGTCCATGGATTTCCTTAAAACCAGACAGAACATTCCCTGCTGTAAACCATATGTGATGCCTCTGGTCCTTTAGCTTTGTAGGTCTGAGTACAGCTTGGCTCCATCTTAACCCAGCTTTGCCCTTGGCTCCATCTTAACCCAGCTTTGCGCTTTGAGCAAGGCTGTAATGGCTTCTGGGCCAAACAAACCCAGTTTCCTTGTCCTCTCCTCCAGTGTGATCTCTTCCAGATTCCTAAACAACCTATGGCCCTTTACTGGTCTCACCTCTATTTGTCTGCACTAAAGTCTAAAACTGGACACAAATATTTCAGAGGTAACCTCATTAATGTCAAATAGAGGGAAATAATCTCTTCCCCAGGCTGTACAAACTCATGGGTTTGCTCCATCCTAGATCCATGATTTGACAATGATTACAAATTTTACATAGTTCCTGTTAGAACATTCCTCCAATTTATTGCAGGTAAGTTGCTTTTATGTCCTGTGTTATCAGTTCTTCCCCAAAATCTGGCATCAAATTGATGAGATATTCCTACAAAGTCATTGAAGAAGATGTTCACCTCTTGAAACCTTCAGCAATATCACTCACAATAAACTACCAGCTATGCTACTCTCTAGAATCAAAAACTCACTTATTTTGCTCACTTTGAACTGTGTATCTCTTTGAAATAACTAACTTATTACTTTATTGAGATCCTTGGTAACATCAATGTAAAAAACATTCTTTGTTCTCCATATATTTTCATAAAACCCTGGCCAATTTGTCTCTAAACCAGGTAGACCAAATACTGTAGATCCAGCTGTCAGATCTATTTTTGATGTTGGAAAATCCAGTCCAGTTGTTCCTAATTGTCTTCTTGTCCTTTTGTGTGTGGAGATGGCTTCTGTGAGGATTTACTTCTTGATTTTCATAGGGACAGATGTTAAACTGAAGCTGCCAGGCCTGTGTTTTCCAAAATCCTTCTCTTACATTTGCCTTTCTCCACTCATTTGGGATTTCTGCTGATGAAATTACTCTTCAAAGTTGATAGACAATAGCCTTTCAGTGATTAGGAGAGCTCTATCAACACCACTGGATGAACCCTACAGGTGCATATGTTTATTAAAAAAGCAAGAAAATGGGTGTTCTCTTTATTGTCATCCAAAAGGCAGAGAAATGAGCATGATTAATGTCAAAGTTTAGGGAATGTAGCTATAGCTAAGGAAGAGCACATCTATGTGCTTCCATGAACTTGCCATCTATGCAGGGTGAAAAAGCTTCTTCACTGCCTACCCTTGCTCTATTTGCATAATTTTTTTGTACGTTCAAATGGACAGATGAGAAAATAAACCCTCAGTCTCATCCTTTCCTTACTTTGTTAGTCCAGTAATAATCTAAGTTTCCACTTGTTATTTTTTAACTTGGATTATTCTTGGGAAGCTATTAATTTCTCCTGTTTTCATCAGGGAAGAAGATCTCACAAGACTGAAACTTGTCCATGCCCAATTATACAGGCTTGTGCAGAAGCAACAGTTAACACAACCATGTGTGTTTTGGAGCCCAGATCCCACAGGCTGAGACATAGACACAGCCTGTCGCTTTTGTCTAGTGAGAAGAGCTGCTCAGGCTTTACACACTGTTGTACCAGAGAATAAGAATAGTATTTCAGACAACCAGGAATAGCTCCTGAAGGAGAAAACGTATAATTGCTAGAGTTCATTACAGTGACTAGTCCCCTTATAACTGAGATATTTTTGATTTACTTGAACTACAGTTGAAAGTCTTAAGAGAAAGTAAGGTCATAATAAGGGCTACACTTTTTTAAAAATCAGCTAATTAATGCAATAGCTTCCTGGACTTTCCAATAACTGGAAAATGACATTTTAAAAACAATGTGATCTTTAAAATGATAAAAATATTTTAAGAAAACTTTTTGGTAATATAATCTCCCAGGGACTTTATTAATATATGGATAAACTTCCAGCTGGCTCTTTAGTCTTAGAAACTTGATGGAAACACGATTTATTAAAATATACAGGGTATTGAAGGATACTGTTTTAAATAAAGTCCAAAAATTGGCAGAGTTTTGGAATCCTAAACCGAGCTTCAGGCACAGATAGATATTATGATAAAGTGTTTTGTAAATGATTTTATATTTCCATAAGTATGTCTGCTGTATTTTTTTTTTACTGAACAGATTGAATTAATATGTCCTTAAAAATGTATACATTGTTTAGAGTTGGACTAGACATTGTTCCTTTGTCTGGATCTTTATTATTAGTAGTTTCTTCTATATAACTCTCAGTAGAACAAATTGAGAGCCCCAAATATTTCACATAATGAACTGTCTGCCACCTGTTTCAAGTCCTTGCATTTCATCAGGTTCAGTATTTGAAAGAGGATGTCAATTTACTTGCAACCATGGATAAACACTAAGGCTGCTGTAGTTTAGAATGGTATTCTCCAATTTAGTGTTCCCACTGAAACCACTCCAAACCACGTGCTGCTTACTAAACCAACTCTCTCCCTGACCTCCTCTGGGACAGGATAGAGAGGAGAATTAGAGGCACAAAAGGTAAAGATCATGGGTTGAGATAAGAACAATCTATTGGAAAAAGCAAGGAGATGACAAAACAAACAGTAGCAGCAACAATACTTACGGCAGAGGGTACAAGAAAGAGGCAGATGATTCACATGGAATACCCCTGAAAATACCCAACTCCTCTCTGCTGCTGTGTTGTTCCCACCTGGAAGAGAGCCTTCCCCCCATCCCCAGAAAATGATGTGAAGTGGTATAGAACAACCTCGGGGTCCTGGACATACCCCCTCCTGGCTACTGCAAAAAATTCACCCTGTCCTGGCTGGACACACTATCTTTAATTTCCTAACACATAATGAAAAAACTTGCTGTTTCTGCTGACTCTATCTTCAGACCTGACCACCCTCCAGCATCACTGAAGTGTTAAAGCTCATGCTAGAAAACATGTACTGTTATCACAATTTGATTTCATTTCCTTAAAAGGAACTTCCATAGTTTTCTATCAAAACAAAGAGAAATTTTTCAAGAAACAGCTGCATCTACCTTAATATTATTTCACAACAGAGCAGTGGTATTAAAATCCAAGATCTCTGAAGTCCACAGTGGTGACAGCTAAATAGTATATTTCCTTTCTTTAAAAAGGAGACACAAAACAAAATTTAAAAATCCCAAACCAGACCTCCCAAAACTTGATTGGCTAAGTAAGGTTCTAACTGACAAATGTTTCATCAGAAACCATTACAACCAAAAAGACCCCAAAACCAAATACACTCTCATAAATGACAGGGATTTGTCAGAGAGCTAGTGCAGTTTGGGATATTTGGTAATGTTGAAGTTAGGAGAATAACTTGGAATAAAATCCACTATCCTCATAATTTGAAAATATTACCCACAACAATGGCCTTATATCTCATGGTAAACTGTTCTAATAAGTCAGAAAATACAATCTGACCCATTGAAATATTAAGCTTCTTCCATGGAACTTTTGCACATGGAAAATAATATTTATTCTTTTGAGACTATTAAAGTGGAACTAAATTCTGTATTTTAAAAATAATCTTGTTCTGTCTGTGAAAAGGAAGTCCACATTTCTCTACTTCTGAGTAATGAGGGCTTTTCTCACTGCTTTTCCCAGAAGATCATACCAACTTCATTGGCTTCATAAATGTCCATCTGTCCTGGTTTGAAGGACAGGTCTCTGCTAGGGGAGGCAGGAGCCTCCCTTGGAATGAAGAATGTGAACCCCTCCCCTCCGAATTATTGTAATTTCGAAATTAAGGGGGTTCTCAGGCAAAGATATGGGAGTAGGAATAACAGTGCTCTACTAGGATTTATAACAGAGCAAACAAACAACAACTCTTATGGCACTAACAACAAACAGAACCAAGAACCCGGTCCCGGCCCCCTGGCCTGAAGGCACTTTCCCCTCCTCGGTGTAGTGATGGTCATAGCCGGCAGGGAGCACGTGCTATGGTGGTTCAATCAGCAGGGGAAAACAAAACGGAAGAGAGGTTTTGCTTCACAAACCCCCTTGGAGCAGTCGATTCCAGTGCCCCAGCAGGATTCTTGGAAAGCAGCAAACTGGGACGGCAGGACGTCTCGGCAGGCGGGGGAGCGGGGCTGCAGCGCAGTGAAACCCAGAGCAGTGCCGAGGGAGCGGTGGGGGCGGGGGGCAGCAGCCGCCCGGCTCCTAGCCCAGCGAGGAGAGGCGAGCTCAGGGATTCCGGGCACCCGAGCAGATGGCAACAGGTTCAGTGGCTGCTCTCACAAGCAGAGGCTCACCCAAGAGGCAGAAGAAAACAGCTCCAAGCCAGGGCTCCAGCAGCAGCGAAAAAAAAACTTCTCTCTCGCAGAGCTGCCTCTTCCCGTGTCCTCCTCCGAAAGCCAGTCCCGCTCCGCCCCTGCCCTCTCCTTTTACCAGTCCCCGATTCTCGAGATATTCCTCCACCCCCCGCCCCCTTCGAGAGAAAAACTCCTCGACAGAACAGTAAACATAGATGGGCCTTTTCTTTAGGCCTAGGTATAGCCTATGTTCTTCTTAAGTACTCAGTGATTAAGGCTATTTAGCAACTGAATGGAAAAAAATTCTATACTGTTAAAAGGAAACAAAAGGAAAGACAACCCAACCCCCAACACCATCTCAATGAGATTTTCAGTATAGATTATAAGTAAGGTCATGCTTGTCCATAACGTAAACAGGTTTCTGCATAGTAGCATTGCCAAGGCACAGCCAAGGTATTAAACATGCTATGAAATTAACACTGAGAAAAGTCACAAAGTATATATCATCTCAGTGATATCAGTAATTACTGAGTTCTACCTCTCTATATACTTAGAGCATATTTATGAAGAATGTCAGTATAGACTTATAGATGTAATTCAGGAATGTGGAGTGTTTAAAGGAAGCTATCACAACACCTCTTCCCCTTACTTTTCTGCTTTATATTTTTTTTTGTTTCAACATCCTTGTGGCAGCCACCATGATTGTGTTGGGTTGACTTGTGATTTGCCGCAAGACTGAGGTCAATATAATGCAGCCCCAGCAGAGACTTTGTTCCTCTCTCCATATGAGGATCTTTCCCTCACCTGCTCTCTCCTGCATGGTTACAATGATTCCTACAACACCTTCTCTGCCATGCAGAGATTTGCAGTCTTTGCAGGAACTTTGTTGGGGTACCTGGAGGGATGTAGCCTTTTCTTCCACTAGATTAAGGTCTGTAGCACAGTGAAAGTGGATCTAATATCTGATGTTACCCTGGTTGACCTGGGACCAGCATCAGTCAAACTAAAGATCCTCAAAATCCTCTTGACGCTTTATCACTTGGCCATTGCAGCAGTTACTACCCTTAAAATTTCAAATCTCTATTTATAACTGACCTGCAAATCCTCACAAACTGTCTTTCAACCCAAATGATATTGAAAGGTTGTTATAATCACCAGGCAAACAGGATTGATAAGAGTGTGTCAGCATCTACTTTTCCCTTAACTGTAAGATTTCTTCGCTAAGAGAGGATGTGTTTTTATTTTAAAACAGCCAATGCCTTCTGCTGATTGTTTCTTGGTATATAAATTATAGAGAACTCTTGTCCTAGGCTGACTGTATGATGTTTTTATCCCCATTCATCTGTTTAGCCCAGAAATAAGTTTTACACCTTTAAGACAGGATCTGAGAGCAAAGGGGGTAGAAGGAGAAGCAAGCGGTGGAACATCTGAGGCAGTTGTTTTCAAAACATAGAGATAACACCTTCAGCATTCCTGCTCCTGGACTCTTGAGTTGTCTGCAGGGACAGCGGAGAGTGCTCTTTCGTTTTTTATGCTTTTTGGTTTTTTTTTTATTTTGATTAGCTGGAGCCAAAGTTTTTGGGACTGTTCTGCTATTGTTCAATCCAGGGACACCAGGACCATCGCCCAGGGGCTCCCCCTACCCCTCCAAGCTGCACTGCTGCCGAGACGCCGGGCCCAAGCCTCAGGGAAAGAGAGAGAAACTTAGACCTTGGAGAGACTGAGACTGAGAGACTGAGGGGAAAACCGAGGACACACCCAAGGAAAAGACTTTTCTGAATCTGCCATCTCTTCAGAATGGCAAGAGGTTTTATTGTGTAGTATTGTTCATTCTTTATGCTTGTGGGGGTTTTGTTTGTTAAATAAATAGTTTTTTCCACTTTTCTCCAAGGAAATCTATTTCCTGAACCAGCTAGGGGGAGGGATGGATTGGATCTACTTTTCTGGAGGGACCCCTTCAGAGGTTTCCTCCCAGATTTACCCTAAACCAGGACAACTCTAAAAAATTATCCTTCTTTTTCAGTGTGCCTATTTATTCCAATAAAATACAAATGTAAGTAATAGTGGAGAACTTAAAGTTTGGTTCCTTCAGGAATTACTTGCTTTAAAAGGTGAGTGACCTTCTAAGCTTTTAATGTAGAAAAATTACTCTGATTTTGTACACATATGTCAAGAGAAAGAAAATGGGTTTCTAATCTGGACTTCCTAGCATAATCATCTATATCAAATACCTAGTTATGCTTTTTGGGTGATAGCGCTTCTACTTTCATTACTGAATGGCCAAATAATATGCCTTGCTCTGAAAGACAGGAAAAAGGACTGTCTCCTCAAGTGCTGGAAATTGGTTTGGATCCAGCAAAATTAACGCACATGTACTCGCATATACTAATCAAAATGGGCCATTAGTACCAAAGGAAGGAGAGAATAATATGATTTCACAGACCGATTTGTTGGTGTTTTTTGTAGGACAGAAGTTAATCAAAATATTGAAGATGAACAAGACATTTTGAGAAGGCAGAATTTGCTTATTGGAATTTAGAAGCAAGGTACAAAGTATTTTCAAGAAAACATTAAAAAACAAATCAGCTGTACTTTCTCTTGTCTAAAAAGTTTCAAGTATATTTTCACTGGTTTTCTTGCATCTTGGAAATTTTTCAGGTATGCAAATATTTTACTTTTAAAGAAAAAAAATTATTTCTTATCATGTTTCTATATTGTACAGATGATGACCTAGTTAGCTGAGACTTTCCATGTATAGAAGCCAAAGAGACTGCAAGTATTTCTGTGATGGAATTAGGAGGAATTTAGTCAAATAAGTGGACATTAATAATCCTTTGTGTTTTTTGCAGATGCAGCAACAGAAAACACAGATAAAGGGGAGTACCTACAATACCTTTCTCTCTTCACCCTGTGTCTGTTTCATGGGTGGTACAATGCTCTGCAAAGTCATAGTCAAAGAGAGCATTGTGGGCCTGCTAGAAGTTCTGCTTGCTGTCCAGAGCACCCATATGCTTCTCACAAGTATGACAGGACAATAGCAGCTCCGTAACAAAAGCACCGAGGAATTTCTTGTCCTCTTTTTCTGTTTTTTCACACCTTGATAGTGTGTGGTTTTCATGAAAATGTCTGTATGGTGATGATGGGCTTAGCTCTACAAAGCAAGATTTGCACCCTTTTTTACTGCTTGCTGAAAGCTCTCAGACGGCCTTGAAGAGAAAGAATGGCTTTGAACTTTAGCAGGTCAGTCAAGATTTACAAATTATATTTGCTTTGCTCTTAAATTTACTTCTTGGTGAAATCGTGTTTTTGACATACACGACGTTCATGCATATCTTGATGTAAATATGAAAAGTTTGTTTATAAATTAAACGATCTTATTGAATAGAAAAGGTAATTATGGAGTAATTGTTCTCATTTATATTTTATCTATTTAGAATTTCAATTAAATTGTTCAAATTAGTCCCTCAAAAATACATATTTTAAAAAATGAAAACCGTGATACTGCAGATGTCAATTGTATTTATTTCTGAGCCAAGTACCAGTGTTAAATATATGCCTTAGTCTTAGACATGTGTTCATCATAACTCCACCTTAAAATGAAGTTAGTTGTGATGACAATTATCCATGCAGTATCTTTACTTGAAAATCTGGCAAACTTTTCTCCACATCCTCTGTGCTAACAGAACTGTTAAGCCTCCTCAGAAATCCTCCTTTGATTAATTTTTATTATATGCACTTGTGTCTTTGTTGTTCTGGTTAAAAACGGAAGAGAATATGATGAATGTGATAAATACACATCTAACAGTCTTGAGGAAGCTGGCAGAAAATCTTGCCAAATCATTTTCAATCATTTACCTGCCATCCTGGTCAACCAGGGAGGACTCAAGTGACTGGAAGTTAGCAAATGTGATATCCACCTACAAGAAGGACAGGAAGGAAGATCCAGAAAACTACAGGCCTTCCAGTCTGACCTCGGTGCCAGGGATGAAAACGGAGCAGATCGTCTTGAGTGTCATCATGTAGCTCATACAGCATGACCATGGGATCAGGCCTAGCCAACATGGTTTTATGAAAGGCAGGTCCTGCTTGACCAACCTGGTCTCCTTCTGTGACAAGCTAATCTTCTTGCTGGAAGAGAGAAAGGCTGTATATCCTGCCTTCATCAAAACTTTTGCCACTCTCTCACTCTCATTTCCCTCAGAAACTGGCTGCTCATGGTTTGGATGGGTGCATTCCTAGCATAAAGACCTGCTGGATGGCCAGGCCCAGAGTGTGTGATGAACAGAGTTAAATCCAACTTTTGTCCAGTCACAAGTGGTGCTCCCCAGGGTTCAGGGTTGGGGACAGTCCTGTTTAATATCTTTATCAACTATTTGGGTGAGAGGATTGAATGTCCTCTCATTTGCAGAGTTCGGCAGGAGTGTTGGACTGCTGGAGGGCCAGAAGGCTCTGCAGAGGGATCTGGACAGGCTGAATTCATGGACCAAAGCCAGCTGGATGAAGTTCAACAAGGTGAAATGCTGGGTCAGAAGTTGATGACACAACAACCCCAAACAGTTCTAAATTCTTGGGAAAGAGGGACTGTAAAGACACTGATGAAAAAGAAACTGGATGTACTGGTCAATAGCAGCTGAACATGAGCCAGCTGTGCCCAGGAAGCCCAATGGCATCTTACCCTGTATCAACAACAGTGGCCAGGCGGACCAGGGCAGTGACCTGTACTGGGCACTGGTGAAACCATACCTTGGGTCATGTGTCCAGTTCTTGTCCCCTTATGACAAGAAAGACACTGAGGTGCTGGAGAATGACCAGAGAAGGGCAACTGATTTGGTGAATGGTCTAGAGCACAAGTCCTGTGA
>WEKY01006424.1:0-32212 GCA_013390045.1 Picathartes gymnocephalus | reverse complement strand
GGTTTCCCTTCTTTCACAAAGGCGAACACCCCGCAGGACTGNGCCCAGCGCAGGAGTCGGGGAGGGGGACCCGCTCCCTGACCCCTTCCCTGCCTCCCGCCCGTCCCTGCCGCGCCCGGCAGTGCGGGAGGGGAGGCGGCCGCGGGGAAAGGAAGGGAAGGGAAGGGGAGACCGCCCGGGCACGGCAGGCCCCGGGCCGCGGAGCTTTTCTAGGAAAAACATTAAACTGCGCTGCCAACAGAGCTTATGTAAATGCAGGATGTAACATGGTGGTTTTGCCTCTCTCCTCGCAGCCCGTCGTGGTTGGCGATGGCACCTGGCACCAGGATCCAGCCCAGTGCGGGCTCCTGCTACCGCCTCTGCCCTCTCATTTTATTTAATGAAAATAATCCTCCGCAGCAGTAATGCAGTGTCCTACCTGGGTGCTGCTCATTTTCACAATTGAAATGCTGTTTGTCATCTATATGGCTGCATTGTTTTTGAAAGCGAGCTTTGTTAATCAAAACCACATTAGTCACCAGGCAGCCCTTTCCGTCTTAAAATGGTTTTGCAACAGTATTTCACACTCTTGGGCGATGGTCCAGCACTCTCATGTCCGGACATTGGCACCCGTGCAGAGTCCCAGTGACCACAAACTCTGCACGGATCCGATGGCAACATCCGATGTTATCCCAGATCATTCCAAGGCTCTCCACGCACCCCAGCCCGGCTCTGGTGCTGCCCAAACAGGGCGTCCACATCACCAAACTCAATTTCAGAACTTGATTTCACTGCAGCTGGCAGTGGCTAAAGAGATGGCCATTAATCTACACTTTTTTTTCTTTTCTTTTCTTTTCTTTTCTTTTCTTTTCTTTTCTTTTCTTTTCTTTTCTTTTCTTTTCTTTTCTTTTCTTTTCTTTTCTTTTCTGTGGATAGAGCTTGGCATTGCCAGAGAATTATGCTAATCCTAAGGCAGCAGTTCTGGATTTTACTCTCAGTCCTAACACCTGGGATGTGCCTTAGGTAAATTTTGCCTACCTGAGCATCATCGCACAAGCAGATGGGGCCCATCAACTCCACTGGGTGTAGGATCCCCTCACAGTACGCATTTCCTTCAGGGTCAAACCCATGCATTTTTCCTTCTTTATGTAGGCAAAGATTTAAATACTTGCAGAAAGTGGATTTTTTTTTTTCATTGCAAAATTATTTAATTTTGAGAAAACCCTAGCCTTTCAGATCATTTGCTTGAAGAGGCCAGAGTTATGTAAGGAAACCTAAATCTCTCTAGAAAGCCAAGAAGTGTATTTGTAATTGCAAATCCCTTGGTGTCCAGCATTTATTTCCGTAATGATTTTGGTGGCCCAAGTGGGCAACTTTCTCTTCTCACTAATGGTGTGTAGGCTGTCTGCTTTAGGTATGTAAAGAGGTGATAATTTTTAAGACTGTATCCAGTCCAATTCCAAAATTTGCTGAAAGTCAAGAAATTTAAGAGGGGAAGAAAAAGTGGCAAGGCACTCATTAACACGTTCATGCATTATAATCTTAGATCTGCCCATGCTTCTAAAGGAGTTTGACCTCTTGATACTCTGATTTATTTCCCACATGAAAGAAGATAAGCAGTAACAGTAGGTGGAGGAAGGGGAATGGGAATATGCACATAGCCTAAGGCAAGAGGCAAGGGAACTCTTCTGGGGACTGGGGGACAGCAGGGGCCTAGAGAAGGATATGTGAGAAGTCCATGAAATGGGAGTGAGAGGTGTGACATTCAGAAAGCTTGTGTGAGAAATGGGGGAGAGAGAATCCCTCAAGTGTGCGTTGTTTGGCCCTCAGGAACTACAAACACTGTCTTCCCGTCCATCTGCCGAGCAGCAGTGCTGAGCTGAAGTCATCTGGCTGAAGGTTTCTGTGGTTTGGTGTTCTCCACATGTTCAGTCGCAGCTCTGGGGTGCCAGGCTCTCTTTTTTAACACGATGACATGCTCAACTGGGTGATTTCCCGAGGAGAAGTTCTGCTCTGCAGGATCTACAAAGTGCCTTCTGGCAGATTTATGCTTTAATAATTGTCCCCCATCCGTTTTGTTCTGGTTTCCCTTCTTTCACAAAGGCGAACACCCCGCAGGACTGCACAAAGGCCTCTCACTTTGTGTGATGAGCTTTAGCCTTTGCAGTTCCCTTGCCCAAATGTGCAGCTGGACTCAGAGCTACAGGGGACGTGTCTGGAGCACATGGGAAGGGGGTTCTTGCATTCAGAGGTTTCCAAGAACGGATGTTGGGTAACACAGGGCAGTTGAGCAGGTTGTGGTTTACAGCGGATTTTTTGGTGAGTGAGCTGAGCTCAGGGAGTTGGCTTTGCCTTCTGGGAGAGCCACTTCTAAACAATAACTCTTGTTTCCCTTCCCAAAGTAGTGAGAAAGATGGGACGAAACCCTAACTTTCAGATGTATAACTGGAGCAGATCGGAGGTCTTGGTTCACCCCGTGTTTGAATAAAAGCACGCTTACAAAGTTCTTCAGCGACATAGCTGCTCACAGCCAGTGGCTCCATCATCCCAATGACTGGAAAGTCTTCTCACACCCATATTTTTAAGACACATCCTTAAAATAGTTGAAGTTACTTATAACAGGGAGTGCTCGGCCTACCAAGCACATATAAGCAAATATTTGCAATAACTGGCCCAGTGTTTGCACAGTACCAAGCACACTGCCTGGACTCCATAAATAATAATACTTGGCACTTGCAGAGTGGTTTCCATTTTCAAAGCACTTTAGTCATAACCCTTGACACCTATACGGCCTTTTACATCTTTACAAGAATTAATTAATCCTCACAATGCCCTGTGAGGTAGGTATGCACTGCAATAATAACAATAACAACAATTAATAATTCATGCNTTTCTTTTCTTTTCTTTTCTTTTCTTTTCTTTTCTTTTCTTTTCTTTTCTGTGGATAGAGCTTGGCATTGCCAGAGAATTATGCTAATCCTAAGGCAGCAGTTCTGGATTTTACTTTCAGTCTTAACACCTGGGACGTGCCTTAGGTAAATTTTGCCTACCTGAGCATCATCGCACAAGCAGATGGGGCCCATCAACTCCACTGGGTGTAGGATCCCCTCACAGTACGCATTTCCTTCAGGGTCAAACCCATGCATTTTTCCTTCTTTATGAAGGCAAAGATTTAAATACTTGCAGAAAGTGGATTTTTTTTTTTCATTGCAAAATTATTTAATTTTGAGAAAACCCTAGCCTTTCAGATCATTTGCTTGAAGAGGCCAGAGTTATGTAAGGAAACCTAAATCTCTCTAGAAAGCCAAGAAGTGTATTTGTAATTGCAAATCCCTTGGTGTCCAGCATTTATTTCTGTAATGATTTTGGTGGCCCAAGTGGGCAACTTTCTCTTCTTGCTAATGGTGTGTAGGCTGTCTGCTTTAGGTATGTAAAGAGGTGATAATTTTTAAGACTGTATCCAGTCCAATTCCAAAATTTGCTGAAAGTCAAGAAATTTAAGAGGGGAAGAAAAAGTGGCAAGGCACTCATTAACACTTTCATGCATTATAATCTTAGATCTGCCCATGCTTCTAAAGGAGTTTGACCTCTTGATACTCTGATTTATTTCCCACATGAAAGAAGATAAGCAGTAACAGTAGGTGGAGGAAGGGGAATGGGAATATGCACATAGCCTAAGGCAAGAGGCAAGGGAACTCTTCTGGGGACTGGGGGACAGCAGGGGCCTAGAGAAGGATATGTGAGAAGTCCATGAAATGGGAGCGAGAGGTGTGACATTCAGAAAGCTTGTGTGAGAAATGGGGGAGAGAGAATCCCTCAAGTGTGCGTTGTTTGGCCCTCAGGAACTACAAACACTGTCTTCCCGTCCATCTGCCGAGCAGCAGTGCTGAGCTGAAGTCATCTGGCTGAAGGTTTCTGTGGTTTGGTGTTCTCCACATGTTCAGTCGCAGCTCTGGGGTGCCAGGCTCTCTTTTTTAACACGATGACATGCTCAACTGGGTGATTTCCCGAGGAGAAGTTCTGCTCTGCAGGATCTACAAAGTGCCTTCTGGCAGATTTATGCTTTAATAATTGTCCCCCATCCGTTTTGTTCTGGTTTCCCTTCTTTCACAAAGGCCTCTCACTTTGTGTGATGAGCTTTAGCCTTTGCAGTTCCCTTGCCCAAATGTGCAGCTGGACTCAGAGCTACAGGGGACGTGTCTGGAGCACATGGGAAGGAGGTTCTTGCATTCAGAGGTTTCCAAGAACGGATGTTGGGTAACACAGGGCAGTTGAGCAGGTTGTGGTTTACAGCAGATTGTTTGGTGAGTGAGCTGAGCTCAGGGAGTTGGCTTTGCCTTCTGGGAGAGCCACTTCTAAACAATAACTCTTGTTTCCCTTCCNTCACAAAGGCCTCTCACTTTGTGTGATGAGCTTTAGCCTTTGCAGTTCCCTTGCCCAAATGTGCAGCTGGACTCAGAGCTACAGGGGACGTGTCTGGAGCACATGGGAAGGAGGTTCTTGCATTCAGAGGTTTCCAAGAACGGATGTTGGGTAACACAGGGCAGTTGAGCAGGTTGTGGTTTACAGCAGATTGTTTGGTGAGTGAGCTGAGCTCAGGGAGTTGGCTTTGCCTTCTGGGAGAGCCACTTCTAAACAATAACTCTTGTTTCCCTTCCCAAAGTAGTGAGAAAGATGGGACGAAACCCTAACTTTCAGATGTATAACTGGAGCAGATCGGAGGTCTTGGTTCACCCCTGTGTTTGAATAAAAGCACGCTTACAAAGTTCTTCAGTGACATAGCTGCTCACAGCCAGTGGCTCCATCATCCCAATGACTGGAAAGTCTTCTCACACCCATATTTTTAAGACACATCCTTAAAATAGTTGAAGTTACTTATAACAGGGAGTGCTCGGCCTACCAAGCACATATAAGCAAATATTTGCAATAACTGGCCCAGTGTTTGCACAGTACCAAGCACACTGCCTGGACTCCATAAATAATAATACTTGGCACTTGCAGAGTGGTTTCCATTTTCAAAGCACTTTAGTCATAACCCTTGACACCTATACAGCCTTTTACATCTTTACAAGAATTAATTAATCCTCACAATGCCCTGTGAGGTAGGTATGCACTGCAATAATAACAATAACAATAATTAATAATTCATGCATTCTACTCAAAAATCACTTCAGGGATTAAAATGCATCTGTAATACTTGGAGTTTATTAACATTTTCCAGCAAATAATAAAACCCATGGTATTGTGTTAAATCTATATAATATCCATCCATAAATCTTGTGCAGATCGGAGCGAGACTGAAGGCACAGCAAGGCTCCAGTTCATCAGCAGGAAGCGGGTGGCTGCCTCCAGAAAAGTTCAAGCCCAGTCCACACGCAATCCAGGTGCCAGAACAGAGCTCGCCACGCATGGCAGTGCGTAAATAAATCCCAGCGAACCAGGAAGGCTCTTTGTTCATTTTTAGCTCTTGTTTATGCAGGGGCTCCCCCAGCCCGGGCTTGTGTGACCCCATCCTGCACAAACACAGCACCAGGAGAGTGCAGGCGCTCGCTGGGTGAGGAAGGGCAGTGACTCAGCACCGCAACGGGGAGGGCAGGGAGGAGCCTGGACAGCACCCGGCAAACACTTTCCCTCCACACTTACCCTCGTAAAAATTACCATAGTGCCTTTGATATGCAGGCAAGCCTCAGTTAAACCTGATATTTAAACCAGCGGGTCTTAAACTCTGTTGATTTAAACGGAAGAACCATCAGGCTCTCACGGGGAAGCTCCGGGCTTGGTAGGGCAGGGGAGGGACGGGGCTCCCCACAGAGACGGATCCCCCACAAAGATGCTTTTGTCAGTTCGCACCCCAGAGTGGATTAACGTGAACCACAAGGGCACTTTAATCCTAATGAGCAGGTACACCCACACCCTAGCAATTCCACCATGACTTCCCCGTGACTTCCCTGTGACGGCGAGCTCTGGATCGGAAGCACTGAACAGTTAGGTCTGGAGGCCTTTGTACTCTTAAGATCTTATTTTTTTTCCCTAATTTGAGGGAGATATCAACATAAAAAAACCAAAACAAACAAAAAAAAAAACCCTCCAAATTATTTGTCTCTGTGTTGTGCATACTGAGAAAGGAAATGGAGGTTCACTGGTTTGAAGGCACTGGTTTTATTCCTTTTGAGGCTGCTGACAATGACTCTTTGCAGGAGAGGACATGCTGGAAAAGGGCTTCTTTCTGAGTCGGGAGCATCTTCTGCCCCACCTTCGCATAAATTTATTGATAATTCATAATTTATTGATCATATATGATAAAAAATGTCCAACACTGGTGATCAACACACCAGTACCACTAGTTTTATCAGTTGCTTTAAAGCATACACACATGGATAACCTTGTAGATCTCCATAAGGCAGGGAGGAGTCAATCCCAAAACAATCATCTCATTGATACACTTACCAGATCGATCTGAGAGGCTTCTGCTTCCCAGAATAAAGAGCAAGAGCAGAGGAACAGTGTGACCAGGTGAGCAGTCCCTCATTCACAGGCACCTGATGAACTGTGTGATCCAAAGCCATGAACTGGTTCTTTCAGAAGTTTCAGGATACAAGTTATGCTGTTCAGAGCATGTTCAACTCTATCTTGGTGTTCAGACACGTGAACTGGTCAGCAGTTCATGGTGGTGCACAAAGCTTGTGCAGGACATGGCTGCTTGCCCTGGCCCTTCTGCACAGGGGCAATTTCACGTTGCTATTTTTAAAATCTACCACAGCACCCCAAAAAATAGCACAGCCCACAGATGACCAAGGTCAGAACTGCTGCAGAATGGGGATGCCTACCAAACAGAGTCTGGCCTTGTTTTATTGCTGCTGACCTTCTACTCAAAGGCCCATCATTCCCTGAAGGCTGTAAGAGGAACACAGATGTGTGTGTGTGAACGTGTCACACCAAGGAGAGCTTCCAGGTCAGTGCCAGAGGAACAGATTTTTAAAGGAAAATAAGAAATGGACACTGCTTGAGCTCCTTCAAGCACCCTGCACCAGGTTCCTGCACCTTGGCTTCTACTGGGCCACATTGTCCCTTTTTCTTTATTATTTTGGAGAGGAAAACCGGTGGGTTTGTTGCTGCAGTCCCAGGGCCTTCCTGCCCATGGAGGGCTGTAGTTTGAGGCAGAGAATGTCCCTGTCCACTTGAACTCCCACTGTGGTTCCTGGCACAAGAGGGAGGACAAAATAAAAGCTGAATATCATCCCTCACTATCCACAATCCAGCCCCAGGAGGACTGGTGGAGGTTTCACACCAGAAGAGGAGAAAAATGAGTAAACAGCATGGACAGATGCTGATATAGACCTCACTCTGGAATGCAACACAGACTGACCTCAGCAGGTTTAGTTATTGCAGGTACAGCACTGTAGCTTTAGTGTGAACTGGGATTGTTACAGGTACAGGAACAAATTTGTGTTTTGGCTTTAATCGTTTGCTAAGATTGGGGGTTTTTTGGCTTTTTGTGGTTTTTTTGGGGGGGTTGGGTTTTTTGGGTTTTTTTCATTTTTTTTCTGTTTTGTTTTGTTTTGGTGTTTTTGGGGTTGTGGGTTTTTTTTGTTTTGTTTTTGTTTTTGTTTTTGCATTTTGGTCGCATATATTTGGGTTTTTTTGCATATGTAAATATGCATATTTTTTAAGATGGAAAGAAATTGTTACTTCTCTGACAGAAACACTGAGGAGGCCCCTGTTAACTCCGAGGTTATAGCAAAGCTCCCTTCACAGCGGGCTTGTAACTCAGATGTTACATCCTACAGTGGCTGAGCAAATCCAAACTTGTTCTATTTTAACAGTTACGAAAAAGGGTGTGTCCCAGCTGCTCTCGCACAGCTCTGAAGTTTCAAGCAAGATGTATCTGGCCCTCGTAGGAGATCAAACGGATTATCTCACAGGGCCAGGATGTGGTTGCAAAAAATTCAGTCTTGTAAGCGTCATTGTGATTCATAACGTAATCTACATTACTTGGTGTAATTACTGCACAGTAAATAAAGGCACAAGTACAAAAGGTATAATATTTGTTATTTAACTTGATCTCTGTCACATACTATTTTAATATTTCCTGTCAGTCCAAGAATCCAGCCAACCTGAAGAAGATTTCTCTTTCTTGCCCATACTTAAACCCTGCTTTTCTTTCATTATACCAACATTGTTCTGGTTTTTATGTGAGGGGAGGACAGAACCAGGACTGATTCTCTCCCTAATCAGAGTCCTGAAACACCCCTCATGTGGCCTTCAGCAAGCTGTTCATTATCAGGGCATGAGCTTCTATCTATGAAAAGAGAGGACTAACACGGCTACTAATGGTGATTATATTATTGTTAACACATAATTATCTATCTCAGAAGAAAATTGGGAGGGTAAATTAGTGTTTATGAAGTATTTTAAAGATGATAATATTATTTATGTGAGGGCTATACTTTATGTCTTGAGGACAGCAGTTGTTGAAAACCACCTTCTAATTAGGTTTTGCTAATGATGGTGTCAAAAAAGTGTAGAAAAAAAATATCAATAGGTACACTTGAAGGCCCCTGGTTTTATTTCTTAAATTATTTGCATCAGCTGCTTTCTTGTAGACAGATATGCTATATCCACTTATACCAGATGTTAAACATTGTTTTCTAGCATATTAAGCATAAAATGAGTGACGAAGGTGGCAGTGTCAAAGCATACCCTGCAGTGTGTTATTATTAGACAACTTGCTCCAGTTATTAAAGCCCTTGAAGTCAATAGAGGTTCTGTAGTTGTTGGGTTGTTTTTGTTTCCCCACCTGCTGGGCAAGGATTCCATCCTGGATCTCCAGCCTTGTCTTTCACTGCACATCACTGATGTGCTTAACACTCAATTAAAGCACACCCAGGATTTATTCCACTCAATCCCTTAGCGAGAGGGTGACTGCAGGTACTCAGACAGAACTGACAGCAGCACAAGTCCAGCCAAAAGGATGACTTCACTGGGGCCTGCCGTATTTCCCCTTTTTTCAGTCAATTATCTACATTTTGTTGAACATCCACTTCTTTCAGTTTTATTCTTGAGGACTTCTGATAAGGTATCAAACTTCCCCGAGCTGGCTGTAATCTTCACCCCCTCCCGACGACAGTGAGTGGCTGCAGTAGATTAAGAAGCACATTCCCACAAAACATTTCCAATACAAGGCCAAATTTTATGAGCTGTGCAAGCATCCTGTGTAACGTTTCTAGCAGGTACATAAAACACTTCAGGGTATGTACAGAAAGAGAGATCCAACTGGGCAGAGCAGGAATAGCTGTCAATATTTCACAGTGCTCGATGTGTGCCACAATGTGAGACCAAAACACACACACACACACACACAAAAAAAAAAAAAAAAAAAAAAAAAAAAAACCCAAACAAACAAACAAAAAAAAAAAAACCCAAATGTCACAGTGGAAGAATGAACTGAGAATTATTTCCTCAGCTGAGCCAATATTTCCTATAACACGGCTTTCTGTGAGTCAGCCTTTTTGTGCCACAGAACTTAAAATAGCAAAAGTGAGATAACAGTAGGCTTGTTGGAAATAGAAATTTTCAAGGGATACAAGCAAACACATAGAAAAAACCAACTTTTGGACCTAGAGAGTCATGATGGGCATGGTGGTGATCTGCTTGTAATAGATTACTGTAAGAATATATCAAATAACCCTAAAAAAAGAGTGAGATTTATTTGAGATTGTAAAACATGGAGAATCCCACGTTGCAGGAAGCCCACCACAGGGATTTCAGCCACACCCCAATCCTCCTGCAGCACTGAGGGCAGAGAGCAGAGCTCCCTGACTTGTCTCTTTCTCTCTCTCTTTGATAAGCAGGAGTGGTTTCATCCCAACCCCAGCACCTTCATTAATTTTGCTTACACTGCTGAGAAGCCTTGGGCCAGCAGAGAGGAACCTCAGGCAGATTCCACACTGATTCCACATAGTTCAGGACATGACTCAATAAACATACATAGAGGAGGAGGGAGAGTGTTTCTAGAGACAGAGTGAAGCAGGGGATGGGCTAGTAATTATGCAGACTTGTTGGCCAGATACACATCAGTGGTTCTTCAAGGGCTGTACCTGCCAGAAATGAGTTTAAAGCCCAGATGAAATGCATCTCCCACCAAACCCATCACCTTCCCTATTTGCTTACATGATGTGCAGTGCATCCACATAGGAGAGTTCTCCCTGGGAGCAAAGATCATGCACTGTCAATTAGAAGCAATTAACATGCAGAAGGGGTAGGGCCCCACTGCGGCCTCTATGAAAACTGTATGAAAAGTAAGATCATTAAAATGTACCCAAAAATAAAAAAGGCACCTCCATACACCCCAGGTCTTGGCATAGTTGGGGTTGTCTCTTTCCTTATTGGCTTAATGAAGTCCCCTCTACAAGTGCCCTGTCCACCTCAGATTTCATCTGGTTGCTCATGGTCCATATGGATAAATTCCATCCATTCCTCTGTATTTAGGTTTAATACATAACATTTGCTGACGTAATTGGCCATGAGGCATTTTGCAAAGAAGTGGCCCCACACAGATCCATGGCATTTGACTTTTATTTTTCATTTCTTCCTATCAAACACGGGTCTGGTTCTGCAAGGCACCAGGCAGAGGCAGCTGCACCAGATGTGTAAAGTAAGCAAAGCAAGCTGAGGCATGGACGCTGCCTGGATTTACACAGGAGGTTATTTTTAAAGCTGAGAGCAAAACCTCCATCTCCTGAGCCTTGCTGGGGGAAGGCTCACTCCATCCAGGCTGTGTCTCAGCACTGAGACCCAGAGTTTCCACAGAAGCACCTTCTTCCCCTTCATCACTCAGGAATTTTTATTTTAAAAAGTCTCTGAGGACATAAAAAACTTTTCATTTTCCACATCCTGTCATTAAGCAGCTGTACTGCAAACAATGAATGATGACAAACCAAAGCAACAGTTTTAACTGAAGTAGGATTACACTTGGCATCGCTATTTGTTATGTGGCTTACTGGACAGCAAGACAAATGTGTGCTTCTGCTGCCCTTTCCTGCTGCCAGCTCCATCCCCTATTAATACATAATGGCACGATTGGAGAAAACTCCACAGCAGAAATAGCTGCAGGATGAGATCCCAGAAATCAAATTATGTCTGGGCCAGCAAGGGCAGGGGGTCTGCAGTCTTGGGTGGGACTCTTGGTTCCTCTGGGGTGAATTCTCACCTCTGGCACTGACTCACTGGCTATCTGATGCTTCAAGAGGAAGAAAAAGATTTGGACAAGCCTTCTGTTCCATGATGCCCTTGTACACACACACAGAGACAGCTGTCCTGACCTGGGGGGAGAGGCTCACCAAAGAATTTTAACTAAAATCCTGCTCCCTTGCATTGCATTATTCTCCACCAGGCAAGGTGAAAACGTAACCAACCCACACCTGATTAATTATCAGACAGTACTTGCAGCGGTTTAAGTAATATCACACTTTGCTCGTGCATCCTCCAAAGCCTTGCTGGTAATGATGATACATGGCTGTTAGCAGAAATGCCATTTAGGAACTGGAGGTACAGAAATATTCACCGAGGAGGCTGCCAACTTTACACAAATGGGTGTGGATGTATAATCACATTATTCTGCACCAACGTGGCACTTTTGAAACAAGAGGCTCAAATCTTTGCAGCCAGCAGGGCAGAGAGCTCCCCACCAAGCAGGAGGTGTGGCAGCCCCTATGCAGTGAGTGTGAGCCCTTCTGAGGGGTCAGTCCAGAGTTGGTCAGGCCACAGGCAGGACCCTGCTCGTGCCACCCCCTCCCTGAGCACTGTCCCAGGCACGCTGGCACTCAGGCCCCCCCTCAGGGGTCACAGCCAGGGGTAGGACAGACCCAGCTCATACAAAACAACATTGAGCAATGTCTCCTTGGAATTGTTCTTGGGTCCTTCTGGGCCATCTCTCCGTGCAAACACAAGAGCCATTCAGCCCAGGTCATATCCACGGTTGATCAGGAGTCAATGGGATCATTCATGTCCTGAAAACCCTGCACACACTGAAGTTGTTCCTTTGGCAGTGGCCTGGAGTGGCACTGCCGTGCACTCCCAGCCCCTGTCATTGCATTCAGTGGTTCCACCTCCGTGAGGTCCACAGCACTTGGGTAAACACAAATAAAGGCAACATTATGGCCCCATTTTGTGTCCAAGGTTGCAAATGGTATTTCTATTTACTATTGAGCATCTCTTTATTCATCAGATACATTAGAAAATCCATTAAAGAAGAAATTAGGGATCTAATGACCTGCACAGTCATTCGAACCCAGTGTTTCAGATACAGGCATCAAATATAGTTCAGTGCCTCCATCTCCTCTGGGCCAATGACTCACTGGAGGTGGGAGCAGTGTGATGAGACAGCCTTACTCACCCTCCACACCGGGAACAGGCTGGGAGCACTCATGGTCTGGAGCCATCACAGCTGCCTGGCGGGCAGGAGAGGCCATGGGGCTGTGCCAGGGGCAGACAGGGAGCAGGGTGAGGGCAGAGAGGGCAGAGAGAGCAGTGAGGGCATAGAGGGCAATATGGGCAGAGAGGGCAGTATGGACAGACAGCTGCCCACTCAGTCAAACTGCTGGGAACTGGGGTGGCTGGGAAGGAAAGAACAATGTGGATGGCTGTGGGATGGCTCTGTGTGTGTGTCTGTGTGTTCGTATAGAATGGAAATATTTAGAAAACAGGAGTGAACTGCCTCACATCTGCCTCAAAGCTCAGTCTGTCCTGCAGGTGCAGCAGGGACAGTGCCTTACCTGTGGCTCTGCAGGGAGTCACCACTCAAGGGCAAGATGAAAACAGCACTTTGCTGTAGCCAGACCTGAGGTTTAAGCAGCAGCTCCCCTTGACCTCCCACAGCAGCTCTGAGTTGGCACATCCCCAGCTCCTTCATGTTCTGCCCTCACAGCATCACAGTGAGGGCAGCTTTTCTGATAGGACTTTCTATCCCAAATCTCTTCCTAACAGCTGACACCAGCCAGGTTTCCCAATCTCAAATTTGCAGTGAGCTCTATAAATTGAGTGCCAGTGTAGCATATATAGATCTATACTTGAATGGTGTCTTTGTGCTGCTCCATTTCATTAAACAAGCTGAACAATTCAGCAGCTGGTTTTATGCCTCCAGGCACTTGGGTCATCTCTGATTTTCACTTGTCTCAGAGTTCACGTTTGCAATGAATGGCTTCTCTGGACAATGAGATAAAGTAAATGATAAAATTTTACCCGGGGAAGTGGGTCCCACCAGCACAGAGCAGGGAACAGGCAGGGCTGGGACACCCGTCACATCACATCCCTCCCTTTGCCAGCATCTGCATCAGGGGAGAGCTGCACCATCCCCAAATCTCCACCATTAGTTCAGTGTGACAGCAGAAGCCAAACCACAATTTAGCTCCCCTGAACATTGCTACATCCTTCATTCCTGTTCCAGAAGTATAACAGAGTCCTTTTCTCCCTTGGCTGCACAGCAGCAGCGTTTGCTTCCCCCACACCCCAGCGAGGAAGGTTTTGCAGCCTTTAAATGAACTGAAAAGATCTCGAGCAGGAGCTCAGCTCAGCAGCTTAGAGCTTGTCACACATCACATCCCCATCACTTTCAACTGGCTCTGAGACTGTTTTGCAAGTGACTAACGTGGAGCTGCAAAAGATTTAAAGCTTTATAGTAAATGCCATGTCCCCCCTTCACTGCACACAGACACACACACACACACTGCATTATTCTAATGCCCTGCTAAGCTTTCTAACTCCTTCTTACATCACACGACATAATCAGCCATTTGGCCCTGAGACAGCGTTTCCATGAACCAGAGTCAGTGTAAAAAGCTTTCAAGGCACTGGGATTGTTTTTGCTTCTGTAATGTTTTAAAAATGCTGTATCTTGGGACTGAAGACTATTCAGTGAAAACACGGCATTTCTGGATGCCTTTCAGTTCTTGCATCAGAAATGCTGGCGCTGGGAACCAAATTGTTCCCATGTTTGAGCTTGGTACCAAAACATCAAGGTTTTGTTTGTGAAGTTTGTAAAAACAAATGACTATAGACTTGAATATATTAATCATGGGGAAACGGAAACAGCTCGAGAGCACTGTCTGGCCCCCTTTGTACTTTACATAAACAGCAGGTCTCTGCTTATGAGTGGCCACATTTTGGGCCAGATGAAAGCAATTAGGATGGTTCACATGTGTGTTCAAGACTCAAGGCAGTATCAGGGCATGGCTGTGTTCCAACCAGCTCAGCACTGAAATGCCAGAGCCCATGGGTGACAGAATTCAGGGAGGTTTAGATTAGATATTAGGAAAAAAGTCCTCACAGAAGGGGTTGCCAAGCATTGGAGCAAGCTGCCCAAGGAAGCTGTGAAGTCACCATCCCTAGAAGCATTAAAAACACATGGATATGGCACTTGAGGACTTGCTTTAGTGGTGAACCTTGTGGTAGTGCTGGGTTGATGGCTGGACTTCATGACCTTAGAAGTCTTTTCCAACTTTAATGATTCTATGAATCCCTTTAGGGATCTTTTGAGGATCCCTTTTGGGATCCCCTTCCAGCTGCTCTACAGGAATGTACTCCAGGTTCTCAGCAGGCATGTCCCACCACCCTCTCCTTATCCCTAAGGACACCTAATGTAGTCCCTAAGTGCCATCAAATGTAGTATGGGGACAGGGGTGACACACTATCGGTGTCATTTGACCGCTGATAAATGTATTTCTCATCTCTGCTTATTACACGTTATTACTCACCACTGCCCTGATTTATTTTGCTTTCTGAGGGGAGGAGTGGTGGAAACACACTCAGAGCAGCAGCAAGGACAGCAGCACACATGCATTTTGGAGTATTTATGTCCATTCTTAGCCATCCCCTTCCTTTTTCTGTTTTTAGAAGCCAAAGTGCAATTTTTGCACTGGTTGCAAAGATTACGTGACACCAGTTGTAACTACTGACAGGTTTAAATGTCATCTGAGAAAAGGAGTGGTGAAGAAGGCTGTGGTTTGAATTCTAACAGGGAGCAGGAGCTGATCGGATATTGCTGGTTTGGGGGGATACTTAGGAAAGAACCAGAAGGTCTCTCTGTTCTGAAGTGATGCATGTAGCCAGCAGGAAGAATGTTTTCTGGAAAAATGGTGAGTTTGTAACAGAAATCTTTACAAACAGGCCTGCTGTCCTGTGGAAAATAGTACTTTTTTTTTTTTCTTAACAAAAAAATGCTTCCTTTTTCCTCCTGGGGAGAGCTCCCAAGCCCAGCCTCATCCCTAGTGAGGCACCATGCCCAGGAATATCTGAATTCCCATTTGAAAGGGCATCACATGGTGACACAGGACCTGTGTCTTGGCCCTCAAAACTACCCAGCAAGAAAATCTCCCAATCAGAACATTTGCCTTTGAATTGAAAGCTTTGCCCTCAGATCTTCAAGTGTCAACCTTTCAATTAAAAATCTCCATTCTTTGGGAGTTTTGTTCATTTGTTTGTTTATTTTGTTTGTTGGTTTGTTTGTTTGTTTAGGTCCAGTAGAAAGGACAGTTAGTAACTGCCCTTTCCCCTTCGGGTAGAAATAAGCCATATGTCCTCTCTAAAACCCAAATAATAGCTCCTGAGTTTATCTCAAAAAAACCTCTAAATTTTTTGGTGGTTATTATTAAACGACAAGTTTTATCTGCTCTTACCATCTCAGTACTAAGGGGGAAGTTGAAGAGTTTTCTAAGAACTTCTTAAACTGCCAGTGAAAACCAACATTAGAGATAAACCATGGTATCTGAAAATCAGAAAATAGCTTCTCTCCAGCTGTGTTATCAAGCAGCAGCAGAGTCTGTGAAGTGCATTCATTGTGCAGTGACTGAAGAAAAAAAGTTAGGGAAAACACAGGGAAGCACGAGGTGTATTTTTGGGCATTCATTGATGTGCACAGCCTTCATCTGAGAAAGGAAAAAAAAAAAGCCCTTAATCCATCAGATACATCAGGATCTCTCCAGATTATCAGAATCTAAAATTGCAAGAGATTGAAAAGTTATGTATATATTTTTTTTTTATTTTAAAGAAATGTCTATCAGAGTCTGCAGAAAAGCATTTGGCTGCTTCCAGGGGATGAGCAAGGACCAGCCGTGGTCCTTCTACTCAAGACAGGTCAGCTCCACGTGTGTGTGCAGCACAGCAACCCTGATATTATTTTCCCCGATAATTTCCACGTATATAGATTTAGAGAATAATTGAGGCTGGTAAAGACCTCTAAGAACATCAAGGGACCTTAAAGACCATCTCATTTCAACCCCCCTGTCATGGGCAGGGTCACCTTCCACCAGATCACGTTGCTCCAAGCCCTGTCCAACCTGGCTTTGGACACTTCCAGGGATGGGGCAGCCACAGCTTCTCTGGGTACCCTGTGCTAGGGCCTCCCTACCTTCCTCCTGAACTACTGAACACGACCTCGAAATATTGACCCCAGTTCAGTTCTGACCAGGCATGTTACATGTGGAGACAAAGAAGCCACAGGATGTGTAAAAGCAATTTCCAGCACTGGCAGCCTGGAGAAAGAGCAAAGGTTCAAGCAGCAGATTTAAGAGCAGCCTGAGCCCAGTGTTACCCTGCATTTTGGAGGGAGGCTGAACTCAAGTGGTGAAGGAACACCAGCCTCATCACCAGCAGTGCAGGGGCAGGCACTGGCTCCGAGCCATCCTTTCTCCAGCAAAGGCAAACGCAGCCAGATTTCAGTGTGGGGTTAAAGAAGGGTTGGTCTGAAGGCACAGCAAGATGTCACAGGTGTTATCTTCACAAAATCACAGACTCATCAAGGTTGGAAGAGACCTCCAAGATCATCAAGTCCAACCACCAAGCCAGCGCACCACAATCACCTCTAAACCATGTCCCCAGGTGCCACATCCAGAGTGCCTCTTGAACACTTCAGAGACAGTGACTCCACTACCTCCCTGGGCAACTTATTTCAATATTTCACTACTTTTTTAGTGAAAAAATGGTTCTAATACTTAATCTGAACCACATCCTCTGACAATTTTTTTTTTCTAATCCCTAGCCCAAGGTTTAGCACAAGGGTAGAAGGTGTAGGCAAGGGCCGTGGCAAGGGCTTTTTGGAAAATACTGGTGTGTATTTATTTCAGTGTAGTTAGTCTGGAGCTACAGTAGGATAAATGGGTCCAAGACCTAATTTAGATGTTAAAGGAAATGTATCTGACACTGACTTCAATAGACTAATTCCAGATTTATATTACACTGAGCCTAGAGCCAGTGAATATGCAACACAGTGATAATTATGGAGAGCAATATAGAAAAACAAATCACCATATTAAGAGAAACAAATAGATTCTGGAAAAGTGCCATGTTTTTAAACTGGGCCACAGTGACTCGGGCTGGTCGGTGCCTATTAGATCATCCTCGTGTCCAGGCATTTGGTTTCTATATCTTAATCATGTTGAGAAGCTCAGGCAGAAGAAAGAAAAAGCAATTATCTTTCCCTTAAGAGAATGGTGTGTTTAAATAATAATAATAATGATGATGAAAGGACGCTGGGCCAAATAAAAACTACAGCAAAATCAAGGGAAAGGCAGATTCGATCCGACAGGACTTTCCCAGGCTTCCAGAGAGCATTTTCTCCTGCCCTGCAGCCCCCCCCTCCCCCAGTCTGCCCAGTCCACACAAAGCGAGAAGTTAAAGATAAACATCTGTTTCTGCTTGCTAACCTTTCTTTCTTTCCTTGGGAGGCTCTTACTGCTGACAAGGGCACGGCACGTATTTCACTCGAAAGATCAAGCGAGGATAAAGGGAGCAGTTTCCTGCTCCTAAAAGCCACCCGTGCCAGCACGGTCATGCTGCTTAAGCAGAGCCCTTCGTCATCACCAGCATGAATAAAAAGCCAAGGCAGCCCTGGGACACAGAGAGAGATCTCTTATAAATCAGAACAGCGAGCGGATCCCTGGCTCTGACAATTCCAAGGCACCATTTTTGACCTGTTTGTCATCACTTGGTCCTCTGGGTGTAGTCTCTGTGAGCCATGGCGTGGAGAAGGGTTGGGAGCAGCAGGAATTCCCTGGGGAATGGTCCTTGCCCTGCATGAGCAGCACATCAGCTCCCCATCCCAGCCACATCCCTCCTGCCCGCTGCAGCCCCTCGCCTGGGGCTCCAGCGCTGCCCCTCTGAGCTGTTATGCAATGCCAAATGACATTTCATTTAGGCTCTTTCAGAGGAGCAGGAAGAAAAGACACAACTCAGTGCTTTCCACCCTGCAGCCAGCCCTAGCCTTTCCATCCCTATCTTTCATCTCCAGTCGTGGAGCACAGTAAGTGCCCCTCTCTCTGCCTGGGCAGACCCCGAGCCCCCACCCCATGGCCCTCTTTCCCAAGCTGGGGCGCCTGCCCGCCGGCTCCAGGTGACCCGGCACAGCCCTCGCCCTCTGAAACGCTGGAGAGATGAGATCATCCAGAGCAGCTCTAAGACAAACATCCTGACAGCTCTCGCTAACATTTTCCACAGGTTTCTCAAGCTCCATTAGCTCTTGCTAGATCCTATCACGCAGCAGTCGCCATAATTAATGGCTTGTGTACTTTTGCACACACGGGTTCTTGTAATCCTCTGCTCCTTTCTAAACAGAATCAAAATCACCATCACAAGGCAGCGAACATGGTCAGTCAATCCATAGCTTGGCAATCACTTAGAACGTGTTCTTTTGACAAGTTTCCCTCTGTTCTTCCCACCTATATGTATTACCTAAAAAACCCCCATGGCCACCTCCCTTGTAAGGGGTGAGGCATAATCAGAAGGGCATAAACCAAAGGAGTAACTCAGCTAAAAACCTTCATCTCAATAATTTACCCACAAGGCTTAGGGACAGAGGAAAATAGATCCAAACTTTCTTGTCTGGATCTAAACCTTACCTAGAGCCATGATGAGAGGAAGTGGTGGAATCGAGAGGAGAGGGGCTGCCCTACAAAGACAGGGCTGAAAGGGAAAGAGAAAAATGCAAGCTGTGAGTATTTACATTCTCCCAGGCAAGGGCCAGCACCTCTTCCTGCCCTGCAGCAGCATCCAAACATGCCCCTGGTGCTAATAAAATGGTTATCACAGGGGGATGTTAATGGGGACATCAGCAGCACCTAGAGTCGTCATTGCTGGTGCTGTGGTTCAGGCAGGAATTGCTGATATTTACAGTGGAGTACTGTGGTGGTTTAAGCAGCATTTGGGTTTAGGAGTCATTACATTATTGTGAAATATGCACACTGTTGGTGGATGCTTAAAGTGCTGCTACGCTGTGGCATAAACTCAGCATTAATTTTGGGTCCGCAGGGGAAATTGAAAATGGTGCCCTTGAAATCATTATGCTGAGCGAAATTCAGCAACAGGGGAAAAGGCAGCCTGGGGGAAAATAAGAGAAAATTTACTTCAGACAGCCAAGAAGACCCCTTGGGACTCACTCAGTCCAGGCTCAGGGATGTGGAGGATGTTGGGGGTAGCCTGGTAGGATGTGGGGGCTTCAGCATCAGAGCCTCACACCATGGCTGTGCCTTCCTTAGCCCCAGCTGCTAGAAACCCTGAGAGCCCTGGGGGATGATGTTCTGCCTGTGAAGTGTCATTTGCTCTAATTTTAGCTCTGTTTATGTAACTGCTGTGTGATGGGAAGGTGCCACATTCCTGGAGGGGCTGTGCTGAGGACAAAGCCCGTACCCACACCCCTAGGGCAGGACCTGTGTCTGCCAGGGCCTTCTGCCCCAAGCACTGGATGCAGGCAGTACCTGAAAGGATGCTCCCTGAGTCTTACAGGCTGGATCCTGACAGGCAGGAGATTATATAAATACATATACATATACATATATATATATATAAAAACATGTAATATCGATAATATATATAAAAATTAGGAAACCCACTTCAACTGTCACCCCAAAACATCCCCCCTTCTGACTCCACATGTCCTGACCTCTCTGGAAAGAGCTTTGCAGGACCCAAATAACCAGCCCTGGTCTGTGGGTGCAAGGGATTCCAAGTCTGTTTGAATGAGCATCAGAAATAAGTGCGGTTTATTGAACTGAGATAAATTCTTGGAACTCATCCACGTAGAAAGGAAATGCTCAGAATTCATCTGAGAGTTGACTCAGACCTGCCCTTTCAACTTCATATCCTGACATTACAACCTGTCTATAAAAAAAAGAAAAAGAAAAAGAAAAATAATCCTCTAGTGGGGCTTCACCATATAGCAGAACTGAGCCCAGAGAAAAAGGAAACAGAAAACTACAACCCTTGAATAGCTCCATGGGAACCACTGCTGCTGTGTGCTCTCCTTCTGTGGCTTAGGAGAGCAAAACCCTGGAGCTGAGGTGAGGACCCCGCTCTACCTGGCCCCCGTGGGACCACATATCACAGGCATTTTAGTTGGGAGCTGACAGGGGAAGCAGCTGTTCCCAGTCACCCAAAGCCTGTGATGAGCTGCAGGGATGGCTCCAGCACCCCCAGTTTCCACAGCTCATCCCCCACAGCTGTCAGGGTGCAGAGCACGGAGCGATGCCAGCTGAGACAGGGGCTCCCAGACCTGGGGGGACAAGTCCCCACCAGCTTTTGCAGGAAAGCTGTGAGCAATCAGGGGATTTTCTTGTTCTCTAAAGAATTTGCAGGAGCGGAGGTCTGGCTTGGTATGGCTCAGATTAGTTCTCATATATATAAAATTCTGCTGGCAACACAGCTGCCCTTTATTTAATGCAGATTGTGTGCTCTCCCCGAGTAGAGAAACCATTACCTCACTGACTGGATGCGATTTCTCAGCTCTCTACCTTCAATAAAAATTCTAACACCTGCAAACTTTTTAGACAAATTATGTATATTAGAGCAGAACCCCTTCCCCCTCCACGTTCTCCTGAACTTGCAGCCGTGTGTCTTGAAACCAAATCCTCTCCAAGACATCTGGTCTGTGCTGGTGTGGTTATTACAAGCTCCCCTGTGGTGCTGGTGGCACAGAGCCCATGGACCTGCTCCACAAAGGCCACTGTGTAGCCAGGGCTCCCTCTGCCACTCTGGGAATCCAATGGATTGCTTTCAAGAGTGCCTTAAAAAAAATAAAAATGCAAAAATTTCTGTTTGTAAATGCAAAATGAAAGGATGGACAGCAAAGGGTGAATCCTTAGCTTGCTTCTGCAGGTGTGGATACTGGAAGAGGCTGAAACACCTCACAGAAGCTTTTATCATAGATCTGTGCACAGGAATACCAGGAAAAGTGTCTGGGCTGCAGAGACCAATGGGTAAGGGAGGACAGAGGTCTCCAGCTTACATTCCTGGGTACAAACCTCTGAAAAGCTGCTTTGCCTCCTCACCCCAGCAGTAGAAGGTGTATATTTGAGGTGCTAACTAGGAGCCAGGCACGTTTCCACCAGACCCAGCATCCAGAAGTGCTAAATTGAGGTGTGTGCCAACATATTTGCTAGAGCAGGGCCCAAGAAAAGGCTCATTCATCTAAAGAAACCCAAACTTGTTTTCTTTTCCCCCAGATCTTTGGAGCATAATTCCCTTCCCAACAATAACCTGAAAGAATGAGAAAAGAGCTTCAAACCCCCACATCTTCCCACATCCTTGTGCAGCAGGAAAGCCCACGTGGAAGTCTCATGAGCAACCTTTGTTCTGGTGACATTTCCAGCCCAGTCACTAGGTCACAGATAGCACGGACAAGTTTAATTAAACATCCAGACTGTCTGGTGTTGCTTTATTATCACCTGAGCCTTCCCACTGCTTCTCAAGTGAGACCTGAGGCACAGAATCCTGACAACGAATTAACAAGTTTATTTTGGTTGATTGACCCAGACTTTGGAGCCATAGGAGAACGAACAAGGACTTGAAGTTCAGCAGATCTCGGTGCCAAGTATCACTCCTCAGTGACAGCCCAGAGCTCAGCAGGAGCAGTTTGACTTTCCCTACCCAACGTCCTGTCACCGGCAGCCTGTGTAAACCATGCAAATGCTGCAATTAGTATCAGAGATAAACCAGATCCATTAGTAGATGGAAGGGGAACTCAATCTGTTTTACAAATGGAAATGAAGTAGCAGCCTCAATTATAGGATTTTTAAAAACATGCAATTTAGCAAAATGTTGATTTCCTTTTCGTTTACTTCGTTCTTTGTCTTTCAGATACTTCAGCTCAAGTAGCAGGCAGTATATTAACCGACCAGATTTTGGCAATGTATTTAATAATCAAGCCCAAATAAGTGCTCTTAGGAAATAATTTTATTTACAGTTCAGCTGGGAAAGAATATTAAAGCTTGAGGATTTGGCTAAAATTATTATCCTACACTAACACATTTTGAAGGAAGGCACTTGGGCCGTGGATGACTAGTACTAGTGAGTCAGAGCACAGCATCTGACCTTTCCAAAAATTCATCATTTATTTGGGACACAGGGCAAGATTTGTCCTCCAGCTTCCCCCAGCCACACTGGGCAGTCACCACCACAACAGCTTTAGCACCTCCCTCACCCCTGCTGCACCCTGAGCTCAGCAGGGAAGTTCTGGGGTTCCTGGCAAGTAGCTGAATCACTCCTCATCCACCAGATTCCCTCCTCCATACAGTTGCTTTATGCACAGATATATTTCACCAAATATTCTGCAGCAAGGCTGGAGTTTGGGAACACTATATCAAGATATTTCAGCATGTATATGCCTGTATAACAACTTTGTTTTTTAATTGGCCCAGCCCACGTTACTGTTGAAATAATTGAAGGTACTCAGCATTAAACATATTTTGCCACGCTTTCCCCATGGCACCTTTCCCACTCCAAACTGTTTGGAAGCTGAACAGAGACTAAGCATTAACTAATTAAATTTCTCAAAACAAAGGTTAATTAGTGTGTTTATTTTGGATTATGAATGCATTGAATTATTAAACACTATATGCTACCTAAAAAAAAAAAAAAGAAAAAAAAATAGAAAAAGGGCAGGCTGAAAGGAGGAAACATTCCTAAGCCCAAGGAACAGATTCTCTGGCTGCCTTGCAGCTACATTAACCATTTGTTCACAACCCCAGCATGTGCTTAAAAAATGCATGGTCTTTCTTTAAGGCTAAAAGCAAAAGCCCTCCCAATCCAGAAGGAAGGTCCAGCAGCCCTGAACTGTGACTATGGCAAATTCATGTCATTTTAGGACAATGCATAGGGGAGCTGCAGAGATCCCATATTTGGCTCAGGATAACGTTGTGCTGGACACCTCACCCAACACACACACTCCTTTTCCAGCCCTGTCTGCTGTGCCTGACACAGCAGCCACCGAGGACCAGAGGTCCCTCCCAGGGCCCCTCAGACAGCAGCATTCCTCTTCTCCCTCCAAACCACCCCCTTTCCTTTTTGGTCCCAAGGTGGAAAGTTTGCAACACGCAGCCCATCCTCCCAGTACTTAATTATACAATTATCTGCCTGCAGGCCAAGGTAATTGCTGGAGTCCAAGAGCCAGACCACACTGAAATAAACAAGCTGGTGAAGATTCACCCAGATTCCAGTTCTCACCCATACACTGGCCCTGTAGTTGTAGCATCAATCCCAAAGGATCTGTGGATAAACCACTGGCAACACACCACAGGTAGGAAGATACAGGCTAATACCCATGGTGTTGTAATTACCTGGCAGTGCACAAATACACCTACCTGCCCTAAAAGGAGGGCACACAGGGCACTGTTTTCAAAGCACAAAGGAATCTAGAAAGCTTGCTTACCTTCTAATGATTATTATGTAAAGCAGCACTTCATATATGCCTGGCCTACAGCAACAGTGTCAGGTTTATCTACGTGAGCATTTCCAGCATGCCTATGATGGTGGGTTTGTGATTCATTCTGTCTCAAGAGTCTTATGACAGCTGATATGAGAACCCTTCGTCACCACCAGAATAAGGCTCTGCATTCCAGCTTTCAGCTCATTTTCTTCTGTACAAATTGGAGTCCTGAGTCAGTTACAAAATTAATTTCTTCTTTCAAAGCATCCTCCATTGTTGCAGTGAGCAATAACCTGTGTTGTAGCCCAAACAGCAAACAAAAAGTGGACTCACAAGCACCTCTCAGACAAGAGATGATCCCTGACTTGTGCTTATCCAGGAGCCAGCCAACACCTATAAAAGTGTGTTCCCTATTGCCCCATGTAAATATCACTTAAAGTTCAATATAATCTTGGAGATGCAGCTTCCCGGGACTCTCTGTCAGACGAACTCTGCAGGAACTTGGGGCTGAAAAGGACAGTGCATTGAGGATGGGTGTCAGAAGCAAAAATGGGTCAGTTCCTGCTTTATCACTTTGTGATTGCTGGAGTACTATCAGGAGGTGCAATCAGAGCTGCAGCTGACACCTTCAGAGGAGCCATAAGTGGCTTCAGCTGCTTGTTCTCACCCTGATGTCCTATTCCTATCCTTCGAGGTCAGAATTCCTCCTCAGTCCTGAATCTCTGCTAGATTGCCAGTTGTTTGTCACCAGACTTCTTTTCAGATTCATTACTTGATCAGGGGGCCAAAGTGGATAAACTCATTTTACAGCCATTGCTTATGAGGGAAGGCAAATAGAATTGTCTCTCCGAGGGTTTTTTCCTCTCTACTTAATATT
The DNA here is from genome assembly GCA_013390045.1 of Picathartes gymnocephalus. NCBI lineage: Eukaryota > Metazoa > Chordata > Aves > Passeriformes > Picathartidae > Picathartes > Picathartes gymnocephalus. The sequence goes on along the minus strand of WEKY01006424.1, from coordinate 7,670 downwards.
TTTTCAAATGCATTTTTATCAAGGAAATATTCTTTCTGCAGATCTAGGAAGGCAAACCTAATTAAAGTCACTTTATTGAGCGACCTGATACCAACACTCACTTTAAAGACAAAACTCCGTTTTAAATTCAAATATTTTTGTTCTGCTGTAGAAGCGAAAACATATCTTTGAATGACAGATATCTCAGAAATCTGCTTTCATTCCCCTTTCCTCCTTCCCTGATGATCTTAGGTTTCACATTCACACCCTTTGGGAAAATTGCCTGGGAAACTTTTCTGATGATACGCTGAAGGTCATCTACAGTAAATGTGGTACAAAGTGAACCCAGATCTCAGGCTTTGCAAATGTTCATTATGTAAATTACAGGAGCTGTGAAGATGGAAATGAGGCGTACAGATGCTGTTATGCACGAAAAAATAGAGGGGAAACTTCAGACTTCCCTTCACTACAGAGGCGGTTGCTGTCTGCAGGCACTCTCCTTCCTCCCCGTGGTATTTCCAGCATGAAAAGGCCTCAGATCCTCTATGGCTGTTGGTTCAGAAATGACTGGCTCTGTATTCCTCCATGTAGGTCAAGGACTGGGATAAATCTTTAAATTCACCACACATCTAGGGAGAATCATGGGCCAAATGCAGCTGCAACCTGGATGGGAGGAAATGGGGAGGGCATTTGTGAATTCCGGCTCACAACCTGTATTTCTGGGATTAGTCTTGTTGACTGCCTCAACCAGGGCTGGTCCCGAAGAGCGATGTATCTGTGCTGTGAACTGCAGTGCAGAGACAATCAAGTGGAGAAGATAAAGATTCAGCCCTTGATTTTGTGCATCCTTGGGCACATTACTTAGAAGCCAGATTTTGAAAGATGGTAGAGATCAAAGGCTGAAGAAAGATAACCAGCTTGATTTTCAGCTCTATTCCTGGGCATGTGTTTCCTGAACATTTCAATAGGAAATAAGCATCTTTGTGCTTTTTAAAAATTAATTCTAAATGCCTTTGGGTAGGTGGTTTCATCATGAGGAGCCAATATACATTTAAATGGCAGATCTTAAACTGCACATTGTTTCAGTTTCCTACCAGAAGAGTGTAAATCTCCCTTTCTTCGATTTCTCCCAGGTCTTGCTCAGGTTTGAAGCACAATTCTTCTCTAAACAATAAATACCATTAAAGACACTCCAGGCCTGATTTCAAGCAGTGATGATTGCTCAGCCAGTAACAGGAGCTACTGGTGTTCAGCTCTGTTGAAACTCAGCTGCTGCATCTCATGTTCAGTTCCTCAGAAATGAAGAAATCAAAAACTCAAGACTGCTTTGGGTAACTTTGCCCTAAAAGCTCACAGGGGAAGCTGGCATGCAGACATATTGATGATGAGGTGGAAGGACAATGCCCAGACAGGTGCTCTCCTGTCAAGGGACTGGCACTACCCAGGGTAGATGGAGTGGGAGAGAAGGGCTGAGCCTTCCCTCACCAACCTCATCATAGATCTGCTCTGACCTGCAGCAAAAAAAGCAAGAAAAAAAGGAGAGGAGCAGTAAGACAACACTGGAAGGGAAATTCCAACTCCCTGACCCTGGGGCAACCTCACCCTGCATGTTAACTGAGCCACAAGTAGGGGAAAAATTATGAAATTTCCTCAAAATGAAAAAAAAAAAAAAAAAGCCAACAGAAAAAAAAGATTTGTTGAGTCATCCAACAGTGTTCAAATGAAGATATTTTCTTAGCAACTATGCTAAAAGAGTAAATGTAACACATTCTGGTTTGGCTTTTCCTTCAGCAGCAAGATTGATATGCATTCACACATGGGGATCTGGTTTACAATACGGTTCTCCAGTCCTTTTCTTTCTTTCATTGTTTCCATAGTGTATCTTGGATATAAAATCTGCTTTGGTGGAAAAATCCACACCAGACAACCCCAGGGCAGACCATGCCCCACTGTGCGCATCTCTGCTTGGAGAGGTTTTTGTCTGAAGGGCCGTTTTGAGAAGCAGGAAGGTTTTGTCCTTGACCCCGTGCTGGGGAGCCTCACTCTCCAAGAGGAGGAACTTGTCCTCCACCAGCCCCAGGTTTCGCAACGCACTTAGGAAACATCTTGCACTGGCCTTGATTTATGCAGAACTGTTGGCTAATCTCTTTTATGTAATCACCGATAGCTGTTCCTAAAGGCTAAGTCCCCAAAATGGAAGGAATGAATTAAAGGAGACAGATGTGGTTTGGCCTGCTCCGTGTTCCGATTGCAGCCTCAGAAATGACTTCGTTAGTTCATGCCGATTTAAGCAGGGGTTCAACTACACTGCACACCCACCCCAGCAGGAACATTCAGCCTTTCTGCTGTGCAGCCCAGTTGCACAGTCTGATCCCACTCACACCAAAGCCACTGGAATCACTCCAGGTTTATTCTGCTGAAATGCGATCAAAGTCTGGTCAAAAGTCGCCTGAGTTTTTGTTTACCCCAGATCCCCTTGCTTGGCACTGCTGCAGGCTTTGGGAGCTAAAGGAATGCTATTCCCCCAGAGAGCCGGCTGCCTTTGGTCAACCAGAAAGACTCGGGGAAGGCAAAAGTCCTGACGTTCCTTCTACACCATCTTCAGGCCAAGAATCAACCTGAGGTCAGTGACCCACTTGGCCTCAGTGGCTGCACGTTGCCTGTGTCTGCATGCACAACGGGATCTTGAAGGAATGATATTCCCAGCACGTCTGTGATGCACAGACCTGTCCATCAAACAGGCATTCGGGGGTGGGCAGGGTGTGAACAAGCCTGGTGAGAGACAAAAAATCCTGGGAGAGAAGACGACGCAGTGTCTGCTTAGCCATCCCCCCCTTCCCTGCTTAGAAGTAAAGATGCCTCTTGTTTTAGGGATGGAGCCACAGCCTGGCTTGTACACATTGGTGGGAGACCCTCTTCAAACCCTCCTCTTTAATTTTTCCCCATGGAAAAATATTGCCCAGCAGGGCTGCATTTAGATTCCCTTCCTGCACCAAGGGCTGCCCAGCTGTGACTGACTTCAGGGGTAGCTGGAGCAGTCCCACAAGCCTTAGAGAATTATTTCCCAGTTTATGTAAACTGAGCACCAGCTCAGTAAAAACAGGAAAGATTTATGCTTGGCAAACATTTCCAAGGAGCCAGTATTTCCCCGTTACTTACTCGTGGTTTGTGAATACAAACCTCACACAGCTGGTACCTCCACTAATGATCCCATTACAATATGTATTGAGCTGATACTCTGTGATATCTCATTGAGGTATTCATCCATGTCAGAAAGGATTTGTCCATAAAAATATCTCCTCTCATACCATCATAGGATGCTGCATTCATTCCTCCTTCCTCTGTCATCTGATGCTGCCTAATCCCACTCACTGACATCAATCACAGGGGGAAAATAAGACAATTAACTGGCAATTAATTAAATTATAAACTGTAAGGAAGAGCAGAATATTTGTAAACCTTAATAGCCTTATTAGCATGCACATTACCAGCCAGTTGCACAATCCTACGGCTAAGGGTATCTGTGCACATCTGTGACATCACACAGACTTTAATCAAGGGGTTCACCTCAGAGGGCTGTGGTGGGATGAGGAACCTGCCTGGCCAGCCTGGAGCTGGGATGGTACAGGTGCTTTACACCTCCCTTCCTGCAGAAAGCTGGAGTAAGGATCAGAGGGGCACGAGGGGTGTTGCAGCATCCCGCCAGCTGTGGCTCCTGTGCCTTCAGGTGGCGTGAGGATGGCAATTCTCCCTGTTTTCTGCACAAAACAGGCATCTCAAGGGGTGTGGAGGCAGCAGGGAGCTCTGCCAGCCCCTGGGCTCTTTAGATGAGTGTATTGACCTGCAACAACTCAGAGGTGACAGCCACCCTGCCCAGGGCTCTCTCAGGGATGGAGCAGGCACCCGACCATCAGGGGTGTGCCTGGGCTCTGTCCCGGGAGGGATCCTGGCTTTTCTGCTGCAGGGACATGTGTTGGGACAGGGCCTGAAAACCCACAGTAACAGTGGATTGTTGTTATAAAACACACATGCAATGTGGCTTTCATTAAAGCTGTTTCCTGGAGAACTAAAGGAAACTAAGTGGGAAGAAAATAAGAGCAGGTCAGGCACCTTCTGCAAGGTCACAGCAGCTCTTGCAAGGCAGTGGCAGAGGCTCCATCACTGGGGAACTGGGCTCAAAGCTTAATGCATCCTGTACAGTGCCTGACCTCTGTTTAAATGTCACGAGACAGGAGAAAAAATCCAACCTTAGGTAACCCATGGGTGAGAGCATGAAGCCACAGCCAGCCCCAGATGAGGCACCAGGACTGAAGTCAGGACTGAAGTGCTCATGTTGGCACAACATCACTGTGTGGTCCCCAGGTCCCCTGGGAATAACATTCGCACAACACCCTCAGGGTTCTCTCACTTTTTTCATACTATTTCTATACTGGTTTTGTCCTGGAAAGGTGACCAAATCAGTCCATCCAATACACACCAAACCCTTGACTTTTTCCTAGTCTATTTGTTCCGAAAGAAGTACCATGTGAAGCAGGAGAGTGACCTACAAAAGCAGGGAAATTAGAGTGTAGAAGATGGATGGAGCTGTAAATCAGGTTTGCCTCCAAGAGCAGGTATAGCCCAACAAGGCCCTGCCATCTGCCCTCTCTCCAAATCAGCCACATCCCAAATCTCAGCTGTGTTAACTCTGGTTCCGGTCCAGCGTTATTTCTGTAACACGTGAACTGGGATGACATGCACCCAGCCCGTTCATTTATTTGTGGAGTGTGGACTGCTGAGGGATGGCCAATTGCTAATAAAAGCAGTGCTCTCCCTCCTGTGCCATTCCATGCGGGATGCCGGTGGCGGGCTGGACCTCCGGGCACACGGCGCTCGCTGGGAGCAGCCGGGGGTCATCAGCGAGCAGCACCTTCGGATTTTCATTCCTAATTTTGATGGATCTGCAATGCCACATTGTTTTCTCTCCCAGTTGGGCTCTGTATTCAGCCAGGGGTTCTGTCCTCAGCCTGTGTTTTCTGGTGAGGTTGGTAGCTGACGCCGCTGTGCTGTCGGAATGCCTGTCTACCTTGTCAATGCATGGCTGTTTTGGGGACGCATGAGGCAGTCAGATGTGACAGAAGCTGAGAGGTTTCTTTCACAGCTAGGAAGGGAGAGGAGGGAACCAAGCACTTCCATACCCACCCTAGGAGCTCCGGTCCCCAGGGAGGGCTGGAATCCGATGCCGGCTGGCGCTGGGAACACCCACGTTCAGCTAACCTGACTGCAGTGTTCACTGCAGGATAATTGGCTCTGAGGAGGCGTTACAGCAAGCAAAAAAAAAAAAAAATCAAACAAAGTGGGACATCAGACATTTTAAAAATAGCCCGGGGTGAAGCTCCAAGAAGTTGCAATGACCAGGGGCCAGATCCGGATTCCCTGAGCCCAGCTCATGTCCGGGGTATTGCTGACCTCGGCGGAGCCTGCCTGCTGGGCTGGCACCGCGGCCAGTGAGATCAGGATCTGGCCCAAATCGCCTGGCCTCCCGCTGCACCCCATGTTGTAACTATCCAGGATGTTGACATATTCAACTTGCCACTCATTTGTGGGACAAATTACACATTCGCATTTGTCTGTGCTCGCTCAGCTCCTAGCAACTGCAGTCACAGTCCTAATTAAAATAATAGACTGAGATTGGTAACATTACTGATTTAACAGGAAATTAGAAGAGTTATGTTCGCAGAGTTTAGGTAATTGACACCAACAACGCTTTCATTGTAATGGGTGTTCTGTGATTGATTTCGTTCCCCAGTCAGACCTAAAAGCAGCCTGGGAGTGCATCCCACCATCAGATTACAGTGCAGGGGAATTAAATGGCTATTACACCACTGCCTGCTCTAGAGCTGGCAGCTGTGGGCTCAGGCACGGCTTCGAGCTTCCAAACCAAACATTAGCCCTAAAATTATAAGCCTAACGTAAAACAGAACTTGTTCAGCACAATATGTTCACTTCTCCTCTCACGAGTCCCTGCATGGTGCCCATCTGCTCCTGCCCAGGGAGGGGCTGCAGGCAGCCCAGGAGCAGCTCCTGCATCCTGGGATGCCTCAAATACCAACTCCCTGGAGGTACCACAGGTTCCCATGGACAGACGGAAAGGCTCCGAACACACCAGTGACTGTAGAATATTCTGGGCACACAGTGGTGGAGCTCAGAGTAGGTGGCAATGGGGAATGTTCAAGGTGTGTAAGATTTCATGGCCATGTTGAAGAGAGAAGGGTTCCCTGTGCTAAATCCATCCTGCAGCTCGCTCCACATGAAGGTCTGTGTGTGGATAACATTGCCAGGCACCAACATGGTCCCTCTTAAAGAAAGGAAATTGGATTTCTGGAGAAATCCTGCCCTGCTCGTTCTCACAGTGGTGTAAGTCCAGATGGGTCCATATGAGCCTCAGAAAGATGAGTGTTCTTCTGTTAAGGAAACTTCTGACTCCACAGTCTTAGAATGGATTGGGTTGGAAGGGACCTTAGAGATCATCTAATTCCAATCCCCCTACCTTGGCTGGTTCACGTATTCTATTCACGAAACAAATCCTGGCATTTTCCACAAAACAGACTGTTAAGACACAGTAATTGCCTCAAAAATGAGCTGGACTCTCCTGGTGCCAACAGTTGCAGCTGGGGCCAGTGTCTTGTGTTGCCACCTCTCTCCCCACAGCCTGGGCCCACAGGGGCAGATGGGTCTCCAACCTGACCTCCTGAATGTCACATCTCCTTCAATTCCCTCCAGTTACAAGGCTGAGTTGTGCAGGGTAGTTTCTGAAGGTCACACCTGAAAAATGACCATAGTTCAGGGAGATTCCAGGGGGGAGGACAGGGGTGTCCAAAGGCTTTTACACAATGTCACCAGTGTGGCAAGGTGTGACACCTTATTATCTACACCCTCATGGCAGGGGTGTAGCTAAAACACATTTTGTGGGCCTCAAAACCACTCACTGAATTAGACCAGTGACTTCCTAACACTGACTAACAGCTTTTGTAGACCAAGAAATACCATTTATATCTCAACATCTCCAGATTGAGACAGTCTTTGGACACACACATAAGTCTGCTTTTGAAGAAATGCACCGCCTGTAAATTATTATGAAAACTGTGTATGAAATGCCAAAATTGCACCAAGTTGCAAGAATATTAGTTAATAGTCATCTGCTCATTTGGGCTCTTTTCTATTTGCAGACTCGGAAATGTGCTGGGAAGAACAAAGTGCACGTGGTCTGGACTTTCTTATTTGATATTAATCCCAGCACAACAGGGCTATAAAATGTTTTCATGAACATATATGTCTTCTGCAGAGAGCTTCATGGGATAATACTGCTGGGAGAGATGCAATGTAGGAAATACCCATCCACGGTTTATAAATCCTATCCATCTTGGCATGTCTCAGGGAGTATTATCAGGGCCCTGGAGAGCTACTGCAAATGCTACTCTTGCAGCTTGCATGGATAATTGTTTATAAAAGTCTTCCTTCCCTTCTGCTGTGCCTGGGAACGGTTATATCTAGAAGGCATTTGTTGTGTCCATCTTGTTTGGCTTCAGCAGCTCCCAGAGGTATCACAGATGGGATGCTCCAGTAGAGTCCTTACCTTCCTGATGGGCATGGACTAGAGGATTCAGCTACACTGTGAACAATTTTCTCTGTGCTTTATCCAGCTTTCAGGT
>WEKY01006420.1:21824-32333 GCA_013390045.1 Picathartes gymnocephalus | reverse complement strand
CCCCCCCCCCCCCAATCCTCCAACAAATTCCTTGGAAAAAGGGGTCTTCAACTTTTTTTGTGGACAACCTTGGAAAACTCTAACATTTAGGGGTCAAAAAAAAAAGTGATATTTGAGGAGAGAGGTAAAACAGGAAAACCTGAGGATAATCCAGCTGTGGATAAACCACTGGAGAGATATCTGGAAAAAAACCCAGTAATTCCTCTTCCCGCTGCCGGGAATGTCCTTAAATCCCTGTTCACCACCTGGGGCCGCTCCTAGCGCTTTTCCAGTGTTTGTTTGGTCTTTTTTTGCCGTCGCTGCTGAGATTTTAGGGAAAGCGGGGTGTTATTAAATCCCTTTTTATAGAGGAGATAATTGCTGCCCTCCGGGAATCGCGTGGATTCCACGGAGGAGCTTGGATGGGATCCATCTCTTGGTGTATCCCGCCTCGTCTGACAAAAATCACGGGATTTTCTCCACCCCACGGGGAGGTTTTGATGATTGGCTGAGCCGAGATCGATTAAAAATCGCAAATAAATAACAAATCATCAGTTTGGTCCGAAAAAAATAGACAAGGAAAGAAGAAGAGGGCACTGGGAGGGGAATTAATTTGGATTTTAAAGGAGGGACACTCAGGAAGTGAGGAACTTCCAGAAAAGCCTATAAATATTTATTAATATTAATGTTAATATTAATATTAATATTTGAGAAATCTGGGATTTCTGGATCCTTTTGGGGGTCTGCAAAATTCCACGGGCTTGTAAATCTCCTCCCAGAGGCTCCCGGGTTGCCAGGGGTTGTTTTTGTAAATCCTCTGGGCCTCTCCTGAAGCATCTGCGCCAGAAAATAATAATAAAAAAATAAATCATCAGCGGAGCCTCCCGACATTCCCCGTCCCGCCTGGGAGGTGCGGGCAGTCAGGACCCGCTGGGAAAAGGTGATTAGTGCTAATTAACGCTTAATAAAGCGGGATTTTCTGCGGGCTCAGCGGTTTCCAGGGGGAAGTCTGGAGCGCGGTCCTGAGTCAGGAGTGACGGTGGGGAAGCAAAGCTCTCTGTCTGAAACACCTCCAGATTCCTGAATCATTGCCTGCTTTTCCTCGTCCTCACCCCAAAACCTTCCTCCTCCTCCTCCTCCTCCTCCCGAGGCGCTGGGGACGATCCCTTGGATTTCTTCCCTGGAAATCGCGGTTCCTCCGTGCCCGCGCCGCCTCGAGCTGCTGCCGGAACAATTCCATTTCAGTCCCTCCATCCATCCCGCTGCTCTCTTACCCGCAGACGATGTCAAACCCCTGTTTTTCCCCAACCCCTCGCTCGCCCGACACCCCGCGGGAATTGGGTAATTTTCGGTGCCGATTTCCTCATCTCCGGGGATGATTAAAAAAAAAAAAAAAAAAAAAAAAAAAGGTCGGAGGTGAAATCCCAGCCCCGGCTGTTGGTTCGGAGGGGAAGGAGATGCAGGGAGGAGCCCAAGGCTTCGCTCTTTCATCTCCTGCCCCGGCTCTGAGTCAGGGAACTTGGTCTGGAGAAACGAAAATAGGAGATGGAGAGGCCGGGGAAATGAAACTGTGGAATTTTAATTTAGTGGATCTGAAAACTCACAGCAAAATAAATCTCCAGCCCTGAAATTGTGCCCCGGGTGGGAATCGCCCTCCCTGTTTGACATCCCAAAATCTCCGGGATTTAAAACCAGGTGGTGATTTGGGAGAAACAATGGCCACAGTTACCTTGATTGAGTGACAGGAACAACAAAAAAAAAAAGAAAATTTGAGGGACACTGGGGACAAAGGAGGACAGGAGTCGTTCCCTTCCCTCGGGGCGAAGTGAGGAGCGCTATAAAAGCTCCTGCAGGGAGAGCCCCAATAAAACCCTTTCTGCATCACAGCTTGGAGTTTTCCTCTTTTGTTCGGGTTGGGGGCAGCTCTCGGAACAATCCTGGAGCGGGTAATTTAAATTTTCATGGAAGTTTTACCCAAGGGTTGGGCAGCTCCGCCCCGCCTGGTTCCCTGGGAAGGTGAAATGGGGCGCGAGGGGAATTTTCTGACGGATGAATCCACAAAAACATTCCCTGGAAGAGCCAAACCCTCCTCCCAAGGTCTCCGGGATGAGGGGATGCTTTGGTTCCATGGCTTTGCAGAGGTTTTATTTAAAAAAAAAAAAAAGAGAATAAATCCAAGAGATTTGGATGCAAACAGAGGAGTTTATTGAGATGAAAGTGGAAGGTTTTAAACATGAGAAATGAGAAATACAAGGTGCTCTTGACCCAAATTAACGATCTAAATATTCGATTAATTAAAACAATTAATTTTAATCACTTTTTTTTTTCTGGTTTGGGAAAAAAGAGGCCTGTGTTTCAAAGGGCCTGCAGAAATCCCAGGGGACCTGGAGGTATCCAAGGAAAAACCCACAAAACACCCGATCCAGACCCACCAAAGCCATCCCGGAACAAATTCCCGGGAATTCTGTGCTCGGAGGGCGAGGAATGGGCGGGGTGTGACCAAACGATCCAGGGGTTTGAGGAGGAAAAAGGCAAATTTGGAGAAAGCTGAGGTTAAAAACAAGAAGGGGGAGAGGAAGAGCAGCTCCCGGGGGTGCTGAGGAACTTCCAGGGATGCTGAGGAGATTCCAGGGATTCTGACCAGTTCCTATGGATTCTGAGCAGCTCCCAAGGATCCTGAACAGTTTCCAGGGATTCTGAGCACTTCCCATGGATTCTGAGCAGCTCCCATGGACCCCGAACAATTTCCAGGGATTCTGAGCACTTCCCATGAATTCTGAGCAGCCCCCAGGAATCCTGAGCAGTTTCCATGGACGCTGAGCAATTCCTGCAGACCCTGAACAATTCCCATGGACCCTGAGCATTTCCCACGGATCCTGAGCATTTCCCACGGATCCCGAGCAGCCCCCACGGCTCCCCCGCAGCCCCACGGAGCCTCGTCCCCCTCCCCAGATTTCTTTCCTCTTCTCCCCGATTTAGCAGGGCCCGCAGCCCCCGGAGCGCCGGCTCCAGACATTCCTGGGGGAGGAGGAGGAAGAGGAGAAGAAGCCCCCGTAGACCAGGGAGCCCTGCAGGCCGGCGGGGCGCTCCACTCCCAAGGGGAAGGCCGATCCCACGACGCTCTCCTGCGGGCAGGAGCTGAGGATGGGCCCCGGGAAGGTGATGACCACGGGCGGGGGGTAAATGACGGCCTGGGAGTCCCCGCACGAGGTGACGCAGGGCTGGCTCCAGGCGCCGGCCAGGGGCTGCGGGCAGGAGACGGCGCAGGGCTCGGAGCAGCGGGAGCTGAGCTGGCTGGAGAGCGACATCCTGGCAGCAGGGAGGCGGAACTGCTGCGGGGAGGGGAGGAGAGGAGACACGGTTGGAAATCGCGGCAGCAGAGGCGGGACGGGCTGCCCTGCAAAGCTCCCGTTTGGCTCTTTCTGCCTTCTCCCCGCCCCTCTCATTTTTTCCTCCCCGCTTCCCTCCAAAAACCGAAATGATCTCTCCGGGAAATGCAGATTTTTCTCGAGGAAATGCAGATTTTTCTCCAGGAAACGCAGATTTTTCTCTTTTTCCCTTCTCACCGCCCCTCTCATTTCCTCCTCCCTGCTTCCCTCCAAAAACCGAAATAATCTCTCCAGGAAATTCAAATTTTTCTCTTTTTTCCCTTCTCCCCATCCCTCTCATTTCCTCCTCCCTGCTTCCCTCCAAAAAAACCAAAAAAAATCCCTCTAAAACTCAGCAGATTTTTTTCCTCTTTCCCTTCTCCCTGTCCCTCTCCTCCTCTTCCCTCCTTCCCTCCAAAAAAACCAAAAAAAATCCCTCTAAAACTCAGCAGATTTTTTTCCTCTTTCCCTTCTCCCTGTCCCTGTTCTCCTCCTCCTTCCTCCCTTCCTCCCTCCTTTCCTCCTTTCTTCCCTCTCTCCCTCCAAAAATTCTCCAAAAACCTCTCCAAAAACTCAGAAGATTTTTCCCCTCTTTCCCTTCTCCCTGTCCCTCTTTCCTCCCTCCCTCCATCCCTCCCTCCCAAGCACCCGCTCTGGAAAAACTCCGATTTTTCTCCCTCTTTCCCTTCTCCCTCCGCTCCTCCTTCCTTCCTGGGAGCGATTCCCACCCCGGCCACCCCCGAAAGCGTCCCCCAGACTCACTCAAAGGATCCCGGAAAGGAGAAGCCCGAGGAGCTGCGATCTCAGGAACCCGGAGCTGGGATGGGAGGAATTGGGAGCCGGGAGCTTTTTATCCCATCCCGGGATCGCCCGGGGCGGGGGGGATTGAGAAATCCCCGGCGTTTCCCAACCCTCGGCGAGGCGATCCCTGCCCGGGCTCCGCTTGTTTTATCCCCAATTATCAGTTTCTCCCAACACCCTCCGGTTTCTTCCTTGAGTTTTTTTTGGTGGTTTTTTTTTTTTTTTTTTTGGAAGCGGTTTCACTTCCTGAAGCCTTTTGATGATTTTGCCAAGCTGGCAAAAATGCTAGGAGATGGATTTTTTTGTTGTTGTTTTGCGGGATTGCTCCACAGGCAGGGATATTTTCCATGGAAAAGGTGGCTCCAACCTGGCCTGGGACACTTCCAGGGATGGGGAACCCATGAGATTCCCTGTGCCAGGGAACTGTTCCTTCCCAAATTCCCCCTCTGTCGCCCTGACCCCATTCCCTGTGTCCTGTCCCTGAGGAAAATTTCCCTCTCCAGCTTCCCTGGAGCCCCTGCAGATCCTGGGAGGGGCTCTGGGGTCTCCACAGGTTCAACATTCCCAAAATTCCCATCCTGGAACCACAGGGAAGCTTCTCCAGCCCCTGGATCCACTTCGTGGTTTGGGGACACCAGAACCGGGCAGGGAATTCCCGGTGGGATCCCAGCAGAGCAGAGCAGGGGGGAGAGAATCAAACACCAGGAGCCCAAAATGAAGAATTTTGGGGGTTTATTTGGGTTGATCCCGCACAATTTCTCCATCCTTGTTTTTTCCTAATCCTGCTTTTGGTTTGCGTGAATCCTCTTAACTGTAAATTCCAAACCCCACAGTTTCTCCTTCCCTGTTTTTGTTGGGGTTTTTTTTTGGGGGGGGGGGTTTGGGTTTTTTTTGTTTTTTGGTTTTTTGGGTTTTTTGGGTTGTTTTAGTTTTGTTTTGTTTTGTTTTGGTTTGGTTTGGTTTTGTTGGGTATTTTTTTGGTTTTTTTTTTTGTGGTTGTTTTTTGTTTGTTTGTTTTTTGTTTTTTTGTTTTTTGTTTTTTTTTGGGTTTTTTTGGGTTTTTTTGGCTTGTTTTTGTTTTTTTTTTTTTTTTGGTTTGGTTTGGTTTTTTTTGGTTTTTTTTTTGTTTTTCTCCTAATCCTGTTTTTGGTTTGGGTGAATCCTCTTACCTGGCTTCCAAGGGTTGGGAAAGAGGGAAAGCCCAGGAAAGGCTTCCTCAGGCGCTTCATAGCCTAAGAGTTACCAATGGAAAAACTGGAATTAAATGGACGTTTTAGGACAGGAGTCTCAGGGCTACTCAAAACCCCGCCGTTCAGTTTACAATTCCATAGGGAGGAGGAATTTTGGAGGGGAAAAGCTCATTTCTTGAGGAAATTTGGGGATGACGCTGAGTATGGAAAATGTGGAGACACACCAGGAAACTGAATCAGTGAATGACCTGGGGAGGGAGGGACAAATCTGCTGAATTGGCAGCCAAACCTCTGCCTCGGCTGGAGCTGAACATTCCCAGATTTTCCAGGGGTGATGCACGGATCCCCTCCCTGACCTGGCTCACCCCAAGCCGCGCCGATCCCACGGATTCCCCAACAACTGGACGTGGATTTCTCCTGGAAAACTCCCAGGTTGCTGCACCTGGACATCGCACGGAGCTGGGCGTGTTCCTTGGCCAGGAGGATGGGAACGAGCTCTTCCCATCCCCAAATTCCGCAGGAAGGCGCCCATGGACGAACGTGCCTCGTACGGGAGCCGCGGGAGTGACTGTGGGTCAATAGTGGGGGAAATTGCACAATTCCCTTTTTCCTTGGAAAAAGCAGCGAGCCGAGTCAGCACCTCGTGTTTGTGGATCAAGCTCTGAGCAATCCCCGCTCCGTGAGGCAATCCCTGAAGGAGGAAAAGCGATGATAAAAATTGAAAACAAAACAAAACAGCAGCAGCAACAACAAAAAAAAACCCCCATTACTGTGTCTGAGTAACGCCGTGGATGTAATAACAACAGTAATAATTGCTGAGCGAAATAATGACTTTATCTGGGGCAGTGGCAGGTGGAGGGAATTTTTCTCAGATCATTCATCAGCCGTGCATGTTTCAGCTCCAGCTGATTGCCCAAGAAACGGTATAAAAACCCTCTCGGCTCCGGGCTGCTCCAATCCATCCTCCCGACTCGCTCCGAGCTCCACAGGGGTAAGTCCGAGCCTGGAATTGATTCCGGAACGGTTGGGATCCAAACTGAGCTTTGCCTGGACCCGGGGGAGCAGAGCCAGGGATTGAGGTTACTGTTAATTTTGGGGTTTACTGTTAATTTCGGGGTTTACTGTTAATTTGGGGGTTTACTGCTAATTTTGGGGGAGTTTTTTTGTGTCAAATTGACTCCATAATTGAGAATCAGGAGAAATGGGAGGCAAGGACAGGAAGAAGATGCAAAACCCCACATTTTGAGCCTCTTCCTGACATCTCCCTGCCCGTTCTTTCTCTCCGCAGCCCAGTCTCCATCAAACCGGTCTCTGACCTTCCCGCAGCCTCGCGGTTGTGCGCTCCAGACCCATCCCGGCTCCCGAAGATGTTTTCCTACAGACAGAGCTCCAGCTCCCGCTGCCTGCCCCCCTGCGGCATCTCCTGCCCGCAGCCCCTGGCCAGCACCTGCAGCCAGCCCTGTGTCACCTCCTGCGGGGACTCCAGGGCCGTCATTTACCCCCCGCCCGTGGTCATGACCTTCCCGGGCCCCATCCTCAGCTCCTGCCCGCAGGAGAGCGTCGTGGGATCCTCGGAACCCTGCGGCCCCAACTTCCTGGCATCCGGAAACTTCCTGGCATCCGGGGGCTCCTACAATTTCGGGAGGTCCTACTCCTCCTACGGGTCCTCCGGGTACGGCTTTGGGAGCTGCAGGCCCTGCTGAGTACCCGAGGGATGAGCAGGAAGGAGGGAAGAGCCGCCTGGGAGCGGCTCCACAAATCCCGGCAATTCCCGGAGCGTCCTCAGCCCCGCGCTTTTACGCGAATTCCCTTCTTTTCTGACTCTCTTTTATTTTTTTGCCGGCGGCTCCTGCTAAAAACGACCTGGAGATCGTCCTGCGCGGGATCCCTGCCTGGCTGGGAGTGGGATGAGCTCGCGCCACCTTCCCACGCCTGAGAGCCCGGGAGTCACCCCTGCGGAATGCTGGGCCCCGGAGCGATCCTTCCTTTCCCTTCCCTCGGTGTTTTCCATCCCCGCCGCTTCCCTCCTTTCTCATTAAACCATTGTGCATCGAAATCCAGAGCTTTCTTGTCTTTTTTGCTCGGAATTTTGGGCTTTTTCCTCCCCTTCTGGGAAGCGTTTGGTGCCTTCCCACACCTAGAAGGTGCCCAGGTCCCTTCGGCGGTGACACAAAGTCATTCCAGGAGGGATAAAGGTGTTTTGTAACGCTTCCCGATTCCATTCGGATGTTCCCTCGGGGCAGGCGTGGCGGTTCCCTGTTCCCAAAGAAAGTTAAACACGCTCGGATTATTCGTGTCTCAATGCCTGCCCCGGGCTGCGATTTAATTCCATCCCCACGTGGTGATTTTTTTTTTTTTTTTTTTAAGTTGTTTAAAAATAGCCTGGGGGGAAAAAAAACTTTCCTTGGAAAACTTCCCTTGGAAATTCCCACAGGAATTTTTTTTAACTGAAAAAGCAAATTTTTTTTGCTGGAATTCTGGGAGTTCCTTGAACTTTCCCATAAATAAATTAAATGAAATAAAAGAAGAGTTGTTAAAATTATCCCTGCAGAGCAACCCTCTCTGCCCTGGCACAGCTTTTCCAGGGAATTTCTGGCTGCCTCATCCCTGGAAGTGTCCAAGGGATGGAGCCACTTGGGATAGGGGAGAAGGAGTCCCTGCCCATAAATCAGAGATCTTTAAGGTCCCTCCCGACCCAAACCATTTCCTGGTTCTGTGAAACCCCAAAGGACAATTCTTTCACCTTTAATTCCTTCATTCTCCCTGGGCTCGGAAGACAAAGAAAGAAACACAGGGAAAAGATCTGGAAGTAACTCAGAGTTCAGGGATTTTCACCTCCTTTTTCCATCTCTGCTCTGGAGCAGCCCCTGTTCCTTTGACCCCTGACCAAACTCGACACAAAAATCACCATTTTCTGGCCACTGCGACCCTGGGGTGTGTCTGACCGTGACATTTCCTGCAGATCTTGGGCAGAATTTGAAGCAGGAAAATTCTGCTGAGAGCAACTCGGGCTCCTGATCCCTCTGCCAGCCAAAGAGGGAATTCCCGGGAGCGGGAAGGAAATTCCCGGTGTCTCCTCCCGAACCCCAGAGGTCACTGCACCCTTGTTTTACCCCGCGTTCCGTCCCGGTACCGGGGCAGTGCTGTTAATTGAGATGCAATCAGCGGCTGACTCATTAAAGGCGTTGCGAGCACAGCCCGAGCCGAATTCCCAGCTCGGGGCAGATCCCGATGCCAATTAAACCTCCCGTGTTTGATTTCCGTGCTTTATTTAACGGGTAAAATCGTTATTTAGTGCAGTTTTAGGTGCTCCGAGCTGGCAAAATCTTTATTTAATGAGTTTTTAGGGTCCGGGCTGGCAAAATCTTTATTTGGTGGGTTTTTAGGGGCTCCGGGCTGGCAAAATCTTTATTTGATGGGTTTTTAGGGGCTCCGGGCTGGCAAAATCTTTATTTAATGGGTTTTTAGGGGCTTCGGGCTGGCAAAATATTTATTTAATGGGTTTTTAGGGGCTCCAGGCTGACAAATTCCCTGCAGACCCAGGGATGTGCCCCGCTGGATTCCAGTTTCTTCCAGGGCCGGATTCTGGGATTGGCAAAGGGAGGATTTACCATTTTTATCCTTTTGCAATTGGAGGAGCTGCACTGTAATTTTTTCTCAGGTGTTTTAAATGAAATTCCCCATCGGACACGCTGAAAAAAAGGGGTTTTTTAGCTCATTCTCCCCACTTTTTTTTTTTTTTTTTTAACTTAAAACCCAAATAATTTAATAGGAATGTCTGGAATCTTTGCTTTTTGCAGGTTTTGAGCAACCTGATCTAATGAGAGAAAACCAGAGGGGTCGGACTGGATGGCCTTTGGGGGTCCTTCCCAATCCAAACCATTCCTTGATTCCATAACTCACCGTTAAATGAAATAATAGAATAGTTCTGCCTGTTAAATTCCCTATATCCTGTCAATTTTGCCCATGGCCTTTTCCAAACTTAATGACTCTGGAATTCTGGTTTCGGTTTTTGTTCTTCAGAGGGGAAAGGCTGCTACTGAGGAATTTCATTACAGAAAAATTCGAGACACCTTGAAAAATCAGGGTTTGCTCCTCCTCAGGGAGCACTCGGACCTGCCTGTGGGTGAAGGGGAAAATGGGGGAAAAACCGGGGGAAAAGGGAAACCAGGAGGCTGCCGTGTGATGCAACGGAATTTTAATGAGCGAGAAATGCCCCTTTGCAAAGCCAGAGATCACAGAACAAGGAAAATCCATTCCCGGACATTTTCGGGGAGAATCCATTCCCGGACAATTTCAGGGAAAATCCATTCCCGGACTTTTTCGGGGAAAATCCAACCAAAGTCCTGCTCCGAGATGTCCTCAGCCGGCTTCTCCCGGCTGTTGTCCGAGGATTTTGGCCACTGTGGGTGATATCCATAGGGAATGGGCTGTCCCAGGCCCGGTCCAATAAATCAGGAATGCTGGAAGAGGGAATGGGCTGTTCCACGCCTGGTCCAATAAATCAGGAATGCTGGAAGAGGGACTGGGCTGTCCCACGCCCGGTCCAATAATTCGGGAATGCCGGAGAGCAAACAACGAGGAGGTGCCGAACAAGAAGCAGGAGAAAGATCAGGGATGCGAAAGGGGCTGGAGGGGACGCCGACCCCTCATCCTCACGGCCACGGATCTGGGCATTGCCGGGCTTCCCCGGAGGCTCCGGTGGCCTCAGCAGGGCCCGCAGGAGCCGCGGAAGAAGCGGCTGAAGCGGCGGGACGAGGAGGGGCCGCAGGAGCCGCTGGCCAGCGCCGAGATCCCGTATCCAGAGCGGGCTGCGTATCCCGGGAAAGCCCCGGCGCCGTAGAGACCCCCATAGCCCAGAGAGCCCGCAAAAGCCGGGGCTCCGGCGGAGCCCACCACGGCTTGCTGCGGGAAGGAGCTGAGGATGGGGCCGGGGAAGGTGACCACCACGGGGGGCGGCTGGATGAGGGCGGTGGAGTCCGGACACTGGCGGACACAGGGCTCGTTGCAGCTGTTGGCCACGGGCTGCGGGCAGGAGATGCCGCCGGTGGTGGGGAAGAGGTCGGAGCAGGACATTTCCCGGCAGGGCTGGAAGGAGGTTCCTGGAATGCAGAGAAGGAGCCCCTGAAAATTGGGGATCTGCGGAAAGGGGGTGGGTGGAGGTTTGCGGG
>WEKY01006420.1:0-21558 GCA_013390045.1 Picathartes gymnocephalus | reverse complement strand
TGGAAATGGAGGGGAAATGGGGGGAGATGGGGGGGAGATGGGGTGGAGTGGGATGAAACGGAATGGAAATGGGATAAAACGGAGGCGGGATAAAATGGAGGTGGGATCGGATGGAATCAAGAACCCAGCACTGCTTTAACCACGCATTTCCTCCTCTTTTCCCAGTCCCTTTTCTTTCCAAGCTCTTTGGGGTTTTATCCTTCAGCTGTTTCCTTTGGGATCTCCATCCTCCCAATCCCTCTGGTAAAACCCCCAGAGGAGCCTGAGGACAAATTCCTATCCTTGATCTGATCCCCAAATCCACCCTATGAATTATTCCTGTCCGAATATTTCTCAGTAGGAGCAGCACAACTCCACAAAGAGAGTGCAGAGGGTTAAAAAAAAGAGCACAATTCCTTCATCAGATAAAAATGCGGATTTAAAACAGTTTTCCAGCTGCATGTCTGGGCATAAAAGCTTTTGGCTTGACTTTTTTTTCCACTAAAAATGGAGATATTATTTTATTCACTGGGTCAGAGCACCAGTCTGCTTCCCTTCTTTTTGGCTGTGGTGAAAATAACTAAATAATTGAATATTTTTATATTTTTATGTATATATAGATGACTAGAATGAAAATAAACTCTTTCTTCAGCAGGGTCATTTCAGAGCTCAGGACATGGACGATTTTCCCTGATTCGGTCATGGAATGAAATGCAGGAAAACTCAGCATTTTAAAGCTTGTGCCATCCTCCATCCTACAGTTTAACTCTTCTGCCAATCCAAGAATGACCAAATATGAATTACAGAGGGAAAAAAAAATCCTTCCTAAAGAAAAAAAATCCCTCAAACCCTGAGTTTGCTTCCTAAAGCCTTGCAGCGAAATACTTGCCAGGATACCACAAAAATGGAAATTCAAATAACAAAAAGAAGAAGGAAGGAAAAATAACCTCCTGAAAATAAATGTAATAGCTGTGAACAGCGACTGGAATTAAAAAAAAAAAAAATAAAATCAAAAAGCAAAGGCATCGTGGAGCTGGGAGAGGAATGAAAAGGCATCGGACTCACCTGATGGAGGGGAGGGAAGCAGGAGAACGATGGAAAAGCTCGGCGGAGCTGCTGCTTTTATACAACTCCTGGGATGCCCCGGGGCCGAACCGCGCCGAGCTCGGGAGCCGCCGCCTCCGAGGAGCCCAAATCCCTCCCCGAAGTGACGAAACTCCTCTCGGGCAGCTTGCGAAACCACCCTAAATCAAAAAAATGCACCATCGGCACATTCCAGCCGCCGGCTGGCTTTCATCTCGGGGCCTGACGGAGCAGCTTCATCCCACCCCGCGGGAATTAAACCCCCATTTCCCCGGCTCTTCCTTCATTACCTCCTCGCTAATGATTTTAATCGGAGCCAGAAGCTGCTGCCGTGGACAGGTTTGGGTTTAAGGGCTCCGGATCTCGGCTCTCGTCACTCCTGCTGCCAGATTTTGCAATGGAACGCTCGGAGAGGTGGAAGGAGCCTCGCGGTTTGTGGAACCCCACAGCCACAAACCTCAGGGCGTTGTGGGGATCGTGGGTTTGCCCGCTGGGACTGGGAAATTTCCAGTTTTCCTCGACTCAGAAAACACAATATTGTAGGACTAAAACAGGGCTTGAATCAGAGTGGGTTTTTTGTGGACGGAGATCCACGTGTTTTTAACAGAATTCCGGGATGGCTGAGCTCGGGAAAGAGCTCCAAGAGCATCGAGTCCAGGTGGTGCCTGATCCCCGTCCTGGTCAGCCAGACCGATGTCCTGGGGTTCCTCGGACGCCTCCAGGGATGGACACTCCAAACCTCCCTGGGCCGCCCCTCCTGAGGCCTGGCCACCTCTTCTTTCCATGGAAAAATTCCTCCTGATGGTTCCCACCTCCACAGCTCCGAATGGCGGAATCGTGGAATGGTTTGAAACCATGGAATGGTTTGGGTGAGAAGGGATGTTAAAGATCAACCTTTTGCCACGGGGCACCTTCCACATTCCCAGGCAGCTCCAACCTGGCCCCGGACACTTCAGGGATGGGGAATCCATGGAATAACCTGGGCCGGGCTCTCCCCATCCTCACAGGGAACAATTCCTTCCCAAAATCCCACCCCAATTCCCCCTCTGCCCTTCTGACCCCATTCCCCGTCTCCTGTCCCTGCAGTTCCTGAGGAAAATTCCCTCTCCAGCTCGCCTGGAGTCCCTGCAGACCCTGGGAGGTTCTCTGAGGTCTCCACAAAACTCTCTCCACAAAACACAACAACAACAAAAAGAGGCGGATCGGGGCAAATTCCTCAGTTCTTTTGGGAGGCCAAACATTTCTCTTCCCACTTGGAATTACTCAGCCTTCCCCAACCCTCAGTGGGGAGGGACAGGAATTTCCGCAGGACGCTTCGCCCCATCTCCGGTGTTTACAGAGCCCGAGCCGGAATCGCACCCAAAACACCCCAATTTTGCTTTCATTGGCTGCGGAGACAGAGAACCAGCTCAGCCGAAAGCCCCAGCTCGTAAACCGGGAATGTTTGATGTGAGGTGTCCCACCCTCATTTCCATATCCCTGAATTCCGGGCGATGAACAGCTCCCACCTCCAAACCCCTCATTTGTGTGGATGGGTTCTTAAATAAACACAATTCTACCGAGGAATTATGCTGAAATTGGGAGGTTCTTTCGCCCGAACTTTGGGATGTCCCCAGGGGGATTACCGGATTAATTTTGGACAAAAGATGTCCAAATATTTTTGGGGTGTGTTTTTAAGCACTCCCCAAACCCTCCTTAATAGTTTATGCATGAAATGGGGTGTGATTATTGCAATATAAATATGTGGTTGTGTCCTAACAGCCCAGCATTTTGAAATGTAATTAGTATTGGCTTTAAAATTAATATCAAAAATAAAATGTAAAAAAAAATAATTTGTCCAAGTGAACTCCTCCTGTTCTCTTCACCAGCTCAAGGTTTCGCACTCAGGATTTTAGTGGATTTTCTTGTATAATTTAAGTTTTCATTTGTTTGGGTGAGTTTCTCCTTCAGTGCTGATGTTTTAATTCACATTTTCTCCGTTTGTAGTCTGGGAACATCTGGGAAACAAATGGTTCAAAAAAAAAACCAAAAAAAACCAAAAAATCTGTAATTTCCTCTGAAAAGCGCAGGATGATTTTGTCCAAATCTGAACTGGAACTTCACCTAAAAGTTGCTGATTTCACAAGGAAGACATCGAGGCTTTTATCAACTTTTTATCTACCACTGGTGAAGAAGCAAGGGAAAAAAATCTTGCACCTTCAAGCAGATGCAAACGATGATTAACACCTGAGCCAGCACCATTATGTCAGCTAATGAGAGGCGAAGAAATGAAGCAGCAGAATCCGCACTGTCATTCCGAATGTGTTTCACGGAACGGTTACCAGGCGTGAACCTCGGCCAATTTAAAATGCTGAGATGAAAGAAATCTTTGGGTTGTTAATTTGCGTTCCGTGCAGCGTCAGAATTTGAATCAACTCGTAAACAGAAATATTGAGCAAAAACCCTTTCGTCACCGCGCGAGGCGACCCAGGTGTGATAAACGCGTTAATGGGAGCCTCGCGTTCCTCAGGCGGCTCGGAGGACGTGGCAAAAGTCCCTCCTCGAAACTGCCCGGAGTTTCGCAGAATCCCAGAATTCTTTCGTTGGAAAAGAGCTCCAAGGCCACCGAGTCCAAACTTTGGTCAATCCCCACCTGCTCACCCCAACCAACGTCCAGGGATTCCTTGGACACCTCCAGGGATGGGAATCCAACCCTCCCTGAGCCTCTATCAAGGCCTGACCGCCCTTTCCAGGAGGAATTTTCCCAAATTTCCAGCCCTCAGCCTCCCCTGGCGCAACTCGAGGCCGTTCCCTCTTGTCCTGGCCCCGTTCCCTGGGATCAGATCCCAAATCCCCTCCTGGAAGAGCCCAAAATTCCCCCCTGGATCCCCCTTTCCTCCAGGCTGAGCCCCCCCCAGCTCCCTCAGGGTTTTCCACTCCCTTGTCCTGCTGCTGCTCCAGCTCTGTTCCCACCCCTGGACATTCTCCAGCCCCCTCAATGCCCCCCTTGCCACGAGGGGCCCAGAGCTGGGGCCCAATTTTCCCATTTCCGTGAGATTTCCAAGCTTTTTCCTTTGTCCCACGGGAGGTTCTGCTGGGTGAGCGCTCAGCCACATTTCCTGATGACCAACTCAAGGACTGCCCTGACCCGGGGGTGGTGGCTCAGCCACCCTCCAGTGTCATCAGCCCGGTCCTTTTGTCCCTTCCCTCCGCTAGAGCCCAGCTTAAACCCTCCTTAAGGGGTAACCTGAGCTTTTCTCACCGTTCTCTTCACCACCAACACAGATTTTCTGACTGATTTTCAAATCCTGGCAGGAGCTGAATAGATTTTTCTGACTGATTTTTGAGGTCCTGGTAGAAGCTGGACAGATTTTTCTGACTGATTTTTGAGGTCCTGGCGGGAGCTAGACAGATTTTCTGACTGATTTTTGAGGCCCTGGTAGGAGCTGAACAGATTTTTCTGACTGATTTTCAGGTCCTGGCAGGAGCTAGACAGATTTTTCTGACTGATTTTTTTAGGTCCTGGCAGGAGGTAGAACACCTCCTCCGCCTGTCCTTTGGATACCACTGGAGAAGCTCTGGGTTTTGCTGGGAGTCATTCAATTTTCCAGAGACAGTGAAATAAAACCCGATAAAAACCAGATTTTTCACTGCTTTTTTGGGTAGTGAACACCGATGCTTTTTCTCCGTCCAGTTACAGAGAGGGGAGCGGGGCACTGCAGCAGCTTTTGCCTTTTTTAATTCGCATTTTTCCTTCCGTTCCCAAAGTTCTCTAAATGTGGTGATGTTTAACAAATCTTTTTGCTGCAGGAAAATACGTACCCTGAGATCTTTTGGCAGCTGGGCCAGATAAGGAAAACTCCCTGTGAGATAAAGATCTGCCTGAATCAGGAGGTGTTTTGTGCTTTGTTGATGACATAAGAAGATAATGACATACGTGGTGCAGCGCTTTTTGTTGGGTTTTAGGCTACTCATAAAATATGGACACAAATCCGATTTATATTTAATACATAAATAACTGAAACAGAACAAAAGGAGTCCCAGTGCAGGGGACACAAAGTGTAAGGCTGAGGGAATTGGGATTTTTCAGCCTGGAGAAGGTTCTGGGGTGGCCTTCCAGGACCTGAAGGGACCACAAGGAACAAGGGGAGAGACTTTTTAGAAGGGTCTGGAGTGCCAGGACAAGGGGGAATGGATTCAAATTGCCAGAGGGGAGGTTTAGATGGAATATTGGGATGAAATTCCTCCCTGTGAGGGTGGTGAGGCCCTGGCACTGGTGATTCCATGGATTCCCCATTCCTGTAAGTGCCCAAACCCTGCTTGGATCAACCTGGCACAGTGGAAGATCAAGACCCATGGTCTTGACCATCTTCAAAGTTCTCCTAACCCAATTCTGTGATTCCATGACCGCTCATGAGATCCTTCTGGTGGATTTAAAGAAGTTCCCTCTGCACACAGAGCTCAACGTGTAGAGGAAACTTCCGCTCCTCTTTGCCCACCAGGCTGTGACCAGGTTGTAATTCAGTGGGGCAAGGGTCTCCGTGGAGATTTTCCCCCGTCTGGGCAGGGTTTGCTCAATGTTCCCGCAGCCTCCTGCAGAGCAGGGAGCTTCACGGGCAAACTCAGGGTGGGTGAGGACACAAAAGGCCAACTCGAGGATTTTCGGTGATGCAACAGAGTTTTAATGAGAATGGAAAGAACACAAACGACTTGACACGAGGATGGTAAATGCATAGACAGGCAGAGCTGGAAATGCAGCTCAGCCTGTCACTGCACTCAGCCACGGGGGCGACAAAGAAGATAACAAGGAATCGAACTCGTGGAGGTATGAGGAAAGAATTTAAGGGCGAGAAAAATCCACATTTTGCTTTGCTCTTCTACGTCATCCAGAGGGTTTTCCGTAGGGCTCAGCAGGACCCCCAGTAGCCGCGGCCGTAGCGGCCGTACCAGGAGGAGTAAGGGCTGCAATAGCCAGAGCCAAAGGCTCTGCCAGAGCCATACAGGCCCCGGTACCCCCCACAGCCCCACAGACCCCCGTAACCCAGGGATCCGTAGCCCCCATAGCCATAGAGACCCCCATATCCCAGGGATCCATAACCCCCGTAACCCCACAGACCCCCGTAGCCCAGGGATCCGTAACCTCCGTATCCCAGGGATCCGTAACCCCCGTAGCCCAGGGAGGCCCCGGAGGCCCCAAGGACGGGCGCCCCAGCAGATCCCACCACGGAATCCTGCGGGAAGGAGCTGAGGATGGGCCCGGGGAAGGTGACCACCACGGGGGGAGGCTGGATCACGGTGGTGGAGTCAGGGCACTGGCGGACGCAGGGCTCGTTCCCGCTGTCAGCCACGGGCTGGGGCCGCAGGACGCCGCAGGCAGAGGAGGGGTACAGGTCGTAGCAGGACATTTTGCTGGGCTCGGAGGTCAGAGCAGATGCTGAGGAGTGAACAGAAGGCAGAAATTCAGTGGTTAAAAGGTTTCACGGTTGGACACTTGGGTGAAAATTATTGTGTCAGTTATGTCTCAAGGCTTGGTTGTCCTTCCTTCTCTTTGGTGTTTTTGTAAATCGCTCCCACCCTGAGCTGTTGTCTCTTCTGGGGTTTCATTCCTGATTTCTTGTACTTTATTCGCACCAAAAAGTAGTTCTTTGTTCTGCCCCATTGCCAAACCACACAAAGGTATCATCCAACCTCCGTAAATCCCTTCCACGGTGTTTTGTGGCCACTCCTACAACCACAGCCCCTTCCAGGGAGAAGTTCCTCCTGTGTCCAACCTGAACTTTCTGTCAGAGAGCCGTGGAGAGCCAGAAATTCCTCCTTAGTTCCCTTTTCTCCAGGCTGAGCCCCTCCAGCTCCCTCAGCTTCTCCTCTTAGGACTGACCCTTAAGCTTCTACCACATCTACACAGACAAATACCAAGAACTTTCATGATATAACCCATAAAAAATTCTTATTGGCTGAACGAACCTTCTGCTGAGGTTTTGGGAACTGCTTTGGTAACTTTTCTGACTTTTACTAACTAGAAACAATATTTGAACCCCCCTGGTTTTACCATTTCAAAACCTAACACGTAAATGTCCAACACCAAATAAAAATGAAATCATTGCAAAACAATCCAATTGTTAAGAATCTTAACATCCTTGTGGATGCTCCCAACCTTGAATAAAACCAGTAGAAAAGAGAGACTGGAATTTTAGGGAAGAGATCCCTTAGAACGGTGCTTACCTTTCTCACGGAGGTGAATGAAGCGAGGAGGGCGAAGTGAAGAGCCCGGGGTTGGGAGAGCTTTTATACCATTCCCAAGATCCTGGGGATCATCTAAGGTGCAATTTGGGGATGTGCATAATTGGGGCAAACCCCAAATGAATGCGACACGTAGGTCCTCAAAAGTTCTGCTGACTCTTTGTTTATTTGCTGGTCGTGAAGTCTCGTGAAACGTGATAGGTGCGTTTCATCACAGAGCCCTCTTTCATCTCAAACGGTGACAAATCGTCTCCACTCCTGTTATCATTCCACTCACAGCCCTGGCATTGTGGCAAGAATTATCCCAACGCTCTTCTGGAGCTTCTCCATCATTAATGGAAAAACTTGTCTGCTTGCTTGGGGTCACCTGATGGGCAGAGCATTTTTTTCCATTAAAAAAAAAACCCAAGCAAAATTGGAGATAAAATGATTTAGAGCAACTTTGGGGTCGTTCTTTTTTATCTTTATTGTTATCAGTCTCAGCCATTTAATGCGAGAGCAATATGGAGCCCAAAGGGAGGCATGGAAAGCATCCTGTGGTCCTTAAGTGGTTTTTGTTACAGAATCTTGGAATTACTTGGGTTGGAAAAGCCCTCCCAGAGCATCGAGGCCAAGCTGGGACCGATCCCCACTTGGCCACCCAGACCAATGTCCGGTTGTTGGACATCTCCAGGGATGGTCACTCCAAACCTCCCTGAGCCCCTTCCAAGGCTTGGCCGCCCTTTCCAGGAGGAATTTTCCCAAATTTCCCACCCTGGGCCTCCCCTGCCACAGTCATTCCCTGTTTTCCTGTTCCTTTTTCTCTGGGAGCAGAGCCTGTGGTTGCCCCATCCCTGGAATTGTTTTGAAGAAAATACAGCTCACGAAATTCCGAGTTTTATTCTGAATTTTTTACTTCTAATTCTTTTTCATTTGGAGAAAAAAAAACTGAAGGGGCACAAACCCCCAGTATTCGGCCTTGAACTGATGATACCAAGGACAAAAATATCTTGACTGAGGTGTTTGAATGTTATGTGATTCCATAATTGTGATGCACCTAAATCCAGCTCCGTGCCTTTAACCTGGATCATCTACAGGATTTGCATGGACTTGCTCCCTGGAAGCCTGAAAAGATTATTGACCAAAATCCCCCTGCCCCCCCAAAAGGCTGAGAACCCCACCTCACCATTTAGGGATCATCTATGGCGTGGAGTCTGCAGTATTAAAATGGCCCATCTCTAAATGAGGTAAGAAGGAGCCTTTGCGTCACACGTTCCAAGTTGCTGATTGTTCCCTCATCCCAGAAACTTCCAGCTCAGCCCTTTTGGGGATTTATGGCTTGTGTATCACAGGAGCTCATGAATTCCTAAGAGTCCGGGGCGATAATTTCAAAGCACTTCCGCCACATTTTGACTTTTGCACCAGAGGATCCATTTTTTCCTAAAAAAATCCCACGTTTCCTTGGGCCTCTCAGGTACCACCTTTGTCTGGACAACACCTGATCATCAACACCTGGGAAAAGTCTCCTCGGGACCTCCAATCCCTTTGTGGCTTTAGTAAAATTGTAAACTCATTCCTTGTTGATCTCCAAAACCCAAGCAAACCTCAGGAAGACAAAGGTTCCTCCCTGTCTCCTCCAGAGAATTCTCTGGACTAGGCCAAAATTAAGGATTTCACTGCTTTTCCTGCTCAAGATTAAATTCCAGTGCCGATGTAAAAGATTGACGCATACATTGGGGGTCCCCGGAGTTGCTGCTTCTCTTCTGGGCCTGCCAGAGGTCAAGAGGAGTTTGGACAATGCTTCCAGGTGGGATTCCTGGAGCTTTCCTGTGCAGGGCCAGGAGCTGGGCTTCGATGATCCTTGTGGATCTCTTCTAACTCAGGATATTCCATGATTCCGAGTGGAATTGTCCCCATTACAGCCCCTGTCAAATCCTACTGGAGGACACCACCCACTCCCAGGGATGCTGCAACTTCCAGCTGCAGGTGGGGAAGGCAAACAAGCAGAAACCTCCCCCTCAAAATTCCTGCAAATCCCACTGACAGTCCTAAACTTCCATCCTGGCTGGTTTTATTGGGAATTACAGTCACTTAAACAAATATCCCACCCATGACGTTGCATTTGTAATTCCAATAAACCCGTGAGCCGCTCTCCAGGTGTTCAGTGAATACGAAAAGCAGACGGCTTGGCAATTCCTGATGCGATTCCAAAGAAGTGACAGGAGCAATGCCGGGTATTAAATCCCCCCCAAGTTGCCACAAGATGAAAGGATCCTCTCTAATCTCAGGCGATGTTCAGGTCATTATTACAAGCAAATTTGGAAGGCCTCATAAACGCCAATGATGAGCCCAACAATTTCATCATCCTGGTGGTTGCACGAGCTTGGGGCGGGCAAGAGATGCTGATCTGGTACCTCCAGCTGATATAAAAGCTCCTCTCTCTCCTCGCTCCTCCAAACGCTTCCCTTGACTTCTTGCAGACTTGGGTAAGTCTGAACCTTCTGCATTGCTCTCGGTGTAGCTTTTATTCCTGGTTTCAGCTTGAGCTGATGTCCAACATCCTTTCTGTTGGGTGAATCTGCATGGACTTGGGAAAGATCAAGGGGTCTTCCTGTCTCTGGGGTGGCAGATACAACTTTTTGGGGTGTGGAGTTCTTGGTATCAGGAACACCAGACCTTGGAGCAGTTGGACAACTCTCTGAGACAACTGGGGTGACTGGGAAACCTCCTCTATGGATCCAGGCAGGGAGAGCTGGGAATGTTCAGCCTGTGGAGATCCCAGAGCCCCTTCCAGGATCTGCAGGGGCTTCAGGGAAGGCAGAGAGGGAATTTTCCTCAGGAGCTGCAGGGACAGGACAAGGGAGAATGGATTCAAACTGACAGAGCACAAATTTAGGTTGGATATTGGGAAGAAATCTTTCCCTGTGAGGGTGGGGAGGCCCTGGCACAGGATATTCCATGGATTCCTCATCCCTGGAAGTGACCAAGGCCTGGGTGGACAGGACTTGGAGCGACCTGGGATAGTGGGAGATGACCCCGCCCATGGAGGAGGTGGGACTGGACGATCTTTAGGGTCTCTTCCAACCCTCAGCAATTCCAAGCTTCTCTGCTTTAGTTCTAAATAATCCTGCAAAAAGTAGGGAGTGGGACTTGATCCGTCCGGGTCACTTCCAACTTGAGGAAGCCTGTGATTCTCTGATCCTCATTGTGATGCCTTTAACCCATCTCAGAGTTTGCATAAAAATGTTCAAGGTTTCACCAGGGTGTCACGCCTGCAGCCGTCCACACGTGATAAAGTCATTGGTGTTCTGCTACTGCAAATCCCCAGGCTCTCCTTCACCTTCTTGCTTTCCAGCTCCTCCTCAAAACTCTGTTAAGGATTTACAGAACATCGTTAGAGATTTGTTCTTTATTGTCTTGTCAAATGCTTTTCTGGGAAAGCCGGGCACTCACAATCCTATAATCTGTTGTTCCCTTGACTCTCAGCAAAATTGGGATGAGTGGGAAGATGAAGCTACTGTAATTAAGTTCTCTATAAGCTCCATCTCATGCAAACCTGCTGAACCCAAATCCGAGTTTTCCTAATGACTCATCCAATGACCTTGGACAAAGCCACTTTGTTCTCGCTGCTTTTGCTTCCCAGTTTTCAGAGAAAAATGTGGAGAAATAAGTTGTAGTTCTTTGGGAGGGTTTTCAGAACATTTTCTACGTGCTCCCGTGTGTGGAGATCCTATAGAGAATTTTTGAAAAAAACCCCCACTTTTTGGAAAAGGAGAGCACTGAGATTGCGAAGCGGGCAATACTCAGATCATTCTACTTGTCATTTTAATGCAAATTGCTGAATTTTGAAACCCTCGTCTTCTTTTTTTAAGCCTGTCCTGACCTCCAACCCCTGCAAAATGTCCTGCTACGACCTGTACCCCTCCTCTGCCTGCGGCGTCCTCCCGCCCCAGCCCCGGGCTGACAGCGGAAACGAGCCCTGCGCCCGCCAGTGCCCCGACTCCACCACCGTGATCCAGCCTCCCCCCGTGGTGGTCACCTTCCCCGGGCCCATCCTCAGCTCCTTCCCGCAGGATTCCGTGGTGGGATCTGCTGGGGCGCCCGTCCTTGGGGCCTCCGGGGCCTCCCTGGGCTACGGGGGTTACGGATCCCTGGGATACGGAGGTTACGGATCCCTGGGCTACGGGGGTCTGTGGGGTTACGGGGGTTATGGATCCCTGGGATATGGGGGCCTGTGGGGTTACGGGGGCTACGGATCCCTGGGTTACGGGGGTCTGTGGGGCTGTGGGGGGTACCGGGGCCTGTATGGCTCTGGCAGAGCCTTTGGCTCTGGCTATTGCAGCCCCTACTCCTCCTGGTATGGCCGCTACGGCCGCGGCTACTGGGGGTCCTGCTGAGCCCTGCGGGGATATCGTGGAGTAAGGAATAACCGGCAACGGAGAGATACAGTCCTGGCCCCGGAGGAGATGTTGTGACCAAGGCGACGCCACTCCAGTGGAGCTGGAAGCACACAGCTCCTCCTTGATTCGTTCACCTTCTACTCGTCGCATTCTGGGCTTTTTTTTCCCCATCTGTGTGTGTGTAATGTGTGGGATAAAACAATAATTTATGTTCTTCTAAAATGCAACTTCACCGTCCAGCTGGAGAACAACAGCCACGGGAGGAGTTGCCCGTGATCTGACGTTCTTCATATCCTGCCATGCTTTTCTGTGAATGCTTTTTTCTCATTAAAGTCATTCTGCTCTGCAAAAAAGCAAACGAAGTTTTGGTTTTAATTTCTCTGGCTATGGCTTTGCAACACTTCTCTCTGTGCAAGGGCGGGGAGATTCACATCCTGACAATAGGCCAACGTTCAGACTTCAAAACCACCTGGAATGTCCCAGTTGGGAGTGAAGTCAGCCACTGTTCCTCGATTTCTGCTCCTTGATCCAGTGTTTGGGAGCAGGAATCCTCCCTCCCCAGCTCTCCTGGGCCACCATAAAACCATCACAGAGTCATGGACTCATGGAATGGGCTGGGCTGAAAGAACCCTAAAGATCTTCTTGTTCCACTCCCCACCACAGGCAGGGACACACCCCACTAGAACAAGCTCCTCCAACCTGGCCTTGGAAACTTCCAGGGATGGAGCAGCCAGAAATTCCCTGGAAAACCTGTGCCAGGGCCTCCCCACCCTCACAAGGAAAGATTTCTTCCCAATATCTAACCTAAATTTGCCCTCTGTCAGTTAGAATCTGTTCTCCCTTGTCCTGTCCCTGCAGTTCCTGAGGAAAAGTCCCTCTCCAACTTCTCTGTAGATCCTGGAAGGTGGAATCTCACCAGAGCAGAATAGAAGGAGAGGATTTGCTCACAGGTTAAGATATTTTCTACCTTTTAATCTTTCCAGGTACCATTTTTCCAGGTTGTCTCTGTTCCAGCTTTTCTTGCTGGTGTGGATGAGAATCCTTGAAGGAGCTGTTTTTCTGTCAAAAACCGTCCAACACTTTACATTTCACGATTATACAGAAAGATTTCAGGTTTCAAAGTTCCACTCTGTGGCCCAGAAAACTGTATTTGAAGATTTGACAGGAAATTGATTTAACTTCCCGCCAAGGTTATTCCTGAGGACACAGTTTAAACATTGGAGAAAATATTTGACTGAGAACTTGAAGCTCAAAGAGATGAACGTTTCACCTGGAAGAAATTCATACTGAAGTCTAATCTCCCCTGATTTTTTTGGGCAGGACATTCATCTCCACAGTTTAGGGACAGTGCCCCTGCCCATGGCAGGGGGTGGAACAAGATGAGCTTTAAGATCCCTCCCCACCCAAACCATTCCACGATTCCAGGATATTTTAGGCTGTTACTGACACCTGCACAGGTGAGGCTTCTCCAAAGGCAAGTAACAGTGGTGAAAATAGGAGAAAAGAACACCAGAACATGGCAACTTTGATGCAATAAACTTTTAATGACAGCAAGAAAAGCAATGCATTTACAGAGTCTCCAAGAAGCAAGAAACTCTTCTCCAGCCAGAGGCACGTCCACATGGGATTGATTCGGGTTCTCTTCCAAATCCCAGCTGTTGATGTGAACAAACAGGACCCATTTTGGGCCCTTTTGTTCCGTATTTACCCCAGGCAACACAGAAATGGGGCAGGAGGAGCTTTAAAGCAGAAGCCGAAAGAGGAGAAATTCGAAAGGGGCTGAACAGCTACAAATCCGCAGGGTTGGGATGGAGCAGCAGCGGCGGTTCCAAGCTTTTTGGCTGTGAAACCATCACATTTCATCTGTGGGCGAGACCTCACTCGGGATTTTCCCGTCGGGTTCAGCAGGAGCCGCAGCTGCCGCGGCCGTAGCGGCCGTAGCGGGAGGACCAGGGGCTGCAGGAGCCAAAGGATCTCCCAAAGCCAGACAGACCCCGGTACCCTCCACAGGACCCCAGACCCCCATAGCCCAGGGAGGAACCTCCACAGCCCCACAGACCCCCGTAACCCAGGGATCCGAAGCCCCCATATCCGTAGAGACCCCCGTAGCCCAGGGATCCGTAACCTCCGTATCCCAGGGATCCGTAACCCCCGTAGCCCAGGGAGGCCCCGGAGGCCCCAAGGACGGGCGCCCCAGCAGATCCCACCACGGAATCCTGCGGGAAGGAGCTGAGGATGGGCCCGGGGAAGGTGACCACCACGGGGGGAGGCTGGATCACGACGGTGGAGTCGGGGCACTGGCGGACGCAGGGCTCGTTCCCGCTGTCAGCCACGGGCTGGGGCCGCAGGACGCCGCAGGCAGAGGAGGGGGACAGGTCGTAGCAGGACATTCTGCAGGGCTCAGAGGTCGATCTGTAGAAGATGTTAATTTATATTAATTTTAAAGGAATAGCAAGCTTTAGGCTGTGCTGGAGCAGTCCGAGGGTATCAGTAATAATGCTATAAGTAAATGTATTTCCTATCCCTTTTTTTTTCCTGTCACTGTGATCTCCAGCCTACTCCTGACTTCAGTGCAACACAGTCTGTACTCTTCAGTTGTATCTTTGAATTTCCAGATCAGATCATTTCTTCAGTATTAAATTACTCTTAGCTGCTGGTTGCTACTTAGATTTAATCTCTCCTGTTACAAACTCAGCACAACACTACCAGATGCAGCCGCATATAAAGGTTGTTCTTTATGTCCTAAAATACAGACAAGGAACCCTTTGGAGTGCTAAAATAATAAAAGTTTGGGGTTCAAAACCACTCGATGAACCCCTCTCCTAAAAGACCCAGAGATGAATGAGAAATTAAACACCAAATATCCTACAGACCAGCGGCAGCCTGACCACAACCAGAGGGGACTCGGTAAAACCCAGATTTCTTGATGGGATGTTCAATTTAGAGAAGTTTGAGAGAAAAGTGACTTACCTGGTTCACGAAGGCAGAACAGGTGAGAGAAGTGGATGGAAGAACCCGATGCAGACACCTTTTTATAAAGCTCCCTGCTTGCCCAGAGGGCACAGGGCACCTGATGTGCCAGTTCATAATTAGGTCCCAACCCCAAATTGCAGGACACTTGATGATTCCTCAAAGTGCTGAAATTGTCTTTGCTTATTGCTGGTGCACTTCAAACCCACACATAGCGTGAGCTGCACATTCCACCCCAGACCTCTATTGTGTCCGGGCTTTATGTGGGGAATTATTTTTTATTATCCCATTTCTTTCCTTAGCGTTAGGGGAGGAAATAAAGCTGGCTTATTTATGAGTCCTTCATAATTAGGATGATTGAAGCGCACGCATCTTCTCGTCCGGGTAAAGGTCCTTGAGTGTGATCAAGAGGAGACCTGGAGCCAATGGAATTTCTTTTAGGAACTCGAACGAGGACTGGGGACAAATAGCAAAGGGAAAAACATTTGTTCTGCAGGCTCAGCACTTCTCCCTCCACCTACTCAAGGCAAGGCAAACACAACAATCAGGAGCACCTCTGAATGGATTTTATATCCTAAAATCCTCTCATGGAATGGTTTGGGTTGAAAAAGACCTTAAAGCTCACCCAGTGGCACCCCTTGCCATGAACGGGGGCACCTTCCATGGTCCCAGGTTGCTCCAAGCTTCATCCATCCTGGCCTTGGGCACTTCCAGGAATGGGGAATCCATGGAATCACCTGTGCCATACTCACAGGGAACAATTCCTTCCCAATATCCCGTCTAAACCTCCTCTCTGCCAGGTTTAATCCACCACCTCTTTTCCTGCCAAATCGACCCTTGGAAAAAGTCTCTCCCCATGTTGCTTTTTCAACTCTCTCCTTCTCTTTCAGTCCCTGAAAACAGAGAAATATTTCACCTGTCAGCCGCAATTCCACAAAAATTGAGTTTTCTGAGTTGTTTCATTGAGCTTTGCTTTCCTTTCTCATGTTTTCCCCTCCTATTTTTACATGTTAGAGACACAACATTCTGTGTTTTAAATAAAAAAAGAAAAATAGATTTTATTCTTAAGGTCAAAGGCAGGAAGGCAAATGTCATAAACCAAGAGCTGATTATGGGAAAAACCCAAGTGGCCTCAATTTATCTATTTTAATGTGATAATCTCTTGTAATTGTGGGGTGTTTACACCCAGGCACAGGTTTTATACAACTCTGACACAGTAGGAACAAGTCAGTCATGGGTGTTCAGGAGGCATTTGAAAATCCCCTGGAATGCTCTCGTAAAACTTTGACATGATTTTTTTTTTTTTTTTTCCTCCAGGATAATGGCTCAGGAAATCCTCATATGTATCTCCAGATTTGGGAAAGCTCATAATTTATAAATAATACGTTGTGCGAAGATAAACACGTGGGTGATTATGATAACAGTGATAATGACAGAGTAGGACAATCGTGGTGTAAACAGAGAAAGAAACCTCAGCAAATCCAACATTTGCTTTTCCCAGCAGATTCCCGCCTCGTAATTGCTCTGTGCTGAAAGGCGCCATCAAGGATGGGATTAGCTGCAAGATCCTCTCTAAGAACAAAAGGTTTTTATTTCCACTACAGATAAATTTGGGATCTCTCCTATATAGAATCATGGAATGGTTTAAAGTTGGGAGGCACCTCAAAGACCATCTTTTTCCACCCCCTGCCATGGACAGGGACACCTTCCACTACCCCAGGTTGCTCCAAACTGGCCTTGAACATTCCCAGAGATGGAGCCATCTCAATAAAACATCAATTCAATTATTAATTCGGTGTACACTCTGATTATTTTGAGCTTTCCATTCTAATCCTTAAAATCATAATAATCTCTCCCTTCAGAACTAAACTCAGGTCTAAATTATGGTTTAAGGGTCAGATAAAACATAAGACTTTTCTGGATATTTGTGTCCCCAAATCATTCAATGAGTTTACAATTTCTGTAAATGTCTGAGCATAATTTCCTTGTAAGACAGGCCAAGAATATTTATGTATAAACAGCTCAGTACATGGTGCCACTCCAGAAAACTGATACGAATTCACAAATGTTGCTCTAGGATGAAAGATGCACTAATTTCACCCATCAACGTTTCAGATCAAAGGACCTCGAGTGACGTAACACGATAATTGAAATCAAGAATAAAAACAAACAGAAAGAGCAACAATTTCATCACTTTGGGGAGCAATCAATACAAAAAAATGTTCTGTGTCAACTAATGAGCTCCTCTGAGCCCTCAGGCAAGTCTGAACTGTATAAAAGCTGTCTCCACTTGGGGTTCTCCCAAACATCTTCCCTTTGCTCGTTCTCCTCGACGGCTCGGTAAGTCTGGAGCTGCTCTTCGCTACTTCTGGAACTGCTCTTTGCTACTTTTGGAATCCTTCTTCGCTGCTTTTGGAATCTCTCTCTGCTGTACAATTCATCTGGGGTTTTCTATTCCATTGGGAACTTGCAGGCAAAATTTTAGGTGAAGAGATAAACCTTGCAAAAACCTTATGGACGGCTGCTCTCTGCTGGTGTTTGATTCCAAACCGAACCAAAATTCTCTTGTCAGAAAATTCTCTTGGATATTGGGTTGCCTTCGCCAGTTCTATCCATGGTGTGACTGGTTCAATGGTTATTCCTATCCTCTGATTGGTTAAATGGGTGACGGGAAATTATTTGGAAAGTTTAAATCTTCCCGGTTCGCAGGGGAATGTTGAGCTTAGAGACAAACCTGCCATTAGATCCAGTTTATTCTATTACAAATTACCCAAAATGCTTTTAATTCAAGATAAATGGGCACGAACACCCCAAGAGACCAGGCAGTGGCTTGGAGTAGGAGACAGAGAAGAATTGAGAACTGTTTAAAATGCTCTGTAAGAGATTTACTTAAGATTAAAAGGGATCCTGGAGGGAATTGAAGGAGCTGAAATGTGAAGCGCTGGGTTTTTCCAAGTTAATGAGGGCAAGTGGTTTGGTGTGAGAATTTTTCAAAATAATTCGGAGCCCAAAATCAAAATGCTGGGGTGTTAAGCTCGTTGTAAGAATGTCAAGCCCTGATTCAATGTTTGGAAATTTGGGACAATCATCTTTTTAATTCCCTTGTAATGGTTTCATCCAACAAGCTACTGAGTGAATCGGAACAATGAGTTATAATCCCTGTTTTGACAAGGATCAGCACAAAGGAGATCAGTGGGAATGAAGAGCCAGAGTCATGAAATCCTGAATAACAACACACTTGACTCTTGGAGAAGAGTCCCACTCCTTGTTGATCCCCTGACTCACCAAAGTGCCTGAGCAAATCATTTTGGCTGTTCTTATTCAATTTTCATCTTTAATAGACGCGGGGAAATTCCAGTGCTTCAAAGCACTCCTGACTGAGGAAAGGCAGCCAACTCCAGGGCCCTTTTCTGTTGGCAAATAACACCTTGTACTTGCTCAAATCAACTCTTGCAGATCGACCTCCAACCCCTGCAGAATGTCCTGCTACGACCTGTCCCCCTCCTCTGCCTGCGGCGTCCTGCGGCCCCAGCCCGTGGCTGACAGCGGGAACGAGCCCTGTGTCCGCCAGTGCCCCGACTCCACCGTCGTGATCCAGCCTCCCCCCGTGGTGGTCACCCTGCCCGGGCCCATCCTCAGCTCCTTCCCGCAGGATTCCGTGGTGGGATCTGCTGGGGCGCCCGTCCTTGGGGCCTCCGGGGCCTCCCTGGGCTACGGGGGTTACGGATCCCTGGGATACGGAGGTTACGGATCCCTGGGCTACGGGGGTCTCTACGGATATGGGGGCTCCGGATCCCTGGGCTACGGGGGTCTGTGGGGCTGTGGAGGCTCCTCCTTGGGCTATGGGGGTCTGGGGTCCTGTGGAGGGTACCGGGGTCTGTCTGGCTTTGGGAGATCCTTTGGCTCCTGCAGCCCCTCCTCCTCCCGCTACGGCCGCTACGGCCGCGGCAGCTGCGGCTCCTGCTGAACCCGACGGGAAAATCCCTCGGCTCAGCAAAGGACCCTGTTGGATCCTCACCTGAGCTCCTGAGGAAGGGGCTCAGCATCAGACTTGGCTTCACACCGTGGAGTCAGAACCCCTTTAGAAAATCCTGCTTTTTGCTTCCTCCTTCCTTTGTTGCATCTCCTCTTCCCCGCCCCTGCCAGCGGACAAATGTGGGGCTCCACAATCCGCTGGCTTCCCCCTGGAACTGCTGCCTCCTGCCACGAGGCTGAGGGAGCGGCTCTTGTGAGGGACAACCTGCCTGTCTTTGCCTCATGTGTCCTTATCCGGTGAGGCCTTTCCTGCCCTTGCAATAAAACATTCCTGCATCCAACACCTGCCTTTTGTTTTTCCTGTTAAGCCTCAGAGTGGGATTCGGGGCTCCCTCTCATCCCCATCAGAACCTGCAGCTGCGAATCCTCTCTGCCTTACACTAATTATTCCAGCTGTCAGATTTCCAGTAGTTATTCCAATTATTTCCATCCAGTTTGGCCCTGGAATGGTCACATCCCCAGGGCTGCCAGAGCTCAAGGACAACACTCTCAGGCACAGGGTGGGATTCTTGGGGTGCTTGTGCAGGGCCAGGAGCTGGACTCAATCCCTGCGCTGCCCTTCCAACTCGGGATATTCCAAGATTGTGTTTTTAAGTGGTTAATTTAGTGCTGGAATTCCTTTTAATTTTACACCTTCCAGGCAATGTATTAGAAATCATCCAACTGCCTTCAAAGACAAAGCTAAAAAGTATTGCCTGAAGTTCTGCCAGAGCACGTTCTGAAAAGCAATGATAGGAGGAAGGTGAACAAAGGGAAGCAATTTTTGAGATAGGTATCTGATGAGCAAAGATGAGGCACTACCTTCTCTTTTTTCGTTAATCACTGCCGTGAGAAAGTTGCCTCGGGGAAGGCTGGCTGAACCTGTCAGCAGGTGAGGTAAAAAGAACATGAACTGGTGCATTAGCGAGGATTTACCTCTTCCTTCACTGGGACTCTTTCAAAGAAAATGCCTTGACCAGTGTCAAGGAACAGCAAACCCTATTTTTCACAGATAATTTCAATATTCTTCCTTGTATGGGACTGGATCTGTGAGACGGCCATAAGCAATAAATCGAAATGAAAATTAGTCCATGGTACCCATGAATGCTGCTTTTATTTTAAGAAAACAAGATTTCATTTTTATGGGTAAACAAACACTTATTGAGGATATTTTGACCATAAATCACAGAAGTGTTTAGGTTGGAAAAGACCTTTGAGATACCCAAGTATCTGGGTCTGACCCCCACCTAGTCACCGGGCCCAACATCCAGGAATTCCTCGGACAGCTCCAGGGATGGGAATTCCAAAGCTCCCTGAGCCCCTTCCAAGAGGAAATTCCTATGTCCAACTCGAACATCCCCTGCTGCATCTCAAAAAGCTCTTCCTTGATGGGTTCTCCTCTCCCCGCTTCATCCTCCCTGTCCCCTCTTTCCTCTCATCCAGGGCACTTCCTGGGACAACTTTACAAAACACAGACGATTTTCCCTCCGTTTCTCTTCTGACCTTTGCTTCCATCCGCAGCCTCCAAGAGGTGCTTGGGTGTAAATCACGAGCCCAGCCGAACACCTGAGCTGCGACTGCCAAATGCCACCCGATCCTCTCAGCCAGGCAGTGCCAGGCAGGTACCAGCCTAATTAGGTGTTGTGTCAGACAAGTGCTCAGCCCGAGATAACACCCCTGGAGAGAGCCATTAACACCCAGCGAACAAGGATTACACAGCTTTAATTTGGGCTGGGTGACTGCTCAGAGTGAGCTCATGTCTGATTGCAAAATCCTACACAGAGCTGACCTTTCTCTCAGTGTCCACACGGGAGTTACGGGGTGGAGGGAGTTTACTCCGTTTGTTACTCAAGGATCCGGTCCCGAAAAACCTCTAATTACTCATTTGCGTTCCTGGCATTGGCACATCTTTGGGGAGCCCTGATAACAGAAAGCTGAGTGGCAATGAGCAGGAGGGAATCAGAGTTTCAGACTGGAAAAACGAGGTGTTTGAACTGCTGGGAGCACCAGTAACGGGGTGATAGTTATGGGACAGGGCAGAGCCAAGTGCCTGCTGACTGCGGGGAAAGGAGGTGGTGCAATGGCAAGGAAACTTTCCTGTCCCACCTTCCAGGAGCTACCTTAGAATCCCAGGGACCCGGAAAACACTCCAGGATCATCGAGTCCAACCTGAGACCAATCCCCACCTGGTCAACCAGCCCAGAGCACTGAGGCTCACATCCACTTGGACCATCTGAGCCAAAACCACTGGTTCCAGTGACTCTGCTTGACTCCCCAGACTTCTCACACTCACAGCCACCCAAGGATTCCTCATTGACTTGACCCCAGGTTTTGCAAGCAGAATCTCAGACCTTTGGATCCTTAAAATAATTTAATTACGGTGCAAAAGCACAATAACAGCTCGAGAGGGAGCCTCTGAGGAGGGACAAGCAAAGGGCAGGTTAGGTTTCATAATCTCAAAGCCTGGGGACATCAGCTCCTGCTGTGCCCATGAGTGCCCATCACCCGCCTGGGCCAGAGGTCCCTGTGCTCTTTACATGGTCCGGAGTGAATATATTGAAAAGATAAAATAGCAGAGAGTCATGGTAATATAAGCAGAATGTATGAAATCAAGGGAAGTAGCGCACTCAATTTCCCTTTCACTGCAAGCATATACTGACTTGTCAACAGACAGGGTGAATCCAGGAAAAGTGAATGGCATTAATCCTGTGTAAACAAGAACGCAGAACAGAAAGAGATACAAAGAAACCAGAAATAACCTGACCTCTCAAAGGGGTGAAAATAAAATGATATGGCCTGATGAAAAATGGAGAGATCAGAATCTACCCTGCAGCTGTGGTGGGAACAGAATGCGAGTAAAACACAGAACAAGACAGGAATTGTATGCAGGCAAACTTTATTGTGAATGAAGGGG
>WEKY01006417.1:201043-215007 GCA_013390045.1 Picathartes gymnocephalus | reverse complement strand
TGTCATCACTGTGACAGGAAGTAGGACTAAGTCAGAAACCAGCCACAAGTGCACCTCTCCACATATAATGAAGTCATAAATAAAAATAGCAAATTACCACAATAGTTACCAGAACTCTCTTACAGTGAGCATAAGCTCAGTTCCTGAATGTTATATCCATGCATTTTACCAAAATATATGTACACAATATTAACGAAAAGATCCAAAAACATGATGCTACTCAAGTGCTTCATGAGTGAAATGTACAGCAAGACCTGACAGAATACAGCATTTGTGAAGCTGAAATGCATCATGCTCCATATATGCAACAGACTCTTTTAGAAGGTGGACTGAGTTTAACGACAAAAAGCCTTTGATTCCTGTGAATCATCTTTTTGACTCACAAGGAAGTGATGCATACTTCTGTATGTATTAAGAAAGCTATTTTTGGATCTAAAACCCCACCTACTGGAACACAAAAACCTGCAGAAGTACATGACAACTTGACACAAACACATGCCAAGTTAAAAAAAGGAAAGCTCATTGCTTTACTTTGCCTGGAATTTTACATACCAAAGTAAAAGCACTCATATGGTGGCAAGAGCCAAATTATGGGATTTACTGAGTATGGATGCCACTACAGAGCTACACCTGATCATTTTTTCCAGATATTTCAGACCAAATAGGGTTCATATAATATCAACAACAGTCACATTTACATTAACACTCTTCAACTGCTAGAACCTAAGCAGCAAGGATTTCTATTCTGAATTTCAACTTCAAAGAAGTCTTTAGAGCCAGCTAGAACTAGATTCAAATTCCAATAAAAGCCACACTAATTAAGTGCTTCTTGCTCCACTATACACATACTCTGTCTCTCTCCAAATGACTATCACAGCCTTCTCAGTACTTAAGCAATATCACAGCTTGGCTTAGTGTAACAGAGTTAAGTCTCCCTCATATCTCTTATTCCTGGAATAAGAGAACACCAAGAAGTCAAGTAAAGACTTTTCATAAAGAAGTTCTCATTTTTATTTATCATGTCCAGCTTCAAAAGCATTCAAAGATAACTGTGGCAGACTTTCCCTATTTTAACATCAACTCTATAAGCATTATTTATAGGCTTAATTATATTTCCAGTACATAACACGAGACAGATACTTTTCCCTTCTGTTTCCCTTAGTAACCACAAGTGAAAGCTGACTGCAGCACAGTTTGAGGGTCATTTCAAGAACAGAACAGAGAGAAAGGCTCCATTTTCAGATACTGATGCAGAAACAGTTATACAGTAAAAGGCACAGATCTATGGCAACTATTGGAAGAATAACAGAAGGTCAGCAGCAAGATACAGCTTCCCTTCCCAACTTTATTCTGTTATTTCCCCTGACAGCAACAGTTTATCAATAATGCTGAAAGCAGAGAACTTGAACATAATTATATAACTATTGTTATTTGTTTCTAACTAGTTACCTAAAAGAGAACCAGTCAACAGTTTGATTAGCTTGGGATTTCTAAGGAAAGAAAAAAGGCACTTAAAGGGGAAAAACAGTATAAGTACTACCAGCTAATTCCCTGATTTAATTTCTGTCAAACTAAACTATCAGATACACAG
This sequence comes from Picathartes gymnocephalus, assembly GCA_013390045.1. Taxonomy (NCBI): domain Eukaryota; kingdom Metazoa; phylum Chordata; class Aves; order Passeriformes; family Picathartidae; genus Picathartes; species Picathartes gymnocephalus. The sequence goes on along the minus strand of WEKY01006417.1, from coordinate 213,416 downwards.
AATTGTAACATTAAAGGTAATACACATTACAATTTTGCTTATATTTTGTAACGTGACATTTTAGCCTGCACTTGCTTTGCAGTAAGATTCTAATAATAAAGCAATAACTTACAGAATATTCAAGAGTCCCTCTAGGTTTTTGAAAAGACATTCGTCGCCCATCTTTCTTGTCTGGGGTCTTCTTCTGGCCAGTGTCTGAAAAAAATTGAGGCAATACGTGTGTTAAATTCATTTTCCTCTCTCAGTACTGTCACAGGCTGCTGACTACAGCCCCGTGGGCAGACATCTAATCCACCAGTTACACAGCTTACTCCTGCTGATTCCAACAGACACCAGCTGCTAAAATAGGGACTTCATTCCTCTGCAATGCTTTAAGAATTTGACCAATACAAACAACTGATAACTGGAAATCAACTAACTGCAGAAGTACTTGCTGCTATCCAGGAAGCTATTAATGAAGGCTAAATAGGACATTGAACCCATCACACAAACATTTCTGGAACTGCTGTGCCTAATTGATTTTGTATCCAGAATACCCAATCTACTTTCATCTGAGGGGAGAGGATCTAGGTTCCTGTATGTGTGATCTAATCACTGGAGATTTTTTGTCACTGTTTGGTAAGTACAGGGTATTTAAAGCTTTTCTATAAAATACAGAGCATTAGTGTTAAATTCATCATTATTCTGTCTGTAGCAAACACAGAGTTAGTAAATAAACACTAAAGGTTCTATATAAATAATACAAATTAAGAAGGGTTCTTTTTATTGGGGCACTGTATTTTGATGACCTGTTTCACAGGCCAAGCAAATAACCATTTGTAACTAAAGTATACTCTATTATTTTTACACTAACTGGCTTGATATTTATGATAATCACAACGCACCAGTGTAGTTGTATGTTTGAACAGAAAGCACACACATCTCTAGAAAAGTGAGGGTTTTAATATCTGCATCTATACACACACGGATTTTTTAGATCAATCTCCTCTGCCACATGGCCTCCACCTTCAACAGTCAAATGTCTGCTATTAAGCAACCCAAAATACTTGCATGAATGAGGCATTAAGTTTTCATGCTACAATGGGATTGCTTATACTTCCATTTTGATACATTCAAATTTGTTACCATAATTTACTCAAATATTTCAAGCCAAACTGAATAGAAGCAAGAAGCCTTATAAAATGTATTTTTAAAAAATATTTTAGCATGGCTACATTGAGAATAGAAAACTTAGTGTAATCCATTTAAGCCTCACCTGAAGTACTAAGGAAACATGCTATAAACCAACAGCATCTTTAGTGCACTACTAGATTAAATTAGTATCATGACTCCAACACCAGAAAAGAGACTAGACAAGTATTGGCATGATTTTCATACACCCAATCCCAAACTTCTACACGGATAGCCAAAACTATGAAGATAGAGGGCAGGGAAAACACAACGTAAATTACACAGCAACTCTGTCCTGGGCAGCTTGTCCTATATAGTAAATGTAAGATATTTGAGGTGGGTTTCCTCTTGTGGTTTTTTGTTTTTCAATATTTAATTTTGTTTCTTATTTTTTGGCAAAGTAGTAGTGATTTCTAGCAGATCCAACATAAATAATCTCCTATGGTATTCTTTACATATATATATAAAACAAAGGTATAAACTTTGGTCTAATCCATCCATTTATATATATTAAAAAAAGCCTGAAGAAGAATGCACCCATACCTAAAACTGATCTATAGATGATATTAATTATGGTAAGTTTTTATAGCTATGAATTACATTCAAGACTAAGCCTACCTCTAAAATGTTTCTAGCAATTCTAAAAACCTATACACTAATTTTGCACACTGCTATCTTCATTCAATACATTAAAAGGTATTTCTTCCCTTATTCAATAATAGCAGCTTTTTAAAAGTTAGCAGGAAGAAACATTCATTTCTGATTATATTCATAGTTTTTAAAACTACTACAAACATCTGAGGGAAATGAAGCCAACTCAGTAACACCAAAATACACTAGAAGTTTGTGTGTAGGCTTAGCATTAGCCAACATTCTCCTCCTCTAGGTCAAGTATTTTGTTACCAAAGCTTTTACCTGACCTTGCAGCACAACAGGTGCCTCCTCAGCAAGCTGCAGAAAGCCTAACAGTTGCTTGACTGTAGCTGTTCCAAATTTTTCAGCCTTTACCAAAGCTTTGCCAATAAACTAATCACTTTCTTTCAAGAGCAGTCTGGGTCAAATAATCCTGAGAAAAAAGTCCAAGGATGCAACAGAAAATAGACTGATCTCATCCAGGGCTCCACACATGCCTTAATGGCAAACCCTTACTACAGAACAAGTTGTCTTCTTCCCCTCCTCCCCCTCATTAGATGGAAGTAAAGAAGCCTCATACTACAAATATATATACACACACTTCAGTTGTTTGTGGGTTTTTTTTTCCTCAAGCCAAATTTCAATTTCTCTTTTCTTCTTACAGGTTCAAGTGTCTGAAGAGCTTGCAGACAGGTGCCACTCAAGAGGTCAAGATAAATTATCTCCTCCCTCTCCAGTAACTGAGCAGCAGAATGAAGTCTTGCACAAAGAATCACTTCTCTTCCTTATGCCAGAAATAAAAATGAGAAATTATTTGTTCTTCACAGCAGAAGAACCTTCTGCTTTAGACTTAGAATCACAGAATCATCATAAAATATCCTGAATTGGAAGGTACTCACAAGGATCACAGCATCCTACTCCTGGTCATGCCCAGGACAACCCCAAGAATAACATCATGTGCCTGAGGGCATTGCCCAAACTCTGGCAGTCTTGATGCTGCAACCACTTCCCTGGGGAGACTGTTCCAGTGCCCAGTCATTCTCTGCTTGAGGAAGCTTTCCTTAATATGCAACCTAAACCTCCCTTGACACGGCTTCATGCTGCTCCCTTGGGGTCCTGTCACTGGTCAGACAGAAGAGACCAGTGACAGTTTCTCCACTTCCCTTCCTGAGGAAGACACTGAGGTCTCCTCTCCGTCTCCTCTTCCACAACCTGGACAGACCAAGTGACCTCAGCCACTTCTCATATGGTTTCCATTCTAGGCCCTTCACCGTATTCAGAAATTTGAGAGAACTCTGGTAAGCTCAGGAAAGTAAGATCAAACACAGGGTAGGGGTGGGGAAAGCAGGTCCCTGTTGAAGGTATCTTGTAGGAAAGCAGATGCCAGGAGAACTCCTACCACAAGTTTTCCAGGAGCTTATAGTCTGCAGTTAGGTTTTTTTTATGTCCTCCCCTCCCATACCTAAAACAGCAAATCCTACCCTTCCCATCAGTGGCCACTTCCATTCCTCCAGTCTGTGAAGGCATTATCTTCTCCTCACTATATGGGTGCAGGATTCAAGTGTTTTATAACCAGACACGATGTCAGTCTCCTCAGTCAACAAGAGATGGAGGCAGGCAACACTGAGCTCTGAGTGTGCTGACTACCCAGCTGGCCAAGCTATCAAAATCCACACCTCTGCCCACAGCCCAAGTGCTCAAGCTGTCTGTTCATACAGAACACATCAATTTTGACCTAACCTCTCAGAAACAAAACTAGGATGTATTTCAGCTGTGAAAATAGGTCAGAGTAGTAGAAACACAAATTCAACCTCCCTGATGACACACTACAAAGCCTCTATCTCTCACTGAGCAGGCTATTCATTTTTGAGGGCAAAGGAAATGCATCTTTCAGCCATTCCAGTGCCCCTAGTATTATAGGAAGCACATGAAAGCAGAAACAACTACCAGCATAGAATGCTGTGGTCTGAAAAGTCCTCAGACCCAACAAGAGCCAGCCTGATGCCTTCATTTTACTTATCTTCCAGATAACTGTTGCTCAGGAGCTCAGTTTGTTAGGTTACACACAACCATTACTTCACCTGCCAGCAGCAAGCCAGTGAGACTAACAAAGGCCGATGTTCTCAGACCACACCAAGAAAAACCTGACACCACTGACCACACTACACACAATCTCAAGAGTCAAGTAACTTGCTTAACATGGGATCTGTGGTGCTATGTTATCAGAGCTCTTAGCTGTACTGTTTTAGACAGCAAGAAGACAAGACTTCCTGTAACATCAGGATTCATGCTTTAATTCTCAACTACCTTTTCACAGGACTAGGCCTCCACAACAGCTTGAAACACTGAAGCAGAAGTGTGCATGCCAGATCCACAAATGACAAGAAAATATTTCAGCTGGATTTAAAAGACTGGAACTAGAAAGATGCAGAACACAGTGTTCAAAATGACACCAGACCAATATTTACTCTGAATGCTTAGAATGCAACATCTGAGAATGGGCTCAGAATCTTGAGGTTACATGACTGTAGCATAAGAACAATTACATGTGATCATCCAACACAGAGAGAAGGATTTACTGTTCCAACATATTTATACAAGATAGGAAAAGGGGATATATGAACATTATGTTTTAGGACGATGCAGTTTTCAATAAGGTAGCTTTTACATTAAAATATGAAATAGTGGCATTCAATTGAAAACAACTGAAGTCAAAATCCAACATTTATAGCATGGCTTCTACAAACTGCTTCTATATGACCCTGTGCCACTGAATTTTGGTTGACTGAAAATATTCTTGTGGCACTGCTAGCTCAAATTATTATGACAAGAGTGACATTTGTCATTTCTTAGTATGCCATCTGAGCTTAATTGTAGACCTTCAATTTGCTGTGTACTGATGCTTTTAGCACATCCTTTGGACTTCTGGCACTAAGAGATGGTAAAGAAAACTAGGATACAAGCTAAGAACTGCTTAGGAGGATCTTCAAGCTCCGCATACAGCAAAATGGATTCACTTTCCTTTACCCTCCTTTCTTACACAGTAAGATTAAATCTCAACTTGCAATGTTTCTCAGCTGCTATTCTATTCATTTCAATGTAACAAAAATAACAAAAATCACTTTTTCCAGAGAAATAAATTTATAAACCAAACAAGTATCCTCTGAGAAAAAGGAAAGAAGCTGGACAAGTTCGTGATTATTGCAAATTACTTAAATTTAATAAATGAGCTTATTATGATCAAGAAGGTAAGAAAAAGATTATTTATCCTTCCTCCCACTCTCCAACCAGAACTGCACATTTGTACCGCAGATTTAGAGGTGCTTTAAAAAAAGGAAAAGGCAGCAACTTTGTCAAATTCTTGTCTAGGACACGGTTTTTCACAGCATCTTAAACACGCAGGACATATGGGGTAATGAATCAAAGTAAGAAAAGTAGTCTGAAATATTTTCAAAGTCATTTTTATTTAGCAGTACATGGAACAACTCACTAATTGATAAAACAGAAAGCACAGATATTACATCTTTATTAGATTAGTTCTGCTCAATAACAATTAGATCATTATAATCTATTCTTAAAGAAACAAAAGAGATTAAAGTAGGAAATCTTTATATTCCATAAGACCTGGTGACCTGACTCTCCTAACAGCAGGGGCTGCATTTCAGTCAGCAACTGTCTCATTAACCCTTCTCCCCCTCCTGCAGTTAGATATGCTTACAATAATTACAGTAAAATTATTTTCAGTTATCTTCCAATGTCTTAGGAACCAGAAATAGAGGCCCTAACAGTAGCCTACAAAATACTTGTAGTCTGCAGTTTTTTAGCCAAAATGGTAGGTTTTCAGACCAAGGCAATGTCATAATGCCTCCTTTGGTCTCTTCTTGCTAAGCAACTGCTATTTATTCTGTGATTCAGTCTTTCCAAGACATGCTCTCAAAACTCTTGATTCTTATCACTGCTCTCCACATGATGCTTTTGTTCACATTTTTCTCCAGCAAACCCCCCAGCTCAATGAATCTCAGACCTTGATAATGTTGCATTAGCACTTAGAACACATCAAAATAGCTTTTCTTGCAACATAGATAACAGCACCAATCCAAGTTCCGTTTGTGATCCCCCTAACACAGGATGCTCTGCTATCCAGTCAAATGCATAGCATGTAGGCAGAAACAATGAAATGTATGATTTTGGGAAGAAAAGCAATTGCAGAGAAACAAACTTAAAACAGGGCACTTCTCCAAATGGCTAGGAGACAAAGTCAGCTCTGTGCATGACATTCCTGGTATGTGCATCACATGGGCTTTCTTCTAAAAATAAGATTTCATATTCAAAGTAAACAAATGCTTTATAAAATTTTCAGATTATGTCACAGTTGTGTTAAACAACACGAAGCTTCCTTTTCAGTTTCATTTGGAATATACATGCATGCAGTTTAATATATTAGAAACTACCCAACTCCCATCTCCACCTTCTGTACAATTTCTCTGCAGATCAAAAACATCTTTTAATGGAAACCTGCAAAAATCTTGTCTGCACCATTGATGCAGTAAGTAAATTTTTCCAATAAGAAGTCCACCTCTTTCAGATATTTATGCCCATTTAGTTGCACACCTTCAAGCCCATAATACCACATCAGCAGTTTGACCATCAAGCAGCAATATCAAGTTATATCCTTACATATCTTCAAGAATTTACACTTTGCCTTACCACACTTAAGGCCACGATACCTACCCTTTCTAAAAGTTCAGTCAGTCAGCTTATCCTGCTGACTTGTGCACTACAACTGCTCTGCTCACATGCAAAGGGATCTGATGTGGATGTGGAGTCATTCCCAGTGCTTCAGTAAACATTTTACTGGACGAGTTTATTGAATCAGGTGTGGAGATAAACTAGGGGGACCAGTCAACATACATGATGGCAGGGCTGCTGTTCAGCAGCACCTGGACAGGCTGGGGAGCAACCAGAGGAACCTTATGGAATTAAGCAGGACAAAAGTATTCTGCACAGGAAGGAAGAGCCCTTGGTGTTGTACAAGTTGGCACTGCTCAGCCAAGGAGCAGCTCTGGTGAAAAAATCCCAAGGGTCTTGGTAGGCAGAAGCCGAAACTGGAACCAGAAGCATGACCTGGAAACAAGGGGGACCAACAGCATCCTCAGCTGTATTTCTAGGAACAGAGATCAGCAGACCGAGAGCACTCCTATAATCCTCAGCACTCCGACTGCTTTTGGAATATTGGCCCTACTGTCCCTCCTCCTGTCCCCTTTCAATATAAGGAAGGTACAGACAAACAAAACTATTTTGGTGAAGGGAACCAAGGTAGTCGGGGGCTGTGAGAAGAGGCCAGGAGAACAGAGCCTCTCCAGCCTGAAGCAGAGGTGGTTTTGAAGGATCATAACAATAGCCATCCTGTACTTTCTAGATAGCTTTCCCACAGGTGTCAGGATGACAAAGCCAGGCTCTTCAGTGACATGCAGTGAGAGAACAAAAGGTAACAAAGAGGAAACAAAAGAGCTTCTGAGCAGATAGAAGGTAAAACCCCAAAACTGACCAGTGCAGCTGTGCAGTTTCCACTTCTAGATATTTCCAAAGCTGAATAAGGCACTGAGAAACTCTAGCCTGAAGTCATCATCTTCGCTACTTTAAGCAGGGCTAAACAATCTTACTTGCAATTTGAATGATCTCTAACTATGGTTCCTCCCACATTTTTCTGGCAGGCAATACAGGTATATAAGGTCACCACTAAACCAAGCCAGAGGAAGATCTACACATGTAACACAGCAAGGTGAGCTGCTTACTGATGAACAGAAAATTATTATTCATACGTGTAGTGACCTGAAATGCTGCCATGAGTATGCAGGTTCTCAATAAAATATCACCTTCAAAACTGCTTGAACGTTAGAAATGGAAAGTAACCAGAAAAATTGATATAAAAACACATGACACATTAAAATAAAAATGCAATACAGTCAAAGGATATCAGACAGAATACCAGAAAAAAAAATATGTTTCAGTCATCTGCTAGATTAGTTTATAAACTAAACTTCAGTTTACTGTTCAGCAGGATTCTGATGTATCAAACGTTTAATTGGATTAAGAATTGTAAAATATGTAAAAAATTCAGTAAAGAGGAGAGAGAAACAAATCAGGAGAATAGAGGGGTATATTAACGAGATACTAAAGGAGTAGGTCTTAACACAGTTCAATTGCACATCAGCAGACAAACTCCAAAGGACAATCAACAGAAAGGGCTGGGTAAAAGGACACAATGAATTCTGCAGCCCCAAAGCTTGGAGAACAAAAAGCAGGGAAAGACATAATAGTACAAAGCAGAACCTGAAGTAAAAGATCTTTTAACATCACATGCACCAAGGGAATACTCAAGAAATCCTGTACACTAGTAGCGCAGAAGTCTGAAGAACTTGTGCATACATTAACATATCACAAGATAACTGAGTCACCAGCCCGATACATTCCAAGATCACATTTGCTTCTTATGCCTGTACCAGCTGAATTATTTTCAGACATGAAAGTAAAGCATTAGTGTCTTTGTAAAGGGTGTTGGTACATTTCGTATGTGCTTCATCCGGAACAGTGTGTACAAGAAAACTCAGAGTGAGTCTCCCCAGTTTCAAACCTCTTTCCTTCTTTATCATACATCTGTCAATTTCTTAGAAATGAGGTATTGAATATAGATGAAAGGAGAAAATTACCTGCCTTATTCTTATATTTGCTTTATTCTAAGACAGATATTTAGAAAGAAAGATATTAACTTTTACAGCAGGACTTGAGAAATGTATTTTAAGTTGGCAATGCACATTTATCTTTCTAACATACTGCTGCTACCTGGACAATAGCACAGAGGACTGACAAGCCACACAGTTTACTGGATATACTGTGTGTGCTAACCTTACCAATCAAGACTCCAAAGCTGGTATGAAAGAAATGTAAATAAGCCCACAGGCCACATGGTTCAGAACTGAACAATCAAGTTGAACCTGAGGCAGAACAACAACAACACCCAAAGTTTCAACAGAAGGCAGCTAGAAGAACTTCCCTGACTGGAAGACTGGTGGACAGGAGTCTCTGAATCACCGATTTTTATTTAACTTCTGTAGTTCATGAGAGACACACTGCAGTCAGCACTACCTGTGCAGTCTATTTTCTCCCTCCATGAAGTGACCACAGAGAGAAGCGAGGTGAAAATGTCTAGGAGGAAAGAAGCATAACACTCAAGGTATGAAAGTATATCCTCACAGAATCAAAGTGTTATACAGAAGAGAAGTCTCTTGAATACATTTACTCCAGCCTCCAGTTTTAAGTAGAATTATTGTCATTCTGTGTGAAGTTTTTTTCTATTGTCCAATTTGAACCTCCTAAGCTAAAACTCATGGCTGCTGCTCCTCCTTGGTCTCTTAGCACTGAGAAGAGCGTGTGCCCCTCTAGGTAGATGTAGCTCATAATTAGATTGCCTCTAAGTTGCCGTGGTCTCCCTCTGCATCACTAAAGCCCAGCTCCCTCAACCCCTCCTCACAGGTCATATGCCCTGTGCCCCTAAATACACTGGCTGGACCCCCTGTAGTTCCTCAGCAGCTCTCTTTAACAGTGGTACACAAACCAAAGAGCACATTCAATGTATAGCCTCAGCAGTGTCACAGAAAAGAAGCAAAACCATGTCCCTCACTGCTAGTCATACTCTCCTTTCACAGCAAAGCAAACAGCAGATTGAACTATGGGATGTGCTGTTGGCTCATTTAAGTAAAAGGTTTGTATAGATGAGATTCAAATTAAACTGAGTGTTCAAGTTAATTCTGCAGAAAAGGTAATTCTTAATCACACATTCCCTAAAGGCTTGAACTGCATCATAAAGCAACTAAAAACACATGCAACTTCAGGATGCCAACACCTACAGTACATAACAATAACCAAGAAAATGACGCTGTTGTAGCTAAAGTTTCTAGGTAGATCCAGACTTGGATATATACATATTAGCTCTTCCTATAAATTATCAATAGACTATATTTAGAAGTTACATTTCAAAGCTTACAGGCCTTTCTCAAAAAAAACTTTACATTGTAACACTGAGAGTGCCTTTACTAAAGCCACATACTTTCTCTTGAATTTCTGATTATATTTGCATTTTTATCCTCCATCACAATCATTAAAAGACAAAAAAAAAATCTTTATAAAGCTTTTTCACTGACTAGGCTGCTGACACAAACAGTGTAAACCGGATAAACAGGTTTACAGCCTCCTATAGGTCTACTCAATCTTCCAGTGCGTCCTTTCTCCCTGCTAAGAAATACTACAGACCGTTCTGCATGCATCCAAAGAAGTGATTTAATGCACAGCATTTGAACAAACTTGCCTCCTTCAAATTGGAAACCTGATAAAGAAGCTGTTCAACTGTTCAAAAAGAGAAGCATGAAAACAGTAAAGGTAAAATTATTAATATTACATTAAATGGAGATACTTCATTGTAGAAGCTAAAATAGGTTGGTTTCTGTTTCAGAGAAGTCGAAACACGGTTTAAAGGCATTTATGAAGAACTGTTCTCATTAAAAGTAATGCACAATCACAACTGAACCATGCAAAAAAAAAAATTACAAAAAATAAAACAAACAAACAACAAAAAAAACCCCAAAACACTGAAAGCCCTAAGTGGGGAAGAAATACTAGAGTAATAGGTAGGCCTGGATCCAGAACACTGCAGAGGCTAAACATTTGAAGAATTTAGAATCTGCCATTAAGTCTTAAGCTAATGCCAGGGGACCCATCTCTAATTAAAACAGAGGTTTGATTTCAAATGAAGCATTGTAATCATTATTACAGTTTCCACAGCACCCAATTACCAGGGCACAGGTGGTTTGTGAAAGCCAGTAAAATGCTTGCCAGAAGAATTCTACAGTCACAAGAATTTGTTTCTGCCCATAATTGATAGAAACCCTGTGAAGGAAAGGCAGCATGGGAGGGCCAAGGTCTACTTGCCTTGTGCAGTATGCTTTGCCTAGGTGAGGAAAAAGGCACATTAAAGTCCATATAGACAGAAACTCACCCTGCATTCTAGAACTTGTCATTAACACAAATTTTAAGCATTACATTATGAAAGCATCTGAGAAAATACATTTTCTGCTTAAAGCTAGAGGAAAAACCCAGAACATTACAATGCAGTCTAAGTTAATCCTTTCTCCCAGAAAAAGAGGGGGAAAAACAGAGCCTTTCCCTCCAAGAAATCCTATGTATCACAGGAGACGCTTTATACTAACAGGGGAACACAAGCTCTTGTAAGAGATTAAAAGACCAGAAGATACTTAAGCCTTTTACTGCATTTTGGTTCCACAAAACAGAGTAGGTAATGTTTGTCAAAAAGTCTTTAACTGTTTGCAGAAGCCTTATTCAAGGTACTTCACTTCACTGCTGAAAAAACAAGTTACTGTCTCTTTCTCTCCCTGTGTATGTTACGGGGAGGGATGTGAAATAAATAAAAAGTGGCACTGTAAATATAGCCAGTTACCAATTATCCTTTCTGTGCAAGAAGAGTGACCCAATGCACACAAAGAAACACCATCTACATTTAACTGGCTGCATGGACATTCCTAGTACCTTGCCTACTACGCTGAGTAGCTGACCTAGTTTCCCTTCATGGAAAATAACTATTTTAATCTTCCAAAATAACCTACAGTAAAAAAAAAATTTCATGTGTTTTAATATTTCATTTCAGTACAGACCTGACTTCAACCTCACCTAGAGACTATAACAAACATTCACTCATTCACTTCACACAGAGCTTCTCAAAACACGGAAAAAAGGGAAAACACTTACTACTCATCGTATACTGCTCTTTATTTATTACAAAGCACTTTCACAAACTTAACTTCATGCCTTTTTCTTTCCAAGCAATGATTAGATCATGCTGCTCTTACTAGTTATGTCATGACTTGTTTTTAACTCCCAATCAATAGCATTACCTCTCTACAGTTCTCACTATGTGCTCCCCTTCTGCATAAACAAGTGTGTGTGCATTCACTGACCACACCTCCAGTTTTCATGGTATTTCTTGCCAATATAAGAGCTTACATCAACTGAGTAACTTAGAATACCTATACCTACAGCATAACAACATTATCAATAAAAGGGATAGACAACAGCAGCCCTGTTACTCCCACGCACAGGACAAGCAGTCACCTACTACTGTCTCATGACTGACCTGTTTGGCCACTGAGAGGCAGAGGTACTACTGCTGCCCTCAGCATCACCGAGCCTACCTCCCAGTAATACTGCCTGTTCCTCAGGAGCACCTGAGGAGCAGAAACAACCTCGTACATTGACGGACATCTCACACCGAGGAGCCTGTGCTCCAAGTGCTTTCCTCCACCCTGGTCTGCAAAAATACCAGCAGAGAGAAGTTAGTAAAGGAAGGGTAGGAGCTGTGTCACGGAAATCAGGAAGACGTTCAGTCGGTTTTCAGCTTAGACCCAGCCCCAGTGCCACCGCTCCGTGGCGCGGCCCCGGCAGTGCCCGGCCCCGGCCCACGTGCCGGCCCTTTCCCGCCCGCCCCGTGCCCCCTTCCCCC
>WEKY01006417.1:102309-200623 GCA_013390045.1 Picathartes gymnocephalus | reverse complement strand
CAAACTTTGGGGCGGCCCCGCCCCCTTTTAAAGGGGCCGCGCCGCCGCCGCGGGCGCGGAGCGCGGGCGGGAGCGCGCCGGGGCAGCCGAGCGCTCTGTCACCGCCACACCCGCGACACCCGGGACACCGCTTCCTGCTGGCCTCCAGCAGGCTCACGGCCACCTGTACATCTTTATGGACCTACCCACCGTTCGGGCAGTTGGGTTTGTTTGGTGAAGCTCAGTGCTTTACAACCGTGTGCGGCCACGCTTTCTATGAACTTTCAGCTTCCCTGTCTCAGCATCCCCAAGCGTCCAAAACAAGGCAATCTCTTACTTTTAAATCTTTTCACAGTCGTGGATACGAAGATGTTTTTGCACTGTAGGTGTAAAACAGGGCCAGCCGTGACACTGTCTGGTTTTGCTGCTCTGTTCTTGACCCCTCCCTCTGTGCGAGTGTCCCATCATCCTTGCTTGTGCCAGCCAGCCATGTCCCGGTGCCCTCCTTTGAGGGCTTGCCAACATCGATCCCCGACTCAGCCTTTGAACCGACTAGGTCACTTTAGGTTTCCAGAAAAACTTAGTAGGTATACCCTTTTTCTTTCTTGTTGAACAAGACATTTGATTTGTGGTATTCATTCGTACCATTGCGTTCTTCGGCCCCATAATTCTTGGAACTTTTTAAGTTTTGAAAAAATAAAACCAATCGAAATATGACCCAGCAGTTTCACAGAAAAAGAAATACCTAAGGCATTGAATCTCATTATGAAGATCTGCCTTACAATGTGTTCTGCATGTATTGAGGCTGAAATAACAGCCATACAATGATATTTATACCTGTGCCATAGACCTTGAGAACGCTGAACTGTAAGCTCATGTTCCTATCTTCCAATATGAGTATGATACAATTATATGCTGCATCTAACTGCAAATGAAGGCATTGTTTAATAAAAAATGCTCTTGTTGAGCCAAATCTATTGTGTACATGCAGAACAGTCGAACAAAGTGCTGAGCTATTTCAACTCCTATTCACTTGTAGCAGCTGCTCAATTAAATCAGAGTTTAACGTCAGCATTTTAGAGTGCTGATTTCTGAGGGTTACTTGATTTAAACAGTACACACAAATCAACCTTTCCACTACTCAAATAAGTTCTTGCTCAGGAGATAATGATGTTCAAGACTTTTTTAAAATAAAACCTTTTCACTGAAAGAGAACAAGAAAATTTTGACAGAATTAGCTCCTCCTCCCTTTCTCCAAGATCTGCCAGTAGAAATGGATGAGTAATCTGTCTGTTCCAAGACTAGTGAATAAATCTGGAACTGTAGAGTCACTGCATGGTCTAAGTACCACTAGATGTTTACAATATAAATGGTTCTGCCAACCAGATATGTCTTGCCCTAAGCAGTGTAATTAGTTTTCATTTTATGACAGTGTTTCTGCCATGAAAAAGTTATGATTGGTCTTTTGCCCTGTTGATTGTATTTTAGACAAAATCTATTACATCTTTGCATGAGAAATGAGTTTACGAACATGATGATCAGCACGTTTGAAACTTCCAGATCACTTGTCCACCAGTATTCCAGCCACATACACACCTCTGCTATTGTACTGATTGCATGTATTTCTTCTGTGGTTTGAAATAGTCCTGTTTTGGGGTTGGTGGTGGTGGTGGTTTGTTTTGGTTTGGTTTTGGGGGGGGGTTGTTGTTGTTTGTTTGTTTGTTTTTGTGGGGTTTTTTGTTTATTTTGGGGGTTTTTTGTACTTTTGGTTTTGCTTGTTTGTTGTGGGGGTTTTTGGTTTTGTTTTTTGTTTGTTGTTGTTGTTTTTGGGTTTTGTTTTTTGGGTTTTTTTCAGGTTCATATTTATAGACCCATAAAATTGCTTAGGTTAGAAAAGACCCTTTAGACCATCAAGTTCAGCCGTTAACCCATCACTGCCAAGTCCACCCCTAAACCATGTCCCTGAGTGCTACATCCTCCAGGGGTGGTAACTCTACCACTTCTATGGGTAGCCTGTTCCAAGGCTTGACAACCCTTTTGATGAAGAAATTTTTCCTAACATCCAATTTGAACTTCCCCTGGCACAACTTGAGACAGTGTTTTTTCATTATATTGCAGTAATATAAGCTACAAATTTGATTCAGACAGCATTTTGATGAAGTATTCAGGTAAATATTTGATAACTATGAATTTATTTTAGCTGCTTTCACCAGCTTTACTCACAAATAGTCTCACTGAACTATAAAAAGGCTACTTCTTACTGCAATGTGTTTTTCATAGTATTGAAAATCACTGTCTATACTCAAAAGCATCCATTTAGTAGTGTTTTTACTTAGCAAGAACAAATTATTCAGTTAAAGTGTTTTAACTTTTAAATCAACATTTAGGTATTGGTGCTCAGAAAAGTTATAGTACTCTTTAAGATACGTGACACTCATAACCTACTGATAAAGTTTCAAGACATTACTGTAATGCAATAATTAATATTACACTTTTATTACATTGTGAATAATATAGTCAGAGCTATACTACTTGCCATCCAGAGGGACCTTGGGAAGCGGGCCCATGCAAACTTCATGAAGTTCAGCAGGTCAGTTATGAGGTCCTGTCCCTGGGCCAGGGTAATCCCAAGCACAAAAACAGGCTGAGCAGAGAGAAGCACTGGTGAGAAGGACTTGGGGATGTTGGTTGATGAGAAGCTCAGCAATAACCTGGCCATGTGTGCTTGCAGCCCAGAAAGCCAACTGTATCCCGGGCTGCATCAAGAGAAGTGTGGCCAGCTGGTCGAGGGAGGGGAGTCTCCCCCTCTACTCTGCTCTCCCACCTAGAGCAGCCCCCTGGAGCACTGCATTCAGCTCTGGGACCCCCAACACCAGAAGGATGGGGACCTGTTTGAACCAGTCCGTAGGAGGGCCAAAAGGATGATCTGAGGGCTGAAGCACCTCTTCTATAAAGACAGACTGAGAAGGTTGGGGTGCAGTCTGGAGAAGAGAAGGCTCCAGGAGACCTTAAAGCACCTTCTACTACCTGCAGGGGACCTACAAGTGTGTTGGAGAGGGAATTTTTGCAAGGGGTAATGGCTTTCAATTGAAAGAGGTCAGGTTTAGATATTAGGAAGAAATTCTTTACTGTGAGTGGTGAGGCACAGAAACAGGTTGCAGAGAGAAGTTGTGGATGCCCTGTCCCTGGAATTGTTCCATGCCAGAGTGGACAGAGCTTTGAACAATCTGGTGTAGTGGAAGGTGTTTCTGCCCATGACAAGGGGATTGGAATTAGATGGTCTTTAAGGATCCTTCCAACCCAAACCATTCTGTGATACTTCAGTAGGCATCATCAACACAAATATCAGTAGTACGTGCTTCAAAATGTTTCAACTTGGTTATGCTTTAGTTATACCATACCTGTGGTAGCACGATTTTTAACAAAGATCTCTGCTCAGAAAACTGACCAGACTTAATCCTATGTCACTTTAAAAATCTAATGTACTGGTACTTAAGATTGTAGCCTATATTTCCATCTGAAAAGCTTTCCATCATTCCTTTTTAATTGGTAGGAGCAACATGAACACTATGTTCATAAGCAATGTGTGTCCCTTTTGCCGTAAAGCTAAACCAAATATAAATGGGTTCTACAATATTTATCATTTTTTACAATTATATTGATCTTGAACATCTTTACAAATCATTCTACCTTTCTGTCCCCAAAATGTCTAGAAACAGACAGAATTTTGCTGAGGAGGACTCATAAATCTGTGTGTGAACTCTGAATGTGCAAAAGGATCTCTTCTGGATTTATAGTCTGGCCTGTATTATCAGTGCAGAAAAGAGTATCTTTGTAACTCAACCACTTAAAACTGTCCCTCCAGAAAAAGAAACTGGTCCTACCTGCTTTTAGTTGCTTGTTTCTGTTCCCTTGCTATGAGTGTAAGCACAAGGATTTGTTTGGCAGGTGAATGAACTGTGTTCTAAAGCTGATCAATTTAAAAGTACCTTTTAGTTCAATAAAAACCAACAAAACTTTTTTTGTTAATTTATTATTATTTTGTTTTGAGGTCACAATTATTCCTGGTTAGATCTCCAGATCTGTTTGAGTTGTGTGTAAACACCTGTAGAAGCACAAGCTGCAAAACCACTGAAGAGTAGAAGTGGCTGGGAGAGCAGAAAGGGAGGGAGGAAGGGAGAGAGGAAGTTTCATGCCAGACTCTGTGTCTTCAGTGCCAGTTATATTAGATCAAACTGAGAAGTCAAACTGTGGCACAAATACAGATGCCTTCATATTGGTATTATACACAAAGCCACGTTCAGTAGCTACAGAAATGTCTGACAGAATATGTCTGCATTTATGATGTAATATTTAATAACACATTATGCTAATCTATTGCACAACCTGGTCTTGTAGCTTTAGGATCTCCAAGTCCTAAACCAGAGCAGGTATAGGGGAAAGAGAGCAGGGATCCATTTTAGTCAGATAGAAAAGGACACAATGAGGTAAGAATATTTCCAAGGTCTGAACACAGGGTTATATATAAAAGTATTTCATAGGAGAATAAAAAGATTAAAACATAGCAAGTGGTAGCAGTAGCACTTCTTCAGGGACAGATTTGTTGCTTGTGAAAATAAGTGCAAATCGTAGCAACTAATCCAGCAAAATGCCAGCAGATGCTGCGCAACTTCCTTAGGGCTGGGCCCGTTCACGTGCCTGCTGTGCAGGATATGGGCCTCTTGCAGTGTGTCTTGCCAAATTCGCAGTGCTACCAAGCTGCAGGCAAAAGCGCACCAGGCACTGACACAAACCCCTCATTCCATTTTGTGAGAAAGGAGGTTTGTACATGCTTTCGCAGGTGATGGTCTTGGTGCCAGTCATTTAGCAATTAGTCAGCGTTCATTTGTATATAAACACCCTCTAGGCAAGTACATAATTCTGGCAGCTTGAACCAAATGCCCCATTTAAGCTTCCTTAGTCATTCTGGAGGCCCTCACTCTCATGTAACCCTATGAGGATGCTGCATGCCTTTCTTAAGTATTCTAAACTACCACCTCTGGTCAAGACACTACCATTTATGTGATTGCAAAACCCAAACTGGCAAAAATATTAATTTGAATTAGAACATCTTAAAACTTCTTTCTTAATTTTTAATGAAACCTATTTTTAGTAATTTAAAATAATTCAGGATTTTTTTTCTTGTGAAAAAGGTAAACTCTTAAGACACAGAAAAACAGACTGCACTCTGTTTCCAATGCTGTTTCAGTAAAAATTAAACAGAATGCAGAATGCACGTGCAGTCCCTGAAGGAGGAACCAGAACTCAGGCATGCAGAACTCCCACATTCTCAGGCCTATTTCCCTAGGAAGAAACTAATTTGAATGATGAAGTATGGAAGCATGCAGTTCTAGAAGCAAAAACATTTGCACAAATCTATTTTTGTGATTAAGAATGTTCAAATTATTCCAAAGGGAAATTCAGTGTCAGTATAAATTTGGGAGAAGTTGAAAAGAGATAACCAGTATGTGACACTAAGTAAATGGGTGTGTTTAAAACAGGTTCTTCACAGAGAACTGTGGGCTAGGTGTGGCTGTTCATAAGGCTTCACAGTACCACATCCTCTTTTCAGATTAGCCACTCAACAAGAAACTCCCATCTGCATACTAGCTTCAGAAATGGTAAACCTGGAATTTCAGACTTCAGCAGGTAGGGATATAATTCTGATTTTACTAACCACCTCCCCATAAGATTGAAAAGACATGAGGCCTATTCTCTACCTTAAACACTGATGCTGTTCACTGTTCAGCAGTAAATGTCACACTGAAGGGACAAGACAGAATAAACACGGGCAACAAGGGAATTTGGCAACCTTTGATTCTGGACTCGGATACTTCAAGCATAAGTTATCTTTTTATATACAATTACTTTTGAAATAACACTGAAAAAGACAGGAAGACATAACAGCATCTCTTTTAGGATAGTTCATTTCTCAGTAGAAAATTGAATCAAATGCCTGCTGGGTTAGGATTTCAAATCTGGCTCAAAAAATCTTTCATTTCTTAATAAGCCATATGAAATAAAGGTACCACACTCAGATATGAGATTTCGCCAGGCTGAGGAGAACAGTTGGACCTTGAGCATCTTAGCTTACCCCTACAATATATTTAAGCATCAAAACATGCACTCCTCCTTAGGTTTAATTTCATAATAACTAACTACTATAACATTCACTGTGTGATTTTGTCTTCTTACCAAGAAGTTGAATACGTAAATATTATGGTTTTATTTGGTTGGTTGGTATCTAATCTAATCCAAGTGAGACTATTTATAATTAGGATAGTCCAACAAATCCATTTCACCTTTGAGGACACAGCAGTTTTTGCTTTTCTAGTCAGATTTCAAAAATCTTCATACAATAATTTAAATTTAGGTAGTAAAGACAGAAACCCATGTAAATAAAATGTACAATCTAATTTGGACCATTTCTGTAACACATATATGAAAAATGTTAATTGATTCACAAGTGTCCTGTACTGGCATACATAGCATAGTTACAAGAATGCACACTAAGTATATGAAACCCAGCAGAAGTGAGTATAAATTGAGGATATTTTACTCCACTTAACCTCAGCTTGCAAAATAATTTAATCAGATTTCAAAAACATGCCACAATTTTTTGACACTTTTGGAAGTACCCAATTTCAGCTGCATATGACCTGAATTTTCAGAGATTCAAGTAAATCACGAGCTTTGTTGCCTGCAGTTACCCATCTTCTCTGAAAAATTATAGAATTGTAGTCACCATCCAACTTGTATTTATGCTTTTTTTTTCATAAAACAGTGAGAGAACTAGCATCACAGAAATGTATATTCTAAGACTAAATACGTATTATTCTTATTTTCCAAAAGTATACTTATGTTTGGATGTTGAAATGATCCATTCTACAATAACATGTCAACATTCATTAGTGTATCAGTGATATCAACATGGAAGTTTTCAAATATGGCCTTGAGAACAAATGTACATCATATGGGGACTTCTCCCAGAACTTTAATTTCAGCTGCTCTTTATATGGACTACCTTATCAAATAAACATGAAATGACCTCCAGGTCTTCAGTTCATATTTATCTGGTCAGTGGTGGCTTATTATAAAGAGATCATTGTCTCCGTTCAGGGAGTTTTATGAAATTGACTTTGGACCCCAGAGGGTATGAATGCATGTACATAGAGACACCCATGCAGTTTAAGGATGTTCAGTAGTTATGGCCCTCGCTGAACAGAGTCAGGTTTCAGCAGACGTCTTCTGTCTTCGTGTCATCAACTCACTGACATTCTTTTTCTTTCATCGTGCATTTTGCAACTGAATGTGGAAAACTCTGACAGTATAATTGATGACTCCATAGTATTTACTAGCTAATCTCATCCTCCACAGAGGCATAAATTATGCACACAATAAATAATTGCTTATGAAAGGTGTTCAGAAAATTGATTATTCATCAGATATTTGAATCATAAACAAACAGTATTGACTTAATTTTTTTTTTCCTTTTTGCCGTACAACTGTAACTATTTTTTTCTTAGCACTCACTAAATACTTCTCAAGTTGTTAATGCACTGTATTCCTGTAAGGAGGTTGCTCATACTTGCTCAGAAACAATAGAGCCAGATTCCAATTCGCTTTTTACATGGACTGACTGGTTCATAATCAAATAGAATGTCCCTCTGGTAGGATACAGTTGTTAAAGTTCAGTCTGGTTCTATACCATTTCTGAAGAATAACAATCATAACACAACTCAGATTTCAAACGAAAACCTTGATTCAGAGCATTAACATGAAAAATATTTTGTCATCTTGCCTCCTCATAACCAGCTATATTCTTCATGTTTACAGGAAAAGCCACATACTTTAGAAATCCACAGTCCTTCTTGGGGTTATAACATTAATAATCTTCAAATTAATAATGTCTTCATAGTGATAAAATGAACTGGTTCTGTCTGTTTGAAGAAATAATCAACTGCTTGTCACATACTCTCATTATGTTTGGTTGGCACCAAATCAGTTTCCAACCCAGAAAACAATAAGGCTTTTAGTTATAGGTTATGTGTTTTCATTTCAACCTTTAGACCTGAAGATATCTAAGATACAAGATCCTTTCAATTCACCAGAACAAAATTATTCTTCTTAGACATCTGGAAAACACAGGCTTAAGAACAGTGATGAGCAGACAGATAATGTCAGTTCTATGTAGAAATGCCATCTAAAGTACAGTGATATTTACTAGAAAAATGGGTCCAAAATATCATCAGAATTTATCTTAAACCAGAATAAGGCTAATGGCAACAGCTCATCCTTTTGACTGCAAATTTTTTATTCTAATAAGAATTACTGATTTTCTATTTTACTTGCTCCTGCTTAGGCAGTGCATGCTAGGATTAAGGATTAGTTAAAAAGAGACTGAATTGTGTTCAAGTCTTTGCTACGTGTTTTTTTGTGTTTGTTTCCCTTATGAAATATGCATATGAAATAATTTTGTACATACCTTTTCCTGAGCAACCTAAATTTGTGCAGGACATTCCTGAAATTTTCTTTTGAATGAAAACCCAGAAGTATGCTGATCTTACTAGGAGGAAGTTCTGCTTTTTCTTTCTTGTTAAATCTTGCCTCTTAAGGAACATCTGGTGTCTCTCCCCTCCCCCACTGGCACCACATCACAAGTGTATGCCTGATTCATTTGCTCCCATAATATCATGAAGAAAACTTGTGGATGGTTATTCACTCTGTCCTTCTGGGGATAATTACTACAATTATTCCTCAAAAAACAAATCCATTGCTTCTAGCTAGCTAAATAATTTGAAGGCTGTCCATTACTGTATTATCTCTGAATTAAGAAACTTTATCCTTTACACTATAGTTTTTTCCTTTGAGATTTCCTATCTTAACACATGTATCTCTCCCACATTTTACTATCTTGTCTTTGATTACTGTCACAATTTCCCCTGAAATGATTTGAAGTGTGTTGTCTCTCTTGTGTTCAGCTGCATTTAGCTGCAAGGCTGTGCACACCATTGAGAACCTATGCACATACACAGCCTTACAGATCCTACTTGCCTCCTATTAATTTCCTTCTATTTGTTTAGATGGGATCTTCTGTAGGCTTCATTTAAAATAACTAGAGGCATGTCTCGCTGTTTTCCTTGTATTTTATCTGAGGATGAAATATTGTGAATATATGTTGTGTACAAAATCCCAAAAGAACAGTTCTTTTCATAGGTAATTAATGGTTATCTGTCAAGGTTTTTTACACCAGTGCTTCAGGATCAAGACTCGGAATTTGTAAGTGATTTGACTGACAGTGGATAAGGGTGAAGCACTAGTGATATGTTTTTTATCAAGGAAGCAGGGTCTTGTATTTTTCAGAAGTCAAAAGCTAATTTCTTCCAACTATAGGTCCTAATATTAATGAATTATGCTATGTTGGAAACACATACAGCATGCTAGTTTAGTCATGAACCTTAGGAAGGTCAGCAAACCTCAGTGAGAAGGGATAAATATTGTCTAGCCTTGATCTATTTTTGTATTAAACACAAAGGAAAAGATCAGTTATTTGAATTGGAGCTTGCCTCTCGAGTTCCTACTAATCTGGTGTTGAAGTCCTGCCTTGGGTATGGCTCATAGCTCAGTGTCATTGGAGAAGACTCCAAAGCTGCTCCAGCAGACACTCTGGAGCTGGCACAAATGGAGCTGCCATGAAAACATGCAGCTGTCCAGGTGTCAGGCTGCAGAGCGTGCCAGAGCCTGGCACTGGCATTGCATGGCAGGAGAGATGACTCCTGTGTGGGGTGCAGCCTGGTGGCAGAGCTAAAGAGGGGGTAGAAAAAGTATCAGAGGCTCTGAGGAGGAGACTGACTGATGGAGACAGTCTCCACCATCCCTGAGGAACATGCACCAGCCATCGCACCTCTAGAGGGAAAGGATCCCCTCCTGCACTTTCCCTTCCCCTCTCCACCAATGGGATGTTTAAAAACTGGAACAAAGTAAATGATAATAATAATGATAATGACACTACTACTGCTACTACTAATTACAATAAAAAGGAGAAGGAGGGTGAAATGTGAAATCCAGGAAAGACAAGTGATGCACAACACAATTGCTCACTACCTGCTGACTGATGCCCAGCCCATTCCCAAGCCCTGTTCAGCCCCCTTCCAGGTAGCTCCCCCTGTTCATACACTTGGCATGACATTCTATGGTAAGGAATATTCCTCTGGCCAGTTTAGGTCAGCTGCCCTGGCTGTGCTCCCTTCCAGTTTTTCTGCACCTCCTCACTGGCGGAGCAGAGATAGTGAAAAGTCCTTGGCTCAGAGTAAGCATTGTTCAGCAACAACCAACACATCAGTGTGTTACCAACATTATTCTCATACTGAATCCAAAACACTGCACTGTACCAGCTACTAAGAGGAAAATGAGCTCTGTCCTATCTGAAGCCAAGATAGGACCACTAAAACAATTCTGAAAAAACCCAGCACCACAACATTTTAATACTTTAGATTTGTTTTATATCCTCAGTAACTTTCCTTTTTGTTTGGTTTGGTTTGGTTTTTTTGCACAGAAAGCTTTGATAGACTCAGTGGTATTAAAGGACCTCTGATGTTACTCAAAACTTCATGAAGAAATTAAATCATAATAATAAAGTTAGAAGACATCTGGATAAGTAAAACAGCAAAGAATCAACAAATGTTTTAAGTCTTGGTTGGCAACTCTATAGTTTTTCTACAGGAGTCAATAATCATGTGGATAAGAATAATCTGTTGATACCAGTGTACTTATATATTCAGGAAACATTTTACAAAGTCCTGCAGCAAGGAAATGAAGTTGTTGTAGGACAAGATGGCTCATCATTTAATATCCTTTAAAGCACAGTAAGCAGGAGAGAAGACTTCACAACAGAGGAAGAAAGAATCTCAATGCAGCCCAACAGATTTGCATGCTTTTTAACTTACTGCATTATTAGGCTAAGGAGAGAATAAGAAGGTAATGGAATTTTCTGATAATACAAAATTATGTGGAAAAGTAAAATCTGCTGAAAAAAAGTTAAAAATTGTTTCATAATACAAAACATAAATAAAGCAGCAAGAGAAATTCACTGTTGATAAATGCAGAGTAAAGACAAGTTTTCCTCTAAGTGCATAACTATGTTTATACATACACAGAGTGATGAGCTTTACATGAGCTATCCAGTAGAGATATATGAAAATGTCAGTCAGTAGACATCAAAAAGGAAAAATAAGTATGAATTATTAAAAAAATATAGTTACACTATTCTTTAAATTCTTCAAATGAATATAGATTTTACTGCTGGTCACACTGTCTCAAAAGATGCAATGTATTCAGAAAATACACTGAGAAAAGCAACAAAGGTGTTAAGCTGCTGCTTTCTAGGACAGCAGAGAAAATAATAGAATGTAGGTAAGAAGAAAATAGATCAGAGAAAAACTATTCACATTTCTCATGATAAGAGAAATAGGGGCACCTAATGAAATCACTATGAAGATTTAAAAAAAGGGAACATTTTGTTACACAACATGACCGAATCACAGAATTCATTACCACAGGATGTTGTGTATGGCAAAAGTATAAATGGTTCAGAATGTAATTAGAAAAATTCGTAGAAAGTCCATCAAGACCCAGTAAGCAAAAGAATGCAAATACAAACTCTGGTTTCTGGAAATCCCTATGCCACATACTGCCTAAAGGTCAGAGGACATATCAGCAAAGTGTCCTTTCATACTTGACCTCTTCTGTATTCTTTCCCTAATTACAGCTGCTGCTGGCCATTGTGGAAACAGGACAGTAAGCTGGACATGAGTAAAACATTACCTTCACCTCACCCTGCCCAGGCAGTCTGATGCAAGGACTTGCCATAATGCCACCCTGTCCCCCTGCTCTGGAACCAGGAGAAGTTCTTGGCAAGTGCTTTCCTTGGGTCACTTGCAGTCTGAAGGGGATGATCTCTGCAGATGGAGGAAGCTCAGAAGATCAGGTCTGGGGTCTCAGGGAGATACAAAACACCTCTATCGCTATAGATGAAGCAGAGAGAGAGAAAAGCTATTATTTTGCTTTCATTTTTTCTATTTTTTTTAATCTCTTGAATTGAATACAAGATGGTGTGGCTTTTCCACCTCAGTTGCCTTATCCAGAAAACTGGAAATCTCACCAACTAGCACTGCTGATAAGTTAGTTTAAAGAGAAGTCATGAATATAAAGTGTTTCTGGAAAAGAATCCAAATCGACTAGCAAAACATTCTCAGATGTCTAAGTCTTAAGGGCTCTGAAGTTGTGCTCTACATAGGCAAACAAATATGAAAAAAAGAAAGCATTGAAGGACAACCTAGAGATTTTGCCAAACATCCTGGGTATATTATATTATATTATAGTGGCTGTAGACTGCCCTGAGAAGCCAACTGCGATCCTGAAAGGGCAGGGAATGTATCCTACAGCAGGTTTAGATTTAGCACACAAATATCCCTCTGTGCTGGCACAGCTGCACTGCCAAGCTTGCTGGCAGGCAGGGAGAGGAGCCTGTTCGTGTCCTGACTCCACAGATGCTACTTTGCACTCTGTAATACAAATAGTTGGCACAGGAGTTTCATAGCACTGTTCCTCAATGTGCAGACATAGGATAGGGGATTCTTTGGTTCTCAAAAATTAAAGCTAATCTTCAGAATTCAAGGCTTTTAGGAGAAGAGATTATATTTTAGGGGTGGGTTTTCTTGAAATCCAAAATAATGTTTTACTGTCATGCAAAGCTATTGTCAGGAATGGAAAATCTTTTACAATTATGAGATTAAATGCCTACTAACTGAGAAAAGCTTGTAACCCACTAGGCATATTTCATTTTTTAAAAAAATCAACCTGGAAACAGTTTATCATCAAGTATAATGGTCTATTCACATATGGCTTGCCAAACAGAATAATACTTTACCAAAAGAAAGCAGCAATACCTAAGATATGTTTGCCAAAGTCTTACAACGTGTCAGAGTCATTCCTTTAAAAAGGTGCAAAATTCCTATTTGAAAAAGGTGCAAGACTGAGCTAAAATAATTTTAGAACATAATCACTGGGATGGTTTTCTTACTACTGATGCCCAGAACAAAGCACTGGGAGCTGTTACTTTGCTTTCTTTAGCAAAGCACAGAGACTTTGAGCATGACCATAATTTTTTCCCCAAAAATTGTGTTCCGTGCTCAAAGGAAGAGGAACCTGAGGACTGTACCAAGGAGTTATGATCACTTGTGATTTAAACTTTCAACAGACAGGTGTTCTGACTGCTCGAGCACTTTGATAAATTGCCCAGGAACTATCACTTTCTACCAGTTTGAATCAACTACCAGCTGTATCACCTGGTAGAAGTCTAACTTTTACCTTACCTCTCTTGATGCTAGTACATTTCTTCCTTGTTACTGTGGGACAGTAGGGGATAATGTGAAGAGTGATGGCTGCTTTTTTAGAGCATCTTTCTAAAAGTTCAGTACTGCAATAGGAATAACAGCACAGAATTAGCTCTTGCACATCCTACAGGAGACCAAAGGAATCAGGTATTGAATTAAAATTAGTAAAGTATTTTTAAAAATACCATCATTATTATGACTTTCAACCCTTTTAGGAAAAGTGAAGGGAGGCAGAAAATTATGATTTGTTTGGCATTGAGATTGTACTTGGTGAATAAAATACACGGATATAAAACAAGCCAGTGGCCCAAACAATTCGTCATTGAAACAGATTTCTACAAACTGAAGTCATTGCTTTCTGATGCTGAAATCCTTTTTGGTTAAATGATTTTGCTTGAAAGATGAATACAGACATCACAGGTGTGAATTAGTAGATGCAGAATGTCCACCCACCGAAAAATACTTTACAGTCTTACTATTCTCCATTCTTCCCATGTCCTCTGGATTAAGGATATTCTACATGATTATTCTGTTTTGTATATAATTCTTTATTTGACCGTTGGACTTGGCACTTATTTACAGGAATTTTCTTTTCTCTATTTTTATGAAACTCAGCTGTCAGAAACCTTAATAAATAAATATGCACCACTTGTTTTCATATGATGCTCATTTTAAAGTTACATGAAATGAGCAATTCTTAAATTAAGGTATTCCCCTCTAAAAATTCTTTTAGCCTCAGTACCATAAGGTTTCTAGACTTCTACTATGTGATTTGTATTCAGCATTCTCTGCATAAAGGCATCAAACTAAACACCATTTCTGGCATTAAATGTTTTATTTTAAGCAATGATTCCTCTAGAAGCAAATATGTATTTTATTTTGTAATTCACAGAAAAACAGTAATCTTTCAAATGAGACGTACAGTAAGTTTCAAACTGAATAGTATTGGCCTTTCTGTAATTTCTGTGAAGACTAATGTTTTGCCTTTACATTTTGAAGCTCTCAGGTAGAAAACAAGATAAAGTCTCATATTATATGTTTTCTTATGCATGCAGTATTTACTTACGTGATCAAAAACATTGAGGTCAATTAGACCTTAGAGACAGCACATTAAAGTTCACTATTTCTCAATAGTCTTAACATTTAATATTACTTTTAAGAGGCATGATGACAGGGGAGCATGAGCTAGCTACAGCATTCACTTTCCAAAGTTACTCACACTGGATGACACAAGGACTTGCTTGTACCATAAACATTCCCCACCCCTCCTACATGGACTGCACGTAAGCCTGCAAAACAAGCTTTTAAGCGCTGCAGGGCCTCGGAGGGGTGGTTTGGCAGGTTTTTACTGCATGAATAGCAAAGGGGAGTAAGCCTCTAGTGGTGATATAAATAGCAATTTCAGAAGCTCTGTAATGGTCTGTGTTCATCACAACAAAGTGCTACCTGTGACACATTATGACCAAATGGTCTGGATGTAGAAGTTGTATTTCCATTTTGTAAATTGGTCTGAACCAGGACAGTGGTGTCTCAGTCAACAAACCAGCATCACTGGATGGTTAGTCTAGGCAATATTCTGTCCTGGGAAACATGGTGTGTCACACCTATTTGATATCCACAGCAGCATTTTGACTGTTTAAATGCTTTTCCATTTGGTTTTATATTAAGAACCTTCTTCAAGTATCAGCATTATTACCCTGAAGAAAAAGAATTAGGAATAAATTTCTGCAGCTTGCACAATCTCACAAGTCTTTTGAAAGAGGTAATTAGACTTTTGAGGGCAGATTGCCATAGCATATTGCAGATAGGAAAATCTTGCTAAATTTTGTGGTCTGCCATGCCTCTTGCATTTTACAAAGGCATCTTGCATCACTTGAGGGTAAAACATTCTTATAAATATTAAAAAGCAGAGAAGTTATGGTTTGTTTTATTGTCAAGCAATATTGTCCTTCCTCCCCCAAAATTAATTTTTTCCCTTTTCTTAACAAAAATTTACATACAGTCAGTACCACTACATTCTGACACTCCCCTTTAAATGAACTGCTCTTCTAACACTTTTTCAGACTTGGTGTCAAACAAAATCTTTTGGAAATCCTAAGCCAATGAAAGCGTAACCACTCTGGCCTGTCAGCCCTGCTGTGACACAAAACACAATTCATCAAAAATATTTTATTGCTATCTACATATATAATGCAGAGTTGTATTTCTTTAATAACAGGATCTTCAGACTGATCTCCAGTCTAGAAGTTCTTTGTTTGTAAGATCTTTGCCTTTTGTTTTCCTGAAGTCATGCTTCAAGAAAATACAAATATTAGTCTAAGGTTAAGTGCAAATAGATCCATACGGATGATCGCCAAGCCATTTTCAGATGTCAGTCTTCTTACTTTCTTTCATACTGAAAGATGTGTGATCTCACTCAAACATACTTGAGATGCTTCACATTTACTCCCTGTTACAGATCTCAATAATGTTTTTAGGAGGGGAAAAAAAGTGAATTTCAGTGAACCGTTATCTGTAAGTGCAATAGATTCTCCTTCTATTAGTTAAAGTTGAAGGATTCTGCAAGCCATGTCATTACTTACAGTACAGTAGAAAGCAATTAATTCTGTTGTACTTCAGTAACATTCCTCAGATATCCTTTTTTTCTTTTATCTCTTTCATGGTTTTACTTATATAAAACACAGGAAATATCTTAACTAATGCTATTGTACATCTCTAAATTAAATTTTCAGGTGCTGGTTCTGTAACAAAAGTATGGTGCACTCAGTGAAAAGAGGGCATTGCACAAGCTGAGACTGAGCTCTTGAAGATCTAGGGAGAAAATGCTTGGTTTCTCTAAAAACTGATCAAAATAGCACAGCAGTAAGACAGTAGAAAAATATAAGTGACAAAGTCTTTTCATGTACGATAGTAAACAGTGGATTGCCTACTTGGAAATCTTATTCTTTGCATAACCACTAGAAAAGTATTTGAAAGAAAGTGTATGAACAATCCCCTCAAAAAATATTACTTTTCAAAATATGGCTGTCAATTAAAACAGCATTGCTAAAAAACAGTAACAAACTGCCTGACTCACCCAGTTTTTTCAAGGACATATTATGCTAGCTGTTGTGAATGAAGTACAGCTATTTTGCAGAGTTACAGTGCTAAATGCTCCATATACTTTCATTTATAGTTTTAAACAGTTGATGTTAAAGATAGACACTATAGTGCCTGAAGCTGCATTGAGGAGACACCAAATTGTGTATTAGCTTAGTATCAAATAGCATCTTTTGAGGCTTCTTTTCTTCAACACTTGGTCTCACTTGATTCCTTTTACTATCAAGGACTGTGTACTGGATCCTCCATGGTGGATACTGGGGGGAAGAAGCTAAGAACTGTTCCACTCACAAGAAGTGAAGTTCTGTGGCCTTTTATTTTGCTGTTAAGAAGGTTTGACAAAGGGCGTGAACATTTAAGGCTGCATCTTCCATTACAACCCATGGCTATTGTTCTGCAGGACAAAATTTAAAAGTGAAGAAAGCAGGTATTTACCACATGTGTTATGATTTCCTGAAGAAAGGGCAAAGTATCATCACATGGTTTTCCAAAGAAAGGACACAGTACCATGAGTCACATACCCTGAGTGAATTCCTTATGTACAGGAACAAATCTTGCATTACTGACCTCTAAGAAGGTACAATCTCTGGTGTTAGCTTTATAAATCATATCCTGTGGAAGCTTCTCCACAGGGCAGTCTTATGCAGGAATATCACTTCACTATGGAAGTATTTGATGGTATAACAGCTTAACGCCAAGGCACATGAATCTAGCGAATGGGCATGGTCAAAAATGTAAAAGATGCTCTGAGACAATCTCTTCTGTCTACTTGGGTCATACTCTTAGCTCTGTTTCTGGGTCAACAGGGGGTTTGGTTGAAGAGCACAGAGTGAAATGGAAAGCACTGAACGGGGCTCAATGAGATTTTACAGCAGAACTCCTGTGGTGTACTGCAAGTCCTGAACTTTGCTTCTCTTATTCCACTCCAAGATCTTATTTCCAAATGTTAATAAACTAGCTAGTACCCTGGGCAGCAGAGGGTTAATCAAGAGAAAAATGAAAGGGAAACATACTCTACTTCTTAATTGTTTTCATCGCTAACTCACAATGCAGTAGAAGAATTAATGAAAGCATTTGACCAAGATTTTTTAATGCCAGACACACCTTTTCTTACCTCCTCACAGAATACAGAAATGTGTGTTTCCCTGAGGACATTCTGCCCAGTTTTGAGATGTAACATCTTGACAGTGGAAAAGTACAAGCCTAAATATAGTACATTTTGTCAAACTTTGTTTAAAGGAATGTTCCAATAGATATCTGTTCAAAAATGCACCTTGCTATTGGTTCTTATGCAAACCCCTTTATTAAAAGGGATTCTGCAAGCCAGTAATACCAGTATGAGGCCATATAAGTGATTGTTTTGCCAAGTATTCAGGCCACACAATGTCCTTTGGCTTCACAGTCATATTTGTCATAGTCTGGAGTGCAGGTCTTACTATTTTGTTTCTTCCTTTTTGTTTACTCACTGGTTCCTCTTCTCTTGCACATAAGAAACTGTGTCCTTAAAAGGCTCAAAAAGTACAGTTAGCTACTTCATTTCCAGTGCATTTCTTTCCATGATGGTTTCTAACCCATAGCTCATAAATTTCCATTTATACAGAAGGAAGGAAACCTTGTAGTGAGCAGGCAAAAAGAAGGAGACTATAACAAGTCTTTGAGACATAAAAATTCAGTATCTGAAAATCCACACAGCATTGAAATCACAGATATCAGAGATAGAATTTTGAGGGGAAAAAAGGTAGAACTAGTAAAAAGACCACTTTGTCTAGCAGTCTATGCTTCCATCATTAGAGTTCCCTTGTTATACAAAAAATTTCATGGTACCACAAATTTCATACTGTCAGGAGTAGTGGAGGCATGGGCACAGTTTCTGGCAGAGAAGGGAAGAAGCATGTTCATGCAATTTTTATAGCTCTCCTTAAAGCTTCTTCTTGGTGTAAGTGAAGGACTCACAGGAGGCAGTTCATCCTCTCCCCCACTTCTGTTTTTGATGGAATCCCTGATCAGGAGAAGGTGATTTCCTCCAGGAAACAGCATGCAGGGGGTAACAAACAGGTCAGGATCTCCTCATGAATAGCATCACTTCTGTGGGAAGCCTAAGAAGTGTGATTCTTCACACTTTACTGAAGCATCAAGTCCAACCTTCCACTCCTTCTCTGTGACCACATGCATGGATTCTGCCTCATCGAAATACCCACAAAATACTTTATATTCCCCTCTCTGTTTTCTGAATTACTTCTAAAGCTACCTATGCCTTGCAGTAGGTTTTTGCTCATATTGTATAAACAGCTCTTCAGGTACTGCTGTGATACAGTAGATGTCTACTGGAATGAGAATGATGAAGAGAATGAGGGAATGACAAGAAAACAAAAATTATGAAGGAACAAGAAAAGATCTCAGCAGTGATGAGACAACACGGTGCATTTTGCAGCACCCCAAGTTAAAAGATGAGATTTTAGATTTCAAAAATGTTTTGAAGCACAAATGTCTTCTGCACACTCTGATGACAGCAATTTTTTCTACTATTTTTCTTTGCAGCAGTGAAACTCTGCTGGAAGATCTTGCTCCAATTTCAATGTAGGAAAAAATGTGGTGGGGGATACCCTCCTCCCACCTCCCATCAGGACTTGTTAACAGCAGGATACAGAAACTACGCTGGTTTTTCAGCTCTTTGCCCCCCTGCTCCCAGCCCAAGAAATGCTTAGGTAGCTCCTGATCTGTCCCCTGGCACAAGACTGTAATTTTCCTGCTGAGGAAGCACAAACGTTTCAACGTTCCCCATTCCTCTTTGGGAACTTCTGTGCTGGCAGTGTGACAAATGCACTGACCTTTGTGGAGGGACTCACAGCCTCCATCGACATGGATTATGAGAAACTGATACCACATGTGGCAACAACAATGGCACAACCTGAAAAGAAATTCACAAATGCTCGTACAGAATTTAGTACATAATGTAACTGAGCAAAGCTGCAAGTCATTCCATGGCTCAGGCTCTCTTGGTGTCAACTGTGAAAACTCATTTATATTTAGTTAAGGCTCATCCTCAAGTTTTAGTCTATCTTTGACATCAAACCTAAACTGCCTTCTCTCGGGGAGCTCTTCAACCTACAGGCAGTACCTCTCTGGAGCATGAGACAGGATTGACAGAGATTGCCTGTATAAAAAAATGCTTTGATAAATTTCTCCAGTATCCAAAAACATATATGATCATTCCTATGAAAGAAAAACTGGAGATTTGCAAAGGATTCTGGGTGTTCTAGGTATTTTTTCCGCTGAGTAATTTCCACATATGGGAATCTTCCCTTGGAGCCACGCTGGAGATAGAACTTGCTCTAAACTCAAAATGAGGAAGCCCAGTATTTTGTATTTCCAAGGAGTTTATACATGCGGCTCCTCTTTTGTAACTGATCTTCTAGAGGTTTGTTGGGTTTTTTTTAATGAACAAAATGTTCTTTATTTATTAGATTAAAAGTTGTTCTCTTTAAAAATGCTGACCATGTATTATAGCCATCAGAAGAGATGTCTTTTCATCCCCTCAGAAATGGATTGGTAAAGAGAAGAGCCTCTAGAATGCAAGGCCTGGGGAAAACAGTGGCCAATAGCCATGCTGAGGTGTGTTTAGAGAAGCCTTCTGTCACATCAAGTCCCAGCTGGGGCACAGATGCTGTCCCGACCCAGCTGGGAAGGGTGGGGATCATGAGCACAGCTACAAGCTTCTTTTAGCTAGTATCATGAAATCTAAGTAATTTCTTAGAAATGCCTAGAACTCTAAGCTACTGCAGGGAGGTTGTCAGTCCATGGCTTTAAGAAGGCCTGCATGAGCTGTCTGTCCCAAAATCATAGAATTACAGGATCATAGTATGGTTTAGGCTGAAATAGACCTTTAAGATCATCAGGTCCCAGTACTGCCAAATCCATCACTAAACCTTGTCCCCAAGTGCCACATCTGCATGTCTTTTAAATACTTCTAGAGAGGGTGACTCCAACATTTCCCTGGACAGCCTGATCCGATGCTTGACAACCCTTTTTCAAATATCCATTTTAAACCTCCTGTGGTGCAACTTGAGGCCACAACCTCCTTCCAGATAGTTGTAGAGAGCAATAGGGTCTCCCCTGAGACTTCTTTCCTCCAGGCTAAAAAACCCTAGCTCCCTCAGCCACTCTGTTCCTCATAAGACTTGTGTCCCAAACCCTTTACCTCCAGTTTGTATCCTCACTGCTTGTGTTGTATTTCCAGCAGACATCTGGTAAGTTGAAGTCCCCCATGACAACAAGGGAAAGCAAATAGGAGACTGTTTATAGAATATTTTGTTTGGCTCTTTATCCTGATTGGGAGGCCGGTAACAGATTCCCACCATGATAACTGCCTTGGCCTTCCCCCTGATTCTGACCCAGAAACACTCAACCGTATCCTCACCATCATTAAACTCTAGACAACCGAAACACTCCTAAAACCACTGCCTCCCCTTCCTTGCCTATCCCTTCTGAGGAATTTATAGCCATCCATTGCAGTGTTCCAGTTGTGTGACTCATCCCACAACATTTCCATGATGGCATGAATGAGGGTAAAACATGAAGAGTGTTTGTATATAAGACAGTATTGTACACACACCAAAAAACCCCCAACCCACCATACATTGTAAAACAGAAGTTATATATTTGTTCTCCACTTGGCTTTAAGGTAGCAGTTACTTATCCAAGTGTAAGTGCATTCTAAAGACATAATGTTCTCATTTACTATGCTTCTGAAAGAGTGCTCTGTAATTTCCTTAGTAAAGGGTGTAGGTAAATATTCCTGCCAAACTTACAGGCAGGAGCTGAAGATCATCTCAGACTCAACTTGAATGAACCAGTCTGAACCCCAAAAATTCTGATTTCACTTTGTTCCTGTAGAAACTCTGGGTCTACCAGAGGCAGGACATAGTCCTGAGAACTTCAGAGTCTTGCAAGCTGACAATCACCATCCTGCATAAAGAAACTGCTATCACAAGCTGTATCTGCTATATACTTCCAAAAATTTTGTCAGTAAGTAAAGATTTAAATTGTCAGAGGGGCTTTTGATAAGAATAGTGATTTCTCCCTGCTATCCTCAAGTCCCTTTTACCATTTAGAGAGAGACTCTTCAATGCACTTTGAATTTGTAGGTGGCGCTTTTGATGTTACTTCCCTTAAATTTTTGCACTATACCTATATGCCTACAGAGGAGGCATAAGAGAATGCAGTTGCTTTCTCTGTGATAGTTTTTTTCCTTAACATTGTATTTATGCAATAGCAATAGAGGATAAAGGATATGAAGAACTATGCAAGCAAAGAACACTTAAAAATAGGAGCTGTGGTCCCTCTCTATCAATTATGATCTTAAACAAAAGCAACAAGCAACCTTTTTAGCAATTTTTCAACCGCTGAATTTGAATTAGTGTTGCATCCATTTTAAGTTGCTTCTCCTTTTTATTACAGATGATCTAAGGACATCTGAATTGTTTTCCTATAGAAAGTGATGCAATGCAACAGAACCTATACTCAAGCAGTAAGAGCAGCCCAACTGTGATGCTCGTGTAACTCTGTGCTGCTGGTGACTTCTGAGCTGAGTGCTCTGGATGCAAACTGTAAGTTTGGACTGAAAACTTTTTGTGGGCACAATATTAATTCTAAAAGGAATGCCCATAAGGACAAAGTCAGTTTAGGCAAAGCACATTTTAAATTCACAAGGGAACCAGACGTTGGAGGCATTTGAAAACCCAAGCCAAAAGCTTCCAGCAGTGGAGGAACTGCATGAGAATCCCTCAGCACTAAGGTGAGCATTAGTTTGCTATCAGACTCAACCCCAGATTTCCCTCATCAGACTTTTGCCAATATGCAGATTTTGTACATGATCTTGGTCTGTGTACTGCAAATGTGCATTTCAGCTTCACAGATGGTATGTTTGATCTTCTGGATGGAAATATTACAACTTGTCTTGAAAATTTTAGATCTGGGCTTCCTTTCAAGAGAATCTCAAGTGTATGTTCCAGCATCTATTTCATTAACTAGCCAAGCCTACAATATTAAAACTCAACTCCTGTCTTCCTCCTGTGGCAGAATGTGGCACTGTTGACATTCTGCTCAAATCCAAATGTCCTAGGGTTGTAAAATGCAAACCATAAGAATAGTGACTTGTAATAACTCTTTGTAGAGGTGAGGAATTCAAAGACACAAATACAACTTTTCTTGTTATGTACTAAAATAAAACTACATTTTATGGGGAGATAATATGTTTGCAGCCACTTGTGATGTTCCCAGTAACAATGCAATCCTTAGTTCATATTTACAAAACTGACATACTCATTCTTGGTGATTCAGTAGATTGTGATAGTTTTTTATTTAAAAAAGGTGTTTCAATAAACCTTAAGATATATTTTAATCCTTTGAAGGTAAATTGAATAATTCTTCCACGAAAATGTACTACCTTGACATGGAATGGAATGAAGGAAAGGCAATTCTAGCTGAAACTTTGTTAGAGCACGACCTGTCTGAAAGTATATAATTATTTTTCTTGCTCCAGCTGTTTTATTGATGAAAAGAGTTTCAAGTTAATACTTCCATACAGTTAAGGTTTCACATTTGGAAATGCTGTCATTGCTAACAGGTCTTTCTAATAGACAGCACCAAGCTCACACTTTACCCTGCTGCCCAAGGTCATGGGGGTTGGACCTTTAAAGGTCCCCTCCAACCCAAACTATTCTATGGTTCTGTGATTCTAAGACTAAGATTAATCTGCCAGAGAGTAGCCTAGACTGGAAATGTCCAGTAAATATAAAGTATACAGACATCACAATAATTTTAAAGGAAAATTGCACATGCTGGAATAGAACTAAATAATGATCATATGAAGTACATCAAATTTGTTTAGGGGACAAAATAAACATGTCCTTGTGGCAAAGGAGGAAAAAGATTCATGAGTAAAGTTACTTACTTTGCTGCTTGTAATAAAAAAACCCTCAATAATCATTCAATATCATCTCCTTTTGCTAAGATCTTCTTTCACATTTTAGGTATCACTTATAACTGAAAATTGCAATAATTTATGGTGACATCATACACTCATATATACTCATATTTTAATCTTTTTTTCCCTATAACAAATTGTTTCTAGTTATAATAATAAAATATTTTGCGCACTAAACTCTTTTGCTAATATTTTGTAATATATAGCATCTTGGAAATAATTATATCCACTTCTCATTTTTTCTTTATTTTATTTTTTTAATTCATAGCCACACAGTCCCAAAGCAACCTGCAAGCAAATAATAATAATTAATTTTATAGAAATTAAGTGTGGTTAGACACTTTGCAAAAATAGGGTCCAATTCTAAATCACATCTACAGTCAGTTCAATCTCTGCTGTTCTAAGGCTGGTTCTTCAAAGCTCTAGTCCATAGTAACCACATTGCTAGTCTGAAGTAGGCCAGTTGAGAATGTCCCTAAAATGCCAGCCACCATCTGGGAACAGCTAAAGCACAGTAGCTATTGCTCTGATCCTTTCTGTTCCTCCAGTACTCTTCAGGCAAAGAAGCCAAAACAAAACAAACTACATCAACAAAACTACCTCAATGACATTATTTAATTTATGAGTATCTGTCCACATTTTGTCTAGCTTTGTAAACTGTCTTTTGCTATTTTGTTTTTCTCCAAGTTATTCCCAGCTTTCCCATTCTGACCTCTTTCATGTCTACATCTTCACCCACCTGCCCAGATCCTGGGCATGCACACAGTGCATAAGCTTGGGTGCACTCAAAAGTGCTGGAAGAAAGTCCTAACAGGCATAAGTGGGTCACTAATACCTCAGGACTAGTGACCTCTGCAGGACTCTGCACTGGATACTCACTGGCACCTTGGGATAAAAAATTGGCATGGAAGTGCCTTAGGTCACTCCCATGTAGTGACTCACAAAGCACCACAACCTGTGCTCTCTCAGGGCTCACAAACCTTCATGTGTAGGAGGATTCTTGGGAACAAAATAAAATGGCCTAAACTTTTCCCCTTGAGTCAGTTTTGGCTCAGGTAGTTTTTCACTGTATGCTGCACAGACAAATGAACATTTCCTCAGTTAGCATTGGACTGTGTCAAAAGCCAGCCCTAGCAGAGCCTGGGTTTGGGCTGGGACAGTTGCTGTGCACTGGACATAGGTACTGGACAAGGCTGGGGCCAGGGGCCTCTGACAGGTCCATTAGAGGACTCCTCTTATTGCTTTTTGTCCCCTCCCTTCAATCTTTGTTTGGGGGCTGATGGAAAAATACAGAGTATGGTTTTCTTTGGATGGCTCCATTGCTACTCACAGGACCAAATGGTGCTGCCAGAAGCATGCAGTTTCTTTGGGGGAAAGGTGGGCGTATTGTAGAGGACAAGAGGCTGATCTTGGTATTGGTGATGAATCACATACAAAACAGGGAATCACATATAAAGTGGGCTTGAAAACAAGAGAATGTTTCCTTTACTGCAAGATTAACCACGTGGGCTCAAGGTACTTGAAAAGAGATCTCTAACAGGTCTTCAGAACACATGGCCTGAACAAGAGACTGGTTGGTTGAATGAGAGATTTATAGGAAGTTTGTTTTTTTGATGTGTATTTCCAAAGTTCATACTAAATTTTGGCACATTAATGTATATAGATGTGATTGATCTCAGACAATCCATCATCTAAAGAGGCAGGGTATATCCAGCAAAGTCAATTAAAAAATAAGTACCAAAAAAAAGGAGGGAATAGTCTTGTTTTGCAACTCTGCTCTGTGTTCCAGCAAACGTCATATGCTTTGGGGTTTGAAAGTATTGATTGACAATTATATCAGATATAATCAATCTGGCACATTTAAATGGACTTCTTTTTCAGGTACATACTCTATTTATTCATGTTTTGATATTCTTAATGTCATTCTTGTCATCTGGTTTTCATGTCTGGTACATATATGCAATAACAACAAGCTTAAAAATCTAGGAAACGAAGTCCATTACAAACATGTATTTCCTGTTTGCATGCTCTGTGCAAAGGAGCCTCTTCTCCCCAAATATAAGTGCCTATGGAACTGAAACTGTGAAAGTCAACCTCTTCAAGGAAAGTAAATTTACAAAAAATGAAACATGCTTTGGTGGAGTTCATGTTTCAGAAAAGCTTCTATAGTCAGTGGAGTTTTAACATCCCAGCACATCAGTCTGCAGTCAAGTCCAAGCATATGGGCCATGGGCTGAAGCTGAAGCTAAAGCTAAAGCAAAA
Source organism: Picathartes gymnocephalus (assembly GCA_013390045.1). Classification (NCBI taxonomy): domain Eukaryota; kingdom Metazoa; phylum Chordata; class Aves; order Passeriformes; family Picathartidae; genus Picathartes; species Picathartes gymnocephalus. The sequence goes on along the minus strand of WEKY01006417.1, from coordinate 174,865 downwards.
ACTAAAGCAGTGTCACGGTCTGCATCATCAATGCCATGAATGAGGAAGGATGGCAAATTATGCACACAAAGAGAATGTGTTACATTCATTCCTTCTCCTTACAGCTGAGTAATTTCCACAAGCATCATGCAATAGCTCTGGTTGCTCTAGCCAAAGGCAGTACATGTCCTGCCCACACCTTCCTGCATCAGACACATAAGTGAATCAAATACGAGTTCGTTAAATAGCAATGATTTCCTCTCCACAGTTTTGACAGCCTTCTGAGAACTACTAATCAGAAAACAGCTTTTCATTTTCACAGCAAGGTCAAAGTTCCACCTTTTATTTAATCATACAACCCAAATGAATTCACCAGAACATTTTTACATAAGGTTGGGAATGCACAGACACAGATCTGCAACTAGAATAATGGAGTTGACCTTCTATTATCCCTGTTGAAGTTAGTGAGACATTTACCTAACTATACATTTTGAAGAAAAATTAAAAGGATGTTTTTGACATGATAAATTTAAATTACTGGAGTTTTTTATTTCTAGGAATTAGAACTTTCATACCCATTTTTAAAATCACATGAAGGAATATATGTTTTGGATCTCATAAGCGATTTAACTTAACAGCAAAGTTAGTATTGCTTTCTGTGAGAACCAATGTAAAAATAAATTTTCTTCTACATATACACAGTTATTGGTAAACAATTAATTTTGTATCTTTGAAATGCAACAAAAGCTGAGCCAGATGAAAAATAAAAATAAAATGAGAATTGTTTATCAGTATTAATTGTTATCAGTATTAAACTGATGTCCTGTTTTCTTTAGCAATCAAAAAACTCTACAATAATAAATCCATCACAGTGTTGTTTTATAAACAGACTGTTAAAATTGTTGTCAGCTGACTCTTCAGCAGGGCAAGCTGGAATCTGCTTTTACAAACCCATATTAAATGATTTCCCAATTTTTTAAGGATAAAGTATATTCAGGCACATTTTGTAGAACACTAAAATTGACTGTAATATTTGAAAATAGCAATAAAGCAGAGTTCAACTTTTTAATGAGACATGTAACATTATCTTCTGTCAGTCAAAAAGGCCCTTGATTTTAAAGACAGACACTACCTTGCAATTTTACAGAAGAGAAATGTGCAGCTTTCCTGCCCACTTAAAATGAATAATAAATGACAAGCAAATCTCTGAAGTTTCTCACATTCTCCTTTTTAAGTTAAAATAAATCAAATTATAAAAAAAAAATTTAAAAACTTTGCATCCTACAGTGTAAAACTACCACAAAATATTGTGTTCTCCTGTTTCTTTTTTCCTTTAGAAACAAGAAGGTCATTCCTCTGAGGGCAGCATGATGTAGCATGTTATTTCTGTAGCCATGAGCCCTTTCAGTGCAGCAGTGTCCTTGTAATCATTGCCCAGCAGCTGCAAGCAAGGCATGAAGAGCCAAAGGTGCCTCCTGCTGAGCCACCTTCCAGCTGATCCATCCTTCTCCTGGACATAAGGAAGGGACCCGCCACCAGCTTAGGGCACTGGGACACACACTGGATGGGATGGGTACAAGGCAGCTGAGATGAAGGAGCCCCCGTGGAGGGTGAGGGGAGGAGTGGGACACAGCATGAATGCTCTAGTTCTGACCTGTGCCTTGCTCACTAAAACACAGGTGTGTGAATACTACTTGCTGAGTGACTGACTTGTATTCTGACCAAATTTGTATTGAATTATGCTCAGGTTCTTGCACAGCTGATCTGAACTAATTTTTGCCATATGCACGTGCCTTGATTCTGCACTGACTTACTTTGCCTTCTGAAGGCAAGCAGACAATGCCAGAACACACTCATTCCTAAGTAGGATTTACCAGCTTATAGCAGAAGAAAAGAGCAGAGGTTGGAAAAGATGTTGTCATAAAGAAATTTGGAAGAATTATATATGATAATGAAATCATAGAATATCCTGAGTTGGAAGGGACCTACAAGGAACATAGAGTCCAACTCTTAGTCCTGCACAGGACAGCCCCAAGAGTCACACCATGTGCAAACACAAGGTCACAGCGTTGTCTGAACACTTCTTGAACTCTGCAGGCTTGGTGCCACGGCCACTTCCCAGGGGAGCTGTTCCAGTGCCCAGACACCCTCTGGGTGAAGAATCTTTTCCTGATATCCAACCTAAACCTCCCCTGGCTCAGCTCCATGCCATCTCCAGGAGTTCTGTCACTGGTCATGAGAGTGACGCACCCCAGTACTCGAGGTGAGGCGCCCCGGTGCAGAGCAGAGCAGGACAATCCCCTCCCTTGCCCAGCTGGTGATGCTGGGCCTGATATCCCCAAGGATATGCTTAGGCTTCCTGGCTGCCAGGGCACTGCTGACTCATTTTCAACTTTCTGTTGACCAGGACCCCCAGGTCCCTTTCTGTGGCACTGCTTTCCAGCATCTCATTCTGTCTGTATGTACATCCAAGATTGCGGCATCCCAGGTGCAGAATCTGGCACTGTCCCTTGTGGAACTTCATATGGTTGGTGATTGCCCAGTCCTCTGACTTGTTGAGCTCTCTTTGGAAAGAATCTGATTGAATCCTTAAGTGTTCATTCCTTTTTTCATCAGAATCTATGTTACCTGAAGACACCTCATATGATGATCCACATCTTTTTTCTGATAAGTTGTTTTGCCTTCATGTACCTGTTTATTTCCAGAGTGAAAAATGTGGTAACTTCTTCTGATGATTAATTCTCCGTGTCTTTCACAAAACAATATTTTTCAGGGTTTTTTTCTGCATAGATTTTGAAGATAAAAGTTAAAAATATAAAAGCATACAAATAAACATATATCTCTCCACTACATTCTAAATGACTAATGTGGAGCAACATGATTCTCCTAAAATAACCATGTCTCTGATGAAGTACAGCAAAGCAATATATTTAAAATCACCAGAAAAGTCAGGAAGCATCAGGAATAACCTGTCAGGATGTAAGAGAAAGATGGGAGAGTTCAAACCCTGGAAATGTGAAAGGAAAATCATGTTCTTATTCAGCATTCATGTGCCTTCAGGGTTTAACCACAGTGCATGTCAGTACTACTGCTCTTGCTACAAAAATCTAGGACAAGTAAGAAACCAAAACAGCCCTATCTAAATTAGGTGAACATCAGTTATTAACAAATACAAAACCATAATATAAAAAACTCATTGTAAAAATAGCTGGTGTCATCTACGTGGGCAGGAATCTGCCACTATTCATGTCTCACAACAGGGAACAGCTACAGTGGATGGCAACCAGCGCCCCATAAGCAGAATCCCTGCCTGTGTTACCCTGCTCCGAGTGCCTCATGCCTCAGGAGAGCCACAACACTGACACCAGCCAGCTGGTATTTCAGGTTGTACCTACAAGGAAGAGAAGGGCTCATATGAGGGATGCTCACAGCAACAGTGACTGACTGGAGAGGTTGTTTGTGTGCAGAGCCACATGCAAGGCTGCGAGGATGCCCACCCACATCTCCTGGAGCTGCCCCACAGCTAGGTCCCCAAAGGGAGACAGCAGTGATTGAAAATACAGGCATTTCAACACACGTGAGGGGAGGAATGGGAAAAGAGATCTATGGCTGGAGCTGCTGAAGAAAAGGAATTTGCCCCACAACTAGAGGTAGCAGAGAGGCAGAAGAAGTTTTAAAGAGATTTTGAGGTAATCTTTCATAGTATGTCTACATTATTTGAGAAACGGAGAAGATACATATGCTACCTGCTGGGACTCTGCCTGATTGCCAACTGTATCTACAGATGACTTCCTGTAGAAGTATCTCCTCTGTGGAGTCTGAGGAGGTAGACAAGATCAATACTACACAATAACTTGATCACTGTTAATAAAACTTCCAACTTAATGTAAACCAACTTCATTTACCGTATCAGTCTTGCATTAAGCAGGAAGAAAAAGAGAGTTTTACATTGTTGCTGCAGCCAATGAAAATACTGAAATCTTCATTAAGCCAGCTCTCTAAACCATCAGGAAAACAAAGTTCCATGAGTAAAAAGAAGTAATTTCCCCTGTTTTCTGCCTTTTTATATGAAAGACCTGATTGATGGAAAATGACCAACAGAAGCTCTTTCTAGGTAAGAAACTGCTTCCAGGGAGGCATTATCTGGGAGGCAGCAGGGCCAGCCCCACATCAGATACTCAGCTCCCTTGCTGCTGATTTCCATGTGTTTCAGGGGAACAGGTTCGACCTGAAGTACAAAGTGCAAGGCAGACTCCTCTTACCTTTCATCCAAACAGTGACCTCAGGTGGGAAATCCCTGTGTTCTCCCTGCACTTATAGTGCATCAGGTCTTCCAGCACAGAATATGGAGGGAAACATTTTGTACATTCATGTAAATGCGTTGTCACAGGTATGCGCTCTCTGCTGGTTGTATTAAAATTTCAAAGTGATCAGCGGCTGAGTATAATGAACACACTGAAAGCTCAGTTGCTTAATTGAACGAAATTTCTCTCAGACAACCACACTTATTCCTGGATGAAAATAAGGAATAATAATTAAAAAAATCTATAACAAGTAAACACTCCAAATCCAAGTACTAGTAGAGCTCATGAAACCAAGGCTAGAGATCTTTTTTCCATGTGAAATACATTCTTTTTCTTCCACCACCTATGGGTCAGTCACACTAGCTGTAAGCAAACTCAGACACATGAATTGGACAAGCAAACAAGACCCAGTCCTTCTCTTCTTTTTCCCCCTGCGAATTCTATGATCATTTCTCCTTGCAGAAATGCATTATTCCAGCATTATAGCAAATACTGTGAGTTAATTCCAAGCACTGATATGGTCATACAAAGACCTTTCTGCACCTTAGGAAAAGGTATCAGGTCAGCAGAGTCTTACTCCTGGAGCAGGGACTTTCAGAGCCCTGACAACACAGCCGTGCAGGGGAGCTCTGGAGGTTACAGTCACCCAGGGCTCGGAGTCAAGAGCCTCCAGGGTGTGAGGCACTGCTCCTTCATCCCAGTCTGACCTGGCACACACAGGTGCACCGATGTGCAAAGATACACTCTGGATCTAACATACTCTTTTCGCCAACCTGTTTGCAAGAGACATCGTGACAGAAACAGATTCAGTAAGAAGGGCTCTCTGTCCCAAAATGACTGTCATCAAATACGGGTGCAGAGGATTTCAATCAGTAGTTATTAAGAAACACTTCATTAAAGAGGGAGCAGAAAAGAGAAAGAACAAAGCAGGCTTATCTCCTGAATCCCGAAAGGAACAAATCCACAAATGCTGACAAATTTCTTCTAATTAGTCTTTAGTCTTACATCTGCTGCCTCATTAAAAAAAAAAAAAAAAGAAGAAAAAAACAACAAGAGAATCCAACAAACAGCCCCCCAAAATATACATTCTGCTAAGTAATAAATCTCTGTTATCTGCCATAGACTTTCAAGAGGGCAGAAAACTGTTCCCTTTAGATGTCACCAAGGTTATTTATCTAGACATTTACCATTACTTCTTTGAAGTTCACATGAAAAAGATCCTAGAAGGTCCTAAAAGGATATAATCTATATTTTACCATTAGTGACTACAGAGGGTTTGTGACTCATTCTTGATCTCACTCTAATCAATGGCATTACTTATTCACTTTGATAGGCACAAGATGAAACTCTGAAGTTGAAATCCTATTTTGCTGAAATCAACAGAATTTTCTATCCATTTTACTGGGTTCAGGATTTCAGCCTGAAGCTTTGAAGAGAACAGAAAACATACACTCCTCTGCAGAGGCCTAACATGGTGTCTATGCATCTAAAATCCCCCTAAATCTGGTCTGAAGGCTCTGGTAATGTATAGGGCTTGCATCTCCCACCTGAATAACGGCAAAGTTGACCCCAGAAAGTAATAGAGCATTTCAGGCATATTTTAAAATTTAAAAGTCTATAAAAGAAATAAAAGTATGCTTTTTTCTTTTTTTCCCCAAGCAAGTCTGCATACCCTGTATGTTCACCCAGTGAGCAGTCTACACTCATATTTAGCCCTGTGTTGAATGGCAAAATCTGTTTCCTATTTAACTCCAATACCATTTACAGACATTGTGGTACCTGTTGCGTGGATTACGCAGGTGCTATCCTGTTTCTCTTGTTTATAGAGGGAAAGATTTTCTTCTGCTAAGAAAGAAAAGGCAGGAAAATACTCCTTTTATAACACCAGCTGTCCAGACAACTTGCATTATAAATAGACCAAAATATTATCTTCCATTTGTATTTCTGATTCTTATTTGATTAGGTAGGAAGAACTCCAAACATACAGTGTTCAAATTATACCTTATACACTTCAGACTCAGCCTAAATTAATATGAAAGAAATGTCAGGGGACTCACTGGCCAACACGTAAACACTGCATATATCCCATTTGCACAGCTCCAACTGCCTTGAATGAGTTGGTTGCTTTGATTCCTGTTTGCTAGCTTAGCACTTTATTCTCAAAAAAACCCCCATCTGTCCTTAGAGAGTCTTCTCCAGTCCAATTTAGATGAGGACTAGTCTCCGGAAGTAACTCCAAAACATCCACTGCTGTCCCTTCATTCAGTGATCCAGTCACCTTGCTAGAGGATGCATTCAGTTTCTCAGACACTCTTTGCCCTTGGTAGCCCCATGCTGGCTGTACCCAGACCTCCCTTAGCATTTGTGGGCCTGCTCGTGGCTTCTGCTCCCACTGAGGTGAGCCTGACTGGTCTAGATCCTCTCTCCTGAAGATGGATGTGCATTTGTCCATTTCTACTCCCCAGGAATCTCCCATGACCTTTCAAAAAGACAGAGAGAGGCCTTACCACTGGCCAACTCCTCAACACCTTCAGATGCATCATCGATTCATGTAAACTCTGGTATAATCGTCATATTTAATTAAGGAACTGTCTTTATAATTTTGATCTTACAGATAGGACTTTTAAAACATTACATTGTGTATTTACATACAGAAAAAGAAAACCCAGTTATGTTCTTATTTGGTTAAGAATACCAAAAAATGTAAGACCTATATATAAACCTGTTTTAACAGTAAGTTATGTAGCTTCAGTTTATCCCAGGCATTCTTGCCCCCTGGAGTATAAGGTCTACTCAGTTTCCTATTCATCTCTTCCACCTTTTTTTTTTTCTTTGCTCCTCCTGTCATTAGTTTGGTTTATGTCTCTCTCAAAAATTGGGGATTTTCTTCCATATTCCTTATGACACCTCAACCACACCTACTAATATTACAAGCTATATGCCTAAGATCAGGAAGGTTAAGATAAGCTTTCATTACACTGTAGAAATGAAGGTATCTTTGTAATTAACCTTTTGTAACCATGCAGAAAACAAGACAAGAACAGAAAAAATCATACACAACTCTTTCATCCTTAAATAAGTAATAAGCACCTGTCTTTATTAAGGAATAGTGTTCAATTCTAAACAAATTTTTTGTGGTAATAGATGTCACAATACTAGTGTTGCTTTCACCTAGTCCTGGCATATGGGACATCCAGGCAATGGTACTACAATCATTTTTATTCCATGAACTTTACATAAATGGGAAGCCCTCAGTGTTGCTGCAATAATTTTTACTCCATGCACTTTAACTGTATAAATGGGAATCCCTTTACTTCATGTATAAAATACTTCAAAGAAGCAATGCAGGATCTCTCAATCAATCCCATGGCAGTGGACACCAGTTCATCTGAACCCAGGCAACAGGGCTTGATTTCAAAGCATCCTGGTACCAGGGAGAGGACAGGGCCTGAATGAGTGACACTTACATTGTAGGGGAAGTCCCAGATGACAGTCAAAAGGAGCCAAAAACTCAGTATTGCTCAGGAATCAGTTCAGCTCTCTCCCCAGCCCAGGGGTGACACAGACACAGGATCAGACAGGTTAACTGGAAAGATACTGAACCTGCTGGTCTGGGTGGACCATGTGGACATGAAGAAATCTTAACAAGAGATAGTGTCAATGACTGCCATCAATCAAGGAAGGCTTTGATCTCTAGACAGCATTAGATCTTGTCTCTAGGCAATGGCAGTTCATAAACTGAATGGGTGTGCTAATAGCCCTCATTCAGGCTACAGGAAAGCTGCAGCTGAATATGTCAATGGACTGAGATAAGGAGACAATAGAAGCTGCTGCCCAGGGCAATCCTGCACATGATAAAACCTAAATAAGGTGATACTTTTAATATACCCATCCATCTTATTTGAAAAAAAAAACCAACCAAAAAACCAACTTTAATTCTTTTTCCTTTTATCCAGGGAGAATAGAAGTCAAGATATCCATTAGCTTCCACTGTATGTGAAATTGCCTGAAAAAAATTCACAGACGAGCCAGCACAGTTCATTAACTCAAGGGCAACTCTCCTTTTGTTGCTTCTAGGATCTGTGGTCAACCAGACCACTTAAGTAACCCAGGGCAACCACCCTGCACAACCACGGCAGCTCACAAGCAAACTACACAATGGGTTACATGGATAAACAACGGCTCTGCAGAGTGTGTTAAATCCAACGGGATTTTCTTTGCTCTACTGGGCCTCCCAGAAACACTGTTCTGCACCAATTTTCTCAGCATGCACGGCTTCGTCAGCCCTCTCTCAGCTATGTCAGAAACAGCCGAGTGCATCTCTGTTCAAGCTAATATAGTTTTCCAGAAAAGGGAGCACAGAAAAGTAAAGTGAAGAGATGCAAAATAGTTCGGAGAGAGCCAGGCTTTCTTGACGTGGATGGCAGGCAGATCCTGCTGCAACCTAAGCAGCTCCACTCGGTGCTGCTCTCATGCCTCTGCATCACAGGTCCCATGCAGACCTTCCCTTATCCAGTTTGTCACAGGTCTCTCTCTTCCCCCTCCCAGTCCCCTGGGAGATAAAAGCAGGCTATGGGAGACATTTAGCCGACTGAACATGAGCCAGCAGGGTGCCCAGGTGGCCAAGAAGGCCAAGGGCATCCTGGCCTGGATCAGGAGCAGTGTGGCCAGCAGGAGCAGGGAGGTCATTCTCCCCCTGTACTCGGCACTGGTGAGGCCGCACCTCGAGTGCTGTGCCCAGTTCTGGGCCCCTCCGTTCAGGAAGGACCTTGAGACGCTTGAGCGCGTCCAGAGGAGGCAACCAGGCTGGTGAGGGGCTGGGAGCACAAGCCCTAGGAGGGACGACTGAGGGAGCTGGGATTGTTTAGCCTGGAGAAAAGGAGACTCTGAGGTGACCTTATCACTCTTTACAACTCCCTGAAAGGTGGCTGTAGTCAGGTGAGGGTTGGTCTCTTTCTCCAGGCAGCAACTGACAGAACCAGAGGACACAGTCTCAAACTGTGCCAAGGGAAATTTAGGTTGGATATTAGAAAAAAGTTTTTCACGGAAAGGGTAATAAAGTATTGGAATGATCTGCCTGGGGAGGTGGTCGGGTCACCATCCCTGGATGTGTTTAAAGAAAGGCTGGATGTGGCACTCAGTGCCGTGGTCTAATTGAGGTGCTGGGGCATCGGTTGGACTCAATGATCTTAGAGGTCTCTTCCAACCTAGTCTTTCTGTGATTTTGGTGATTCTGTGAAATCCTCAAACAGCCACTTTCCCAGAGAGACCAAACAGGCTGCATGGGTTTTTTGGGGGTCAAGTAATTTTTTTTTTTCCTTCTTTTTTCTGAGCCTGTTACTTCTGCCAATATTATTTCCTAAAGAAAATCCTACCCTTACTTTACTATATAGTACTAAAATACTCACCAGTCCTCTGAAAGCTCAAAATCAACCTAGTCTATGAATGCAAGAGAAGACGTACCAATGAACAATAAAACAACTCACACAACAACCTAACAAAAAAACTTCAAATGAATTAATGTTTTTACTTGAGTTTGTCTAATATGTTTTCCTCTGTTAAAAATCAACACCACCAACTTCTAGTTCTACATAGGGAAACTATGATATTCTAAACCCATATAATTATTACCAGTAACTAAATTTATATATTAAAGTACTACTATTGTATACAGATATTGAAAGACAAAAGGTAATGACAAGTTATTTACTATATTTCTAGGAGCCTAAGGCATAGATTCATTTAAAATACACTGTAGTATGATTACTTCCTCAGAATTATTATACAGTTAACATCTCATATAAAATTGAATGATTAACATGGTAAAACAAACTTACTTGGCAAAAGAAAAGCTCTGTCACAACATTGTATTTTAGGCACAACACTGTATTTATAAACTCTCCTGAAAACATACTGGAGCTGCCAAATCCAGGCTTGACACACAATTCATACAGCCCTGCTAAGAAATGAGTGAAACCAGGCAGTGCTAGGGATGTAGGCGTGCAAATGCCATCTGAAGATATCTTTGTGGAAAAGTGCCATTTTGGTTGTGTAACTGGAGGCCCAGACCTCTCATCAAAGAACAGTTATATTCTCTGCTACTCTGGCAATGATCTGATTAATTCAATCTAGATGATAGATGTCTTTAGTAGTTTTTGTTAACAAATTGACTCCATTGTATTTGCAGGCATGACTTTAATGTCATCTGGGGGCTGTGCCTTGTCAAATAGCAGGATTTGTGCCTGACCTATGTCTGAGAAAGTTATTCACATCATATGTCAAGAACTAAGCTTGCTGAGAGCACTGTGCCCTTTAAAATGCTATTCCAGGAAGAATCAGTCACCACACAAGTTGTTTCCACAGTTCACTACTGCAATTGCCTGTCCTACATGAACTCCATAGGCTAATAGGAATGATCTCATTTGGAACACAAAACTGAAAGAGAAAAGTAGGACTAAAATATACAGCAAGGAATCACTCACAAAAAATCCCCAATAAAACCAACCCAACAAATCAGCCAACCAACCAAAAACACCCCCCACCAAACAAAACCCCGAGATGTTTGTGTGCTATTTTTAAAGGTTAAAAATATTTTCAGACAGTGTGGCAGAGTTCTGTGCACTTTCACAGAAGCTTAGAATCTTTGTGGTTTCTGCAAAGACATACACAATTAACATTTCCTTTTATTTTAAACGATCCTTCCATTATTCATCTTTTCTTGTATGCATAGAAATTGCAGATCCCTCCTCACCTCATTTCTACTCACTTTGTGTCACATAAACTTCCAGTCTGGTAGATCTTGTAGTCATTTAAATATATATCTCAACCCTGAAAGCCAAGCTGTGTGCCCTGAGGGCAGAACAAAGCTACAGCAAAATATGGTGGGTGCTGAGAAGACACTTTTATCTAGGGAACATGCACATGCCCCATTCCTTGGGAGTCACTGCTCTAAGGGCTCTGAGGCAGAGCTCTCTCCCTCTGCTCCACAGGTGCCAGAAGTATGCTCTGTACAAGCCTGGATGGGTCTTGTTCCAGCTTCATCCAAGCAGGATGGTTCTGGGACAAAAAAGAAAGCAAAGTCTTCAGGAACCTTTCCCCTCATATAACCAGTCTGAAGGTGGAAGCCGTTTGTCCCTGAATCCCTATGCGCATTCTAAATGATGCATGTCTTCTAAATTAATGTACCATAGAGTCATAAACTCATAGCTACTTTGTCTTTCGCCATAAAGTAACTGAATATTTAGAATAAGGAAATAAAAAGGTATATTGTGTTGACTTTTGTCCACTTTTCAAGGTGCTTATATGGTCCAAGTTTGGCCTAGTGCCATTGTGCCTGATAGCCCTCTAAGGTACAAGCACAGGTTAGGCAACCTTCAGACTGAGCTGTAGGTTTTACTGGCATGAGTAAGCAAAATGCTTCCTTGTGCCACACACAGCTGGTTGGGTACTTGTTCTCCATGACTTGCAATAGAATATAAAGTCGGTGATGGTGTATTAGACTGGAGCACTGCAGACTGGAGACCCTGCTCAGTTAACATGACAGACAGACTGCCCTGCTACAGCCTGAGCACGTTCTCAGTGCCTTCCTGCCATTTAGGTTAAACACCACTCTGGAGAGTCCACTTCACGGGTGAGAGACTAATGTTTACTTTATGTTTCCCCACCTTTCAGTCTCAGTGCCACAGCTGCTACTACAGCAGCCCATCAGCATTAATTGGTATAGTCTTTTATGACACACTTGAACAGTAGAAACCATTCCCATATCACCAGTTCATTTCAGAGGCACAGATTCTTCCCAGCACCACCAGCCTAAATTAGTTCTGGGCTAGTGACCAGAGTGGAAAAGCTTGATATCCTCTTATTAATTCAATGAGCTCTTACTAGCATAATTGCACAATATTAGCTCAAATAAGTGTAACATTACTTTTCCTATCACTTTAAATATTATTTTTTAAATTTTATTTAAAATTGTAACATTCAGTGTTCAGTTGGGAAGTTGCTTACATTCTCTACAGAATCACCGAAAAGCATTTGACCTCTCAAGAAGAAGTACTTCCGTAAATTCAAAATATCATAACATCGAGTTATTATTACACACACACAAAAGAAAAAATTACATAGGTCCTGCAGTTTTAATATTTAGCAAGAAAAGAGTTTTTCTCGAGAGCATGCATGGTTATAATATATGAGATTGTAAAGTAGTTGCTGTTCATCTTTTCACAAAGAAGGACAGATTTGGAACATTTTCCATATATGCTCCTCTGGCTGCACCAATAAGATCAACTCATATAAAACATAAACTGCTGTATAGAACATAAAACACTTACAGCAAATTTTTTAAATACCCTTCTGTGAAGTACAAAAACATTAGATAAATAATAAACAAATTGTAGGAAATCATGAACATCTACAATTTCAGGACATCAAAAACATCAGGTAAAGCTTGTCTAATGGCTCACAGACCAACTAAAGATCTTATTCAGCTTGCTACAAAAAAACCCAAACAAACAAACAAAAACACACACACACAAAAAAACCCCCAACCAAACCAACCCCCCCCCAAAAAAAAAACCAAACCAAACAAAAAAAACCCAAAAAAACCCCAAAAAAAACCAAACCCTCCCCCCCATGTTTTCCACTTGCCTCACAGGCAGGCAGATTTGGTAAATTCGTCTGCTACAGCAAAGCTTTGTGCAGAGAGGCAAAGGCTGATGTGGGAGCAGAAGAGACACAGTTCTGAACAGGATCCATTTATACCTTAACATCTATGCTGGATTCCCCCAGCTCAGTTTATCACTTTACACACAAACCCACGTATCCATAGGCAGGACTACAGGGGTCCTCAGACCAGCCTCCTGAGCTGCTTCTTGCTCCCACAGGGCCACCAGCTCAAGCCCACAATCACCCTTTCCTCTGTGCTGCTTATCTCCATGCCTTCCTCGGCAGCCTCTCAGATGAGAAATCGGAGAGACTGAAGGAAGGACAGTGTAGGTCTCTGGTCCTGTTGGTAATGCACCAAGCACTGGAGGTTCACTAATGGGGCTCCCAGATGTCAGAGTAATTAAGAGTTTGACCACTTTGTGTTACTTGTAAACTGCTAAATGAGGTAGGTACTGGAAAGACAGTGTATTCATTACAGATGCTCTCACTGCTTAATAAAGTAATCTTATAATTAACTTGAATCAGTCAAAATTTTTAACTCAAAAAATAAATAATGTGCTTTAACAATGTTGGGGTGTCCTCATTATCAAATTTTGGTAAATGTCCAACATTTGAAAAACTTGACACAATGATGGAAGGGGTTAATTCCTTATGTGCTCATTAGTAAAATGTTTGGAGATAAGTTTTTGTTTTAATCAAAACCTTCTAAGGTTTGAGAACAGAACATACTGAAGTATTTCTGATTTTTTTAATGAGCCACTTTTCCACATTATATCTCCTGTCTAGATAAATATGAACACAAACTATTTGTGTTATCAGTGCTATGAAGATCACATCATTTATTTACACAATAGACACAGAGCTCATGTCTCACAGGTTGTGCTTTCATGCTGACAGCCTAGAGCTGTAACAAAACTACAATCATATCTTGGAAAAGTAATTTGCTGCCACATTAATGTCACAGCAGAAGTTAAAAACTCAGACTAGGTTACACATAGGCACAGGACAGATGTCTACAGATGGTTTGGGGTGGATGGTTGTGAAACCGCAACAGCTGCGCAACCGTGTGCAAGACAGGCCTGGAGTGAAGAGGTTTATTTCCTTTGCTGCTATGATTACTTTATGCACCAACCAGAACATAATTTCCACTCCCTTTTGTGCCTCAAGAAGTTTTACTTCAGTGATCAGATCCTGATTCACAAAGTTTTTAGGAATTCCCACATGGTGCTTTCACTGCATGTTTTTGGTTGAAAAGGGGTCTCCAAGAAGGCCACGTTTTAGTTCTGCAAACAGCAAAAAACAGCTCCTTTCCTAGTTAGCTTCAATCCTGCAAAGCAGTTTGGGTGAATTCTTTCCTGAGTGCTGTTCAGCTGTTTCAAAGAAAAAACAACACACAAAGTAAACAATTATTAAAAAGCACCTGTTTATTAAAAATCATCATAATTTGTAGGGTACAAAAGCAGATGTGGACACCATTTTGGCACCACAGTGGTAAATAACTGGAGAAAGCTGAATTAAATATTTCCAATTAAGTTAGCAAATTATTCAAGTTGTAAAAGGAATTCTGGTTCTTGGATTGAAGCTGTGAGCTCAGTGGGGCTGATTTACAGCTCTACTTTTGGTGCAAGTCTGTTGTGACAAGAAGTGGGGGACAACTCATGACAGGGAACAAACAACCAACTTTTCTCCCACACACCCCTCTACTTGGGCAGTGCACACACGCGTCCTGCCTGGAAGGTAAGAAGCTGCCAGACTGCTCCTACTGCCAACGTAATTCCATACTTATTTTTGGATCACAGTAATTCCTAACACACTACCTTTATGCAGGTGAAGCCAATTTCTCCATTACTCCTGAACAGCATTGTGCAGAAATGATGGGCCAGATTCTGCTTAAAGCTTTGATGAAGCAAACTCAGAGTAAACTTTATGAACACTGACAGCTTGTGCAGATTTATACCTTCATCTAGGACTCACCTCTGAACATAGTAGGGTAGATTATATTTCTATTGTACATAAAAAATTATAAATTTTTGCCTCTGCCCCCAATTTTTGTGAAGCTTGCTTGTTGTTTTTAAATTATCTGAATTCATAAATTCTACAGGGCTAAATGGAAGGCATTTAGTCTAATTTGATAATCAGATTTGTAGGCATTGATGCTTTGAAGTGGTTAACTGGGTAATAGCTAATTTCCCTGTGGGATGAGCAATGCACTAACCTCTCCTCCCCCTGAATGACGGCAGCATATATATATCTGCTGTGTTTGAAAAACTCTTAAATCACTAGCCATTAAGTAACACTAATAACTTGACTGGTTTCATACATAATTTATTATGAAGAGACTGATATGCTCTGTGTCAGAGCATGTCTGCAAACCCCGAATCTGCTGAAGTTTCTTCTGACTCTGGTGACTTCTGCTAGGATTTCCAGGTGAAAACTACCATTTGCCAGCACTGCCCTTTACCAGGAAATTTTACTTGTCTGGTTAGGACAGCCTGCCCTCACATATTTGTAGAGTTGTTCACAGGCAGTAACCAGAAATATGAGCTGGAATCAGGAACAAGGAATGTTATAAGACAAGAGAGCAAATAATCTGCCTTGCAAAGAAACGAATTTACCTGCTGGTACTATCAGCATATGAAAACAAGGGATCAGCACTCATACAGCAGAGGAGAGCTACCTATTTAATTTAGCCCATGGTCACAGTGACTGAATTTGAATTCCATGGGAGTAGTTCAGTTCACTTGTACAGGAACTTGTTTATATTTCAATACAAAATTTAGAGCATTACAGAACCGGAAGAAAGACTCTTGATTTCTTAAGAAATTAATTAATCTCTTTGATTTTAACAGCCTTTTTGGTGGGGTTCTGCTCAGAAAAGTGGTGGCAAATTGTTCGATCCTGCTTGCATCAGTGAAACAAAACCCAAGATGAAACATAACGAGATGAACAGAAATCATCTAAATTGAATAGTTGGAGCTGAACCTGTTCCTGTTGTATTGATGGCAGCAGGATTACAACTGTTTGTTGGATTACAGGCTTAACAGGCCAAAACCATTTTCTTTATAAGTCACTTAAATACAACAAGAAAAGGGTACATTTAAACCCTCTACTCACCAGCAAATATTAAAGCTCTCTACAAAGTATCCTTCTACCAAGTTTTGTATTCTAAGAGAAGCAGTAAGTGCTATAATGTCTATATTTTATATACAATGCACTTTTTCAAGTGAAAAAGGATTCATTCAAAAATCACAGAAAATATCAGAATGGCATGTAGGGGAAGGGCTCTAATAAACTTCAAGACGTAGCACAACTTTGAGTGTTTATAGAAGCTTACACAAAGAAACCCTTTTTGTGGATTAACTGTTTGCTATGAATTTAAAGAAGAAAAAGAAATGAGAGAAAGGGAGGAGGAGAGAGAGGGAGAGAAAGAAAGAAAGAAAGAAAGAAAGAAAGAAAGAAAGAAAGAAAGAAAGAAAGAAAGAAAGAAAGAAAGAAAGAAAGAAAGAAAGAAAGAAAGAAAGAAAGAAAAGAAAAGAATAGAAAAGAAAAGAAAAGAAGCAGGCAACCATCATCTTGCCTCCCTCACCTGAACAAGAAATGCAATTTCCAAGAATGGGAAGACTAGTTCTCTCTTTCTTATATATCCTTACACCCCAGGAAACAAGCCGTGGCAGAGGGAACACAAGTATTAAACTGAAAGCATTGGTTCCCCCACCATACACTAGCTTAGCAACTTATAGCATTTCCCTGAGTGGGATATGCTTTGGGGGCAGCTTGCTTCAAGCAATGAAACCCAATTACACTTTAACTGAAGACTCTGTTTTTATTAGCAAACATGAATACAGTTAAAGAAAAAATTATTTAAAATCCTTAATCATTCTGTATTACTTTGATCAGTGCTTCCTGAATATACTGCAAGGGACTCTGCTTATTCAATTTTCTCTTGCTATGATGGTAGACTGCATGACAACAGGTTTATTGTGTTAATACATCTACAGTGTTAACAAACAAGTGACACTAGTTGGCTGTAAAACTCCTCAGAGTTGCAAATACCTTCTTTTTCTTAATATGAATTTCCCCACTAGGATAGAATCACATTCCTAGGTACTTTTCTACATAAATAACTCCAGGAGGATCATCACAGATGTCACACATAAATCAAATCTGCCTTCAAATAGCATTAATTGATGCTGAACTGTTCAACATCTTTGTGCATCTTGGTGACACCAAGCTGTGTGGTGTGGTCAGCACACTGTGGGGAAGGGATGCCATCCCGAGGGTCCTGGACAGGCTTCAGAGGTGAGGCTGTGCAAACCTCATGAAGTTCAACAAAGTGAAGTGCAAGGTTCTACACCAGGGTCATGGCAATCTCAGTTCCAAGCACACCCACAGATTGGGCAGTGAAGTGATTGAGAGCAGCCCTGTGGAGAAAGACTTGGGGGTGATGGTTGATGGAAAACTCCTTGTGAGCTGGCAGGGTGGCCTTGCAGCCCAAAAAGCCAACAAAATCCTGGGCTGCATCAAAAGGAGCATGGCCAGCAGGTCAAAGGAGGTGATTCTGCCCCTCTGCTCTTGTGAGACCACACCTGGAGTGTTGCATTCTGTTCTGGTGTCCTCAACACAAGAGGGACACGGAACTCTTGGAGCAAGTAGGGCCACGAAGGTGACAGGCTGAGAATGCTGGGGCTGTTTAATCTGGAGAAGAGAAGGTTGCTTGGAGACCTCACAGAACCTTCCAGTATCTGCAGGGGGCTTAAAGGGGAGCTGGAAAAGGACTCTTCATCAGGAACTAAGTGATAGAACAAGGAGTAACAGGTACAAATTGACAGAGGGGAAGTTTAGATATTAGGAAGAAGTTGTTTGCTGTGAGGGTGGTGAGGTACTGGGACAGGTTGCCCAGGGAGGTTGTGGATGCCTCATCCCTGGCAGTGTTGGGGTTGGATAAGGTCTTGAGCAACCTTCTTAGTGAGAGGTGAGGGTTGGATGATCTTTAGGGTCCCTTTCAACCCTTAACATTCTACCATTCTATTAATAACCTAAATTCAAACTGCCATCATAACAATTAAAACAATCATCCTGCATGCCTTGGGGTGTCACAAAAATAACATTAGAGTGGTATTTGTTAGAACATTGTCCTGATTCTTCTCTCACCTGTGCTATATTAGAGGTAGACAAGTTCAAAGAGATGGATCCTTCTGCTATAACCAAAACATGCCTCCCTGATGCTCACAAAAATTGCAAGGAACCACAAAAGCAATCAGTTCCTCCCCTCCTCCTCCCTCTCCATACCCAAAAAAATTCAATAAAAGCCCCCTGACATAGGAACTGTGTTTATGATGGAACTTACAGCACAAATACATTACTTATGCCTGAAGATTTAGAGACCCTAGCCTTGGGAGGAAAATGATGCTTTACAACAGAGATAATCTGCAAATAATTGTTGAACCAAATTCCTGTAGCAGCAAACCCTACATTTTATGCTATCAGCTGGTGGCACTGTTATACAGCCTGCTACATCTCTGTTTTCAGCACTGGGCTCTGGGAGTGCACAGTGCTGCATTTACCTGGGGTTACACAGGAGCTCCTAGGAAGCTTTTGGGATGCAGGGAGCCAATTGACCTGGACAATGGGTTTTGTTTTGGACTTAAAAATACAGCTGCTCTCCCAAAACAGGCATTTGTTGGCTTGACATTTGGTAAAAACACATATCTAAACTACATCTCAAGGCTGGTGTTGGTGCAGATAATTGCAGTTTGCATGTAAGTTTCATTTCTGATACTTCTTCCATAAGGAACACACTAGCAAGCTAAGTGAAGACCTGTGAGGTTTCACTGGGATAAATACCAGAAGAGAGCTTTTGTATTACTACAGATGGTTTTAAGAGAACTTGTTTCACTGAGCAGATAAATGTGAAAATCACGTAACATAACCCCCAGAAAATAAGAATAACTGCAAATATTAACAATCTGTGCAGTTTGTAGAAATAATATTTTAACTGCTTCATTTAACAAAGGTAGAATAATTTATACATTGTGCTAAAAACCCCCATATTAAGTACACCAAGCCTGCATCTCCTATCATCTAGAATAGATAGATATTATACTAATTTACAGGCAGTTGATGAACATTCAAAACTGAAACGTAAGTTATGCTAATAAGCAACAGCAACCTCTTCAGTGTATGAGGTTAGATACCACTACATATAATCTTGCATTCGTACATATGATGTGTATTGGTTAGAAAAACATGATCCCACCAGAGCCTCTAACAACTAAAAATCAAATTATATTTAGTTTTTCTCCCTCTATTTTTGCATCATATCCACCTGTAAGTCCTTCTGACAGTAGCAAAGTGGCAAGTCTAAGTCTACAAGGCGGTAGGTACCTAAAACATACTAAATGTTCCCAACTTTTCCCCCTCACGAAACTATAACTGAAGCAAAGTACATATCAGTATATTAGAACTGTATTTTTCCCAATAAGGTACCTAGAAATTCTCTCCCTGTTCTTTAAAATTAAAAATGCCTTAATACCAAACATGATTGATAGGAACGTTGCCAGAAGAACAAGAATCTGGGAAGGCTGATTTTATTAATAGAACATTGGATTATGGTATGAGACAGGGCTTTTCTGATCTTCTGTATCACTACTTGTTCTTTTATCAAGTGAATATTTTTAATAGCTCCACTCCTCTTCATTGCCTGGGCTCCACTCTCATTTACTTGCACATCTAGCCTTGTCCTGCCCTCTTCTTGTATTGGTGCTTCACTGACACTCGATACTTCATATCTGTGGTGCTGCCACTCCTTGTCTCCAGCACCATCACTCCTGCAATCAGGTACCTCCTTCTTTACCCTGGCAGAGTTTAATAACTCACTGTTTATTCAGATGAATTATAGATCCCTCAGACATATTTATTTCAACCCTATGAAAGCATCTTTCTGCCTTTCTTTGCTAAGTAACATAGATTGAAGTTGTAATAAAGAATTTTTTCCCTCTCAATATAAGACACTTTCATGTTTAAAAAATAAAATTAACTATCTCTTTTTCAAGTTGCCCCTAACTGTCATTTAGCATAATCTCCCCATTGAAAAATACAAAAATTAAATCATTCAAAAGAGCTTGCAGCATCTTGTTCTTAGCAGAGAAGAGAAAAATATTTATTACACTGAAGAAGAAAATCGTCAACTCTCCAAAAGAAAATGAATTTATGCTTTTTCTGTCTGGTAGATGAAATAAAATCAATTTGATGGTGTATATGGCAATAAAACAGTGAAGGAGATGGGGCTTTTGAAAGACCATCAAATGCAGGAACCTCATTCAATGAATATTGAGACACTGAGTTGAACCCAATCCAACTTTATTAATGGGGCTTATTGGAGAAAGTGTTTTCTGGCAGGTTATTTACAATCACATGTAACAAAGACATGGTATTCCTAAGACTACATTATTCCACTTGGATATATTCTCATTCAAACAGGCAATCCTTTAGAACCACCTTGTCAGAGAAAAAGAAATTCTCCTCTCTTGGAAGAGCCTGCTATAGGGTTCAAGGTGGGCCCTTTACTTCTCAATTTATCTATCTTTACTCTCGTATTTTTTACTTGTGATGAGCTGCAGTCCCACTAGTAACCCTAGCAGAGAAATGTGGTATTTCAGGAAGGCCAACCTGCTTGGGCTTGGTTTGTTTTCCAGCAAACACTGAATAAGAAATAAGTTTTATATTTTACATTTGGTATATTATCTTCTTCTATCTGACAGGTTTGAAATATGTGCATTTCATATTGATTAAAAGAATCAAAAGAAATCAGTGCAGATTTAGATCAGTGTCAGATAACATGAGAAAGCTGTTTAACTGAAAATATCAAAATCAACTCAACTGTGCATTATGTAGTTGCAATCCCACATGGATTTATCTTTTTCTACTGGAGCTGAGTTTGGGCCAAACCACTAGATGAATTTTCTTTAGCAGAGAGTCAGCAGGGGTGTCATTCAGCATTTTCTTAGGGTTCTCACTGGTGATGGTTTCTCTCCAAGATCCCAGCAGATTTCAGTACCGAACTGATGTTAACATTAGCAGTTGTGTTAGGAAGTCTTGACCTGTGAGCAATCAGTCTCATGTTTTATTAAAATGAGAATTTCTTGCTTTTAAATAGAACATGTCATCTTGTTTATAGATGGAATTTAAGCAAATTTATGAAATCATCATTTTATTTCATAGGAGTACATTTATGTTTTAAAAAATTACTGTAGGAAGGAGCTATTTTCTCTGAGATTTATTCAGAGCAAGAACATCAGAAACTTGGCAAACTATCAAAGAGCCAACCTCAGCACGGTTTTACATACAAGTGTAAAGGGAAAAACAAAAGCACCCAATTTCCATACTAAAGTGGTAACACAGGTCCCTAAACAAATGTGTGGCAAAAGTGCCTGAGAAACTGCAAGTCAACAACCCTTAGAACAGGTCACGCTTGCCACATTTCCTCTGGCAGAGGCAAGAGACTGTCATTCTATCTTCTACAAATTAAAAGAATAAAAGAATCTCTTAAGCATATTAATTAATGAGATTCATTGGAAACATAGCAGGCTGCTGCCACCATTTAGTTTTCATGAACATATCTGGCCAATTAGTATCTAAATTTATAAAAAGAACTTTTTGTACATGTTGAATATTTTATGCTTGTAAAGTCTTCGCATACTGCTATGTGCATACTAATGTTATGTAATTGTGGAATGTTCAACAGTACAATAACTCCATGGTAAAATCCAACTGTTTTTCCTGGTTCAAGACAAAAATCAGGGTTTAGCAACAACACTCAGTTCCCATAATGTTTTTGAGGGAAAGTAGCAAAACAACAAGCCAGTGTGTTAAAATCCAAAAGGGTCTTCATAGCGAGCTGTCCTGGAAGTGATCCTAACTCAGAAGGTTTGTCTCCTGAAAATGACATCTCATTTATCTAGCAATATATTTATCTAGCAACATTTATCTAGTAACATCTAGCAAAATAACACGATAAATGAACAGAAAACATGAATACAGGAAGGGGTAAAAATGTGGTTAAAAGAAAGAAATTAAATGACTGTTTGAAGCCCAGTGCATGCTGTGTGATATTTGGTAGCCCCTCGTGTTAAGGATCCAGAAATATTAGGCAGTGGGTAAGGTCTGTACTGGCACAGTATAAATGGCTTGAATTAGATCATTCTCACAGGAAAACAACCTCCTTGAACAGGAGGGAGAGGGTCCCACCCCATCAGCACAGGCCACCTGCTGGTGCAGACTGAGGCAGGTCGTGCCGCTCAGGATCAGCGTCACTGCACGGCTGGGTTTGGTCACTTTATTCCAGACTGACTTCGGTTTCAGTGTAGTTATTCTACAATAAATAACATCAGATTTCGATCTTAGATTTCAAGCTCACATATATGCTGTGTGCAAGGAAACTCAATGGCTTCATTCACCATCTCAGTGTTAGCTTCAAAGGGTCAGGAAGACACTTTGAGGTTACCAGCAGTACTTGTGGTTTGATCCTCTCCACAATATCTTTTTGCACCCTCACATCCCTCGTCTCTGCAGGTTTTTTAATGTATTTAAAGAAAGTTTAAGGGAACAAGACAAAAACATATGAAGATATTTGACACCATCAATAAAGTTGAGTTTCTGATTAATGCCCCAAAATCATAGCTTTCATGATATATATATACAGAGAACTGAAACAATCCCTAAAAGAGAAATATCACACTCCCCTTGGGCCATGATATTTTAAGAACTTTTAAACTTTTTCTTTCTCTAAGAGTGGAGAATCATAAAAATCCAGCTACCTTAAACTTATTTTAACTATAAAATATTCCAAATTTTTATAATGAATTTTATTGCATTTTTTAGCTGTATAGAATTATCAGACTCTGAAAACATCACACTTGATTTCAGAATGAACAAAATATGAATAAGCACAACAGGTGCTTTGGTGTGCTAACATTCCCTTTACTTATAGAAGAAGGAGCAGTTGGGTCTCAAAAACCTCTAAAGATAGAGCCTGCATGACCTCTTTGTACATTCTCATGCACTGGGGAATAAAAAGGTTTCTTTATAATAAGTCTAAACCTCTTATATTCCAATCGCTAGGCCAATTGTCTCCCGTTGTTGTGCCTTGCACCACTGCAAAGAGCAGACTAGAGATATCTCACTGGCAGCCTCCTTGCAGGTTGCTGTAAGGTGGCCCTCAATGTGTCCCTTCTGCAGCTCCCTCAGTTGTTCCTCGCAGGGCCCCGATGATCCTGGTGACTGCTGCCTTTAGAGTTTTTTCCAGCCATGAAGTCGTCCAACCACCTAGGCCATAGTACCCCAACATGGACACAGGGCTGCTCTGGAAGATGATGAACATTAGAAGTGAAGTTGAACAGCCTATGGAACAGCCCTGGAAAATCCTTCTTGCCCTTTTTGAAAAGGGATCTAGCATTTGCCTTTTCCAAGATGTCATGGGCCTCCCATGATCTCCATAACCTTTCAACGATAAGAGCTTCACAATGACCTCAGTAGCTCCTTCCTTCCTACATATTCCAGTGGGTCCCATGAACTCCTGTGGATCAAGATTTTTCTCAAAATCACTGACTTATCCCTTTTCCACTACCAGCAACAATTGTTCTACCAGAACTATGTCTCCAGATTCAAAAGCCTCAGTCTTATCTGCCTCTGCTATCAGTAAATTACCCAGCTATTCCAGTACTGAATCAATATTTTCCTTCTTTGTTCTTGCACTTCTAGGAGGCAGACTTTGCTATCTCCCAGCACTCAAAAGACTGGTGCTCAAGGCACACTTTGTTAGAAATCATGTCCTTTTTCTTCAGTAATTTTTCTCTTCTACAGAAGACCTGCAACGAGAGAGAGACTGAGGGTGATGCAACAACTATCAGCTGAAAGCTTATGGGTCAGATCAATTTTTTTTCTTCCCCCAGAGATACAAATTTTAGTATCTCAAGAGTACACATGATTAGCTGATCTTGCAAGCTGGGTAGCTTGCCTACAGAACTAGAAAAGATGTCATCTTTATCCTGATGTAAAGCAAGAAAATTAGAAAATCCTGAAATATTTCTTGCCCAAAATGACTCAGCAGATGATATGATAGCATTCTATATGATTAAAACCAAAACTAGATGCTAAGAAAAGGGAAATGCTGAGATGAAAGGACATTAATGAGCACCACTTTTCTGGTGGATGCTGTCTCTATAGCTCAGAACTCATTTATATTCAAAGGATATGCAGAGTATCTGTAAAGGACAAAAGAAGGATACAACATTAAAAACTGGATTGTAATGGCTCCAAGTTTGAAATACTAAAAAAGAGAAAAACAAAGACATGAATAAATGCTTGCCTGCTCATGCAGAGTAGCTATGTGATCTGAACCACTAACAAAAATCTTCAGGAAGGCTGAATGAGTAAGAATTTTACATAGTTACTGTTGCTATGAGAGACACTTTCCTTATTATCTACACATTCCACAAATTATTTCCCTTTCCTTATCACTTACAAACAGGTAATGAGGTGCTAGAAAAATGGCTTCCTACTCTAAAAGTTTCTGAGAACATATTTGAAAGAAGGCAGTCAGAATGATGCTTCTCAAAAAGTACAGAGTGTTCAATAAAGAAATTATAAGTGGCAGGAATGGGGCAGAGTCAAACTGCAAATGTGTCCGAACAGCATCTGGGTCCTACGAGACAGAGTTGGCAGCTCCATCTCCCATCTGTCCTTCCCTACCAAATGGAAGATGCAGCTAAAATTTACAGTTCCTACTGCATCAAACTCCGCTTATCTGACAACTAATATACCCATGTACGTTATGTGCTGTGCTAGTATCAGCAACAAATAAGCAAAGTCATTTTGGAGCCACTACAAAAAGGAACCACGTTCAATTATGCAGAAGAGTAGAAGCAAATATATTCAATGGCCAAACAATAAGAACATTATTTGGAAATAAAGTGAAATATTCTTTGCAGGAAAGCCCCTCTACAGTAAAGACACCAAATATCAGATATAGTCTTCTAAAAAGAATAAGAGCTTTCTAGAGCATCCCAAATAAGATCTTGCAGAGCAGGAAGGGATTTGTATACTGAAAATAAGAGTACCGTAAGCCACAATGTCTTTTAAACAAGTTTTATGCTTATTTTAGAGGAGAAGGTAAGAGGCAATCCCCTAACTGTTTTTAAACAGTGACTACAATAGCAGGTAGTCTCATGAGGTAAACTCCATAAAACTCTCAGCTTGATTGTAACAAAGTTTATATTTTCAGGTCGATCAATGTTGTCCTTTTCCAGTTTTGAGTTCAATAGCAGATTCACTGTAATGTCTGAATAGCTCTCTCACTGCAGCTCTCCAGAAAAACCAATTGCTCCAGCACGGTGAGATCTCTGAATATGAAATCACCACTTGAACTGATGTTAATGCCACAAAATAATTTCATGTTGGCAGATTCTGTGACACCGTATAAGTTTAGCAATAAATGTGTATGAATTCACATTTAAACAGATAGTTCTGACATATTTTAAAGTATTATTTTTATGGGAGCAAACTGGAAGGCATACAAACAGAAAGAAAATTAATCTACTGCATATCTAAACAATATGATATTTATATTTCCAAATCATTGTAATAGTCATGGCTTAAACAGACTCACTGGAAAGCATATAGCACAAAGGTTAGGTATAATGATATCTACTAAATAGTAGCTGATCACTTTTCATTTGGTTCTCCCTTTCATAACAGGAAGAATGGATTTATTAATCACTTGAAAGAAATATTATGTTTTAGGTTTCCTCATAAAATCATCTCTATTATACTCTCACTTTGTAAACGCTCTTTTATACTTCTCTGTGCATTAGTAATAATTCTTTTGAACAGTTATAACTGATATATTTATATGCATTAATTTTTTTTTAATATCCATCTTCTTTTCACAACAATATATTCAGAAGTACTAAATTACTAGTAGTGACTTGGGCATACTGGTTGACAAGGAGCTCAACATGCCCCAGAATGTGCACTCACAGCCCAGAGAGCCAAATTTATCCTGGGCCTCATCACAAGCAGTGTGGCCAGAAGGTCGAGAGAGCTAATTCTGTCGCTCTACTGCACTCTGTGGGACCCCTCCTCGAGTAGTGCTCCCAGCTCTGGGACCTGCTGGAGCGAGCCCAGAGGAGAGACACCAAAATGATCACAGGGCTGGAGCACCTCTCCTATGGACACAGGCTGGGAGAGTTGGGGTTGTTCAGCCTGGGCAAGAAAAGGCTCCAGAGAAATCTTATAGCAACTTCCCAGTGCCTGGAAGGAGCCTATAAGGAAGATGTAGAGGGGCTTTTTGCATGGGCACGTAGTGACAGGACAGGGCTTTAAACTACAAGGCTCGGTTTAGATACTAGAGAGAATTCTTTACCGTCAGGGTGGGGAGGCTTTGGCACCCCAGAGAAGGGGTATCACTGGGAATATTCAAGGCCAGGCTGGATGGGTCTTTTAGAAACCCAGTCTGGTGTTAAGGTGCCTCTGCCTCTGGGAAGGGGTTTGCAACTAGATGGACTTTAAGGCGCTTTTCAACCCAAACCATACTGTGATTCTATGACTAAATTAATCCCTGCTAAATTTAAAGTGACTACCCACTGAAACCTTGTCTCTTACAAAAAAGATTAAGAACCCACATGAAAATCAGTCTTTTCCCAGTTATCACCTTGGCATTAGCTAGTAGACAATAGTTTTGGAAACTTAGTCAATTAATATGTATTTATTCAGACTTGCTTATCCCAAAAGCTTAATTTCTCTTCCACACTGATTTTGTATTCGTTAATTCAGAGTACTAATATGGCAAGGTCAAGCTAGCAGAAAATATTTTCTCTGTTAAGAATTCTACTGACCTCATTTGCAAGAGAGTATGAAGGAAGAAAGGGCTTGGTTCTTTTTTTTCCTTTTTTTTTTTTTAACAAGCGGAACATGAAATATTTTTTTTTAAAATGTACCACTGTAGTGAAGGTAACTTTGGCAATTAGTATTTCCCAAGTGTCCTCATGCTGCATATTATGTACACAT
The DNA here is from genome assembly GCA_013390045.1 of Picathartes gymnocephalus. Taxonomy (NCBI): domain Eukaryota; kingdom Metazoa; phylum Chordata; class Aves; order Passeriformes; family Picathartidae; genus Picathartes; species Picathartes gymnocephalus. Next base: position 147,857 of record WEKY01006417.1, on the reverse strand, counting down.
ATGCATACTGAGGCATTCTGTCTAAAACACTAAGTGTGTGTAGTTGTAGCAGCAACACCTTCCACTGATGACAGAGATTTTACCAACAAAAGATGTCTCCTGAGGCAGCTGATAGTTGTCTTTAAATGAAATGAGCTGTGCTAGCAAGAGCCTGAACAGCAACATTTGCATTAAGGCTTTTACTAGCAGATATAAAAAAAACCAAACGAAACCAAACCAAAAAAAACAAAACCAAAAAAAACCCAAAACCAACCAAACTAACAAAAAACCCCAAAAAACCCCCAATAACAACAACAAAAAACAAACAAACAAACAAAAAAACCCAAACAAAACCACCAAACACCTGCTCTCCTCCTCTCCCCACCAATACTGTACTACAACATTTTCTAGTATGAACTACTGTCCTTTTCCATAATTTCTTTTGCCTACCAGGAAAATATTTTAATGCAACCATCTTATTTTTAAGTCACATATTTACTCTATATCAATGCTATAGTTTTATTTTAATGGCAAATAGAACAAAAGAAGGCCTTTTACATCTACAAACTCAGGGTTATTAAGTAGACAGTCCGCTGGGTGTATCCTCTTAGAGGTATCTAAGCACTATACACCAGGTTTTCACAGCTGAGTATACACCTCAAATGCATGTCTCCATAGGGTAACATTACTTCATTCACCTTAATAAACTGCTAAAAGTATATCCTGAGGCATCATACCGTGAAGTATAGTCCTACAACCCTGCAGCTGGGTCCTCCAAACAACATAGCTGTGGTGCAGCCACCTAAAAATGGCTGTGGCTCTTGTAGTTGGACAGGTCATTAAGCTGATTCAGCCTTACTGCTTCAAATTCAGGTTGCCCATGTCATTCTCCATTGTATAATATTCCAGTCCCTTTTTCAGAGTGCTGAAGACCCAGGCACATTCTTTTTCTCTTTTGAGGGAGTTGCTCAACAAAAAGCACTTCAGAAATAAGTGGCCTGAATTTTTAAGTGCCTGAAGCATCTAAAAAGTATAATTTTAGGTTTTTATTTTTAAGTTTCTTGGGTGCTGTTTATAGAGTTGTCCAAAAAACTTCATCCAACCCACCATGCAGACTGTTTTTCCTACACTCATCTTATTAATCTAGAGGTTCCCACTCAATTTCTTCACACCAGTTCAGCCCTGGAGGTGCTGGAGCCTTCCTGCCTGCTGAGCCTGCCATATGGAAGAGCTATTTCTCCCCCTCACCGACTCTCCATTTTTTATTTAATTTCAACCAAGCACACAGCTTGTTCCCCATTGCCTATTCCTATCAGTTTTTCTCTTTCTTACCTAATTCCCCCCCTCACCCCCACCACTTTTAAAAAATGCAACCAGACTCACTATTATGTAAAGCACCTGAAGTGTAGTCTGTGGAAAAGATGAAATGCAAAATAAGTAATTTGTTTATAGCTGTCTAAAGTAGGAGCAGGGTTGATGAAATTTTAAAATCTCTTGGAATCACCAGATATTCCTTCCTCATTAATCAATCAGTTTTGGAAGGTCTGGGTAAATCTATGTACACATAAGGTTACACAAAAAATATAAAAATATTCTGATGCTAGAGAGCCTTTAGAAACACAATCTCTTAGACAATTATCTGCCTACTCTCAGTAGCTGCAAACATACACAAGCTGCTACAATTTCTTCCACAAAGCATATGTGTACAAGGTAAATACTCACATGTCTGGATCTGCAAAGCAGAGTGTGATTTATAGAAAGATCTCTGAGGTGCTTCCTGCATAGCCAAATCAAAAAAACATGTATTTTTAAAATACCTTTGGTGTTTGTTTTTTTTTTTTTTAATACTTCCCATGAACTGATAAAGTAAAACTGGTTACACATTTCTATATACATAATCATAAGTTGCATGGCTATTTAATAAAATGGGCAGATATTAACAAATCCAGCTAGGCCTTGAAGTTAAGTGTTAATTTAATAGGCAATGTGATGCTGAGAGTTACATTTTAAAGCACAAACTGTATATATGCACAAGTCTAAACATAGATGTGATACTTTCTTTATGTATTTGAACTCAGTTGTCATATCTATAAAGTACTTTACACATCATGATAATTACTTAAAATAAATTCTTAAGGAACAAGAGAGTAACTCAAAACACATTTGGCGCTTGTTATCTCAAGCTCAGTTACTCTGCCATAAACACTGTTATTTGCCAATTTGTTCTGAGCTTAATGTAACAGAATCCTAATTTTAAAATAAAAGAAAAAAGTCACCTGAGAGCATTAATTTTCTAACATATTTTCTTAATCCATTTACTTGATCTTGAACACGGGTTGCTTTTAGTAGAACAACATGAAAACAAGGGCAAAAAAAGGTAAACCTCTGTGTAATTGTATTAACTTGGCAGCAGAACTAACGTGCTTGTTTATGCTCTATAACAGCCAATAATACACAAAACATTACAGAAATTTGTTTGTTTGGTGGTTTTTTTTCTGTTTTAGACTATGGGTCTGTTACAAGTGTGTCAGTACACTCATCCTCAGAAAGTAACAAATTATTTGATTAGAATTTAATTATTAGAAATTATTTTTGGGACAAGTCACAGAAAATATCTTTTAAGTCAAGAGGGTGATATAGGTCATAAATTAACATATGCTCTAAGTAGATAATTATTCTTTCTCTCATGTTATAAAAGCCATAAATTCATTATTGGAACAACTCAGTCAGTACAGTAAATATGTTCATCTGATATCAGCACTGTGCTGTCCAAGATTAAACCATTTATTTTCACAATTATCAGGAACATGTGCCATCAAACATTTGAGAAGATGGAGAAACTCTTGTCTCTTTTATTTGCCTGTCAGCAAAAGTCAAACTTAATGCAGTATGCAGTAATATTGGCTCTAGCAACTTAATCTTTGTGATTTAGACAAGTCACATAGACAAGGTTCTATGTATAAGAACAGAAAACCAACACCTCTCCCATACTGGGTCAGTCCAGATGGCTCTGGACTCTCCCAATACTCTGTACAAGGATAAGAGAAGATGATATTTGAAAAAAAACCATGCAAGTTTGGCCACTTTCTGTGGTCTGTTTCCCTCATACTTCCCTAGGGCCTACAACTATTGCTCACTAAAATCAGCACCTGTTTATGGGCAAGTTGCCCACAACTGCTGTTGGCTATGGACACACTGTCCATGTTCCAGCATGATAGGCAGAGAGGCAGTGGAGTATGCACCCCTGGAGACTGTCAAAACTCAGCAAGACAAAGCCTTGGCTGTTCTATCTGGTGTTGGCTGAGGTCCTGCTTCAAACAGGACACCAGACTACACAACCTTCAGAGGCCTTTTCCCATCAACAAGTCTGCTGAATCAAGCATTGCACAATATCCAAACAAATTATTCAAACGTACGAACAACATTCTGTTATTCCAGCACAGAGGTTACACCCTGAGCAGCTAGTGCTCAGACCTTGTGGTCACTCGAAGCACATACAGATTGGAGTTCACATTATAAGGATTGCGTAAAGATTCCCAAAAGAAACTGCAGTTAGTCAAATTTAACAAGTAGATAAACACAAACCTTAATCTGTAGTTCCATATGCAAACTGTGTTTTGGGTCCTCACAGAAGAATATTCAACTATGGTCAATTTCGCAATGATATGTTTTAATACTGACTTAGATTAAGAACTCATTTTGATGATGTGGAGGATCTCTACTTTCATTATTGCTCTTATGAAACCCACCCCACATTCCAAATCCTGCTTCATTTATAAAGCAACCTTGGCTTATCTTTGATATTCCTGTAAGATCATTTGGAGAAAAGAGGAGGAAAAAACACCATAGAGTAAAATTTTTAGGCATCAAAAAATGCAAATATATACAGTCACTCACCACTTAAAATGCAGACTTCATTATTAAAATGAGTAGATTGCTAATGAAGTTTCCTTCTTTATAAGCAATATAACTTACAATGACAGCCACTTTCAAGGTATCAGACACAATACAATGAAAGATGTCTAAGAAAACACATTTTTCTTTATCTTTTAGACAAGTTAAAGACATGTAAATAGTTCCCTTGCAGCAGAAGAAACGATCACATTATACTGCAATAATTAAACAGCTCACAAGCTACTGCCAAGCAATAGGACAAGAGGCAATGGGCAGAAATTGATGCACAAGGAGTTCCACCTAAACATGAGTAAGAACTTCTTTACTGTGCAGGTGACCATGCACTGGAACAGGTTGCCCACAGAGGTTGTGGAGTCTCCCCACTGGAGATTGTCAGGAACCATCTGGACACAATCCTGTGCCAGGTGCTCTGGGATGATCCTGCTGGAGCAGAGAGATCAGACCAGATGACCTGTGGTCCCTTCCAACCTTGCCAAAAGGAGTCTGACACAACCTCAAAATTATTTCTGGGGAAGCAAAACATGTCCCAAGCCTAAGAGGGTTTTATAAGATTCATGGAGATGCTGACATCCCGGATGAAGATCCAGAAAACCAAAATATTCAGAGAAAGATACCCATAATACCCCCTAAGTAATTTTTCACACTCAGTATGCCTCCTCCCTCTCCAAACTGGAAATACTTTCTAACCAGGAGGCTTCTAAATGACCTCTGCCAAAATTCCAATGCAATTCATTGTAAGAATTACATTCTTCCTGAAGCATTCCTTTCAAAATTGCTTTTATGCTTTCTTCAACATTTCTTCTTATGGAATTAAAACAAAACAAAAACAAAAAGCAAAAAACAAAAACAAACAACAAAAAACCCCAACTGAGTAAGAAAGACTTCAGGTAAATAAAGCAGGTTAATTCCTTAGAGCAATTTGACATCAGCATTAAGATATGATAACTCATTGCTCGCCGTGAGCATTTGTAAACTTAGCCGCGATTAAGCAAAAGAAATAAACCACAAATAAACAGTCAGACCCTGCTTTTGTAACAGGTGTATTTGATTTTTTTCTGTGAAAGAAAACTCACCAATAGTGTAATATCTCTTCAAATCACTCCTCCTTGGGTTGCGCCTCTGGGTGTTTGTGGAGTTGTTCTGTTCCTCCTCCGAAGCCGCTGTCTGAGTGGCAGGTAAAGGTTGGCTGGCCTGAGGTGTCTGAGCTTCAGCGGCCCCCGGGTTGCATCCTGGCCCACTAATATCCACCGACTGGGACTTCTTCTTTAATCTGAAGGCAATTTAAGACAGGAAAGTATTACTAATCATCATTCTATACCCAGATTATGTGTAGAATAAAAGTGATATTCTACTGCACGTTGCACAATAATTCATGCATGTCACAGCAGAACATGGAACAGCAGTGATAAATTAAGCCTTGCATTAATTTCCCCTTTCAGGTTCTGCTAAATCAATTACAGCACATCCTTCTCCCATGTAGCTACAAATGTTAAACAACCCTTAGATCAGCCTGCAGAGCTGCTTGAAGGATCAGTCCCTAATCTATTTCCAAGCCGAGCTGCCCACCATTACCCTATCAGTAAATTGCTTGGATTAAGTTTCCACAGATGAGGGGAGTACAAAGAAATTTAATAATTTGCACGAAGTCACAGAAAGCCTTGAGAGAAAAGAATTGACCTATGATCTTCTGAATTCAGATGTAGCTCTACAATTGCATTTCCCATTCTGCAATAGCTTCAACACAATTTTTTTCAAGAATCCCACTAACCCCAGGTACTACTTTTTGTACTACAATAGCAGTGGACAAAAGAAAGAAATTCTCTGTTCTGCAAAAGAAATCAGTGTTCAACTCATTAGTGGCATCCAGGTACTGTATGAATTATTAACCACTATTCTCTGAGCCCAATCATCCAACTAGTTTTTTATGCCTCTAGTTGCACACACATCCAGACATAGCATCACAACTTGTACACAATATTTTGAGAAATTGTCAAAATCCTTTTTAAAGCCAAGGCAAATGACATTATCTTTATCAACTGCTCCTCAGATCTAGACATTTTATCAAAGTTCTGAGGGAAAGACTTAACTAACTCTCAAATCCTACTTTGGAGTGGGGTGAGTGCACCCCCATCACTGATTCACCATAGTTCTGATATCTCCACTATCTCTAGCAACGTAAAATAGAGGTTACTGTACTGCTAGAGTTATTGAATAGAGACAAATGACCTTTTACAATGAAGTTTACTAAATACACATTGGATTTTGTCAATATTTTCTTAAATTAGGTCTCTATAAATGTATATAGCTGACTACATGATTTGATCCTGGATATAAAAGAGGTTTATGGCATTGCAGTGAGATATTGATTTGAGATGAAGGGATCACAACAACTATGAAATTTGAAGCAAGTGAAGTAAAATGATAAAGTTCTGCATTGCTAGGGGATAATTTTATGAGGCTAACAATTTAAGGCTAAGCAGCCTCCTCTGAACTCTGTACTTCCTTATTTTTCAAACATTTTCTCCAGGCATTGATTGCAATTAAACAGCATGGAATACTCCACTGAGAATGGAATCTGCTAGTTTAAGATATTAACAGACTAAATATTGTCATAATAATAACAACTGCTCTAAATAGATTGGAAAATACACAGGTCAATATCAACTTCTGGAAGATATGTTAATGTATTAACGTGTACGTAGAATACTATGAGTGACACTCTGAGGGCACAATAAATATACTTATACAGGGTATTGCTTAGTCCAGGGAAAGGGCTAGAAGTTAGAAAATTGACAGTTAGAAATTAACTTCTCCATGTCATTCAATAAGGCTACTTTCACTAGAACCTTTTTCTGGACTAGTCCAGGGTGTCTTGCATTTGAAGGAATGGTTCTCAGCTCCAATGACTCTGCACAAACAGTTCAGGGTGACAGGGACATTTATCCCTCCTCCATATAAGAAAGGCTGTACTGCATCATCTAGACAAATATCTCCAACAAGCCCATCAACAGATATCCTTCCAGCCTCCAGCAGACTCTGGTTTATGAGTTTTCTGAGTTAGACGCTGCACCTTTGGAATGACATTCCTTGGTTTGTCCTTAATTACTCCAGAACTCATTTAAAGTTCTGAGGTAGGCAGCATCCAGCCTTGACGGTTTCTGGTTTAACTCTGCAGTGTGTTCATACAGCAACACCAGTAGCTTATTTTAATGACTTATAAGAGTGACATTATGAGAAGCAATGAACAACTCCTGCTCCACATAATTCAGCTGCTTACATTAGCTCTTGCTGTTCAAAGAGCCCTACAGATATGGGAAGAACTTGTCACTGTGATAAAACTATCTTTACTTGAAGGATCTTGGTCAATGGGCCCATGTATGGAGTCAGTGGAGACACAGCTGGGGATAAACTAACAGCACTATGAGCACCGGTACATATAAAAACCAAGATTGGGCAATGTTTACTTCTCTGAGTAAACCTTGTGTGAGAAGAAAAGAAGGCTCTTTTGCTTGAAATGATGCTCCTAAAACTGAGACCTTGTTTTGAACACTTCTAGCTTTAAGCCTACAGCTGGTCAAATATATTCACCTGAAATGAAGGCTGGAATATTTCATTGAATCATTAACAGTGAAATGGTGTTCCATCATGATGTTATTCTGCTACATTGTTGAATATACCTTCTTTCAGGTGATATAAAAAATCTTTATAATTCCTTACCACTAGAAACCTTTGAAGATTTAAAGGATGACTTTTGAGAAGAAAATCACTAGCTTTCAAGAAGTAATGCTCTACCTCAGACCACAGCTTTCACTGTGATTGCAGGGTATTGCTTCTGTGTTGTGCAAAATAGCTGTGGGCAAAGAGGCTGCAAAGTGTTTAGCACCTCTCCGTAATCCTGAGGCCTCCAGATCAATAAGTGTACATATGTCCTGCATTACACAAGTCTATGTTCTGCCCCAGAGGGAGACAGCAGGTGAGTGGAAATAAATTTTACAAATTGAAAAATACTGTTATGATTTATATTCTCAACTGTGTTATGAACACATTCTTCACCACCAAGGCTGTCTGAAGGACAGTCCAATTAATAAAGCTGTCTGGAGGTAGCTAATAAAATAACTTGCTGCACTGTGGGGAACACCAGATTGTTGTTACAAATATACTGTCTATTCTTCTAGCCTCACATAGGAATAAAAGGATAATACCTGTCATCTGAGCAGTAAAATTTTCACATGGCCTTTTTCAAGTGACTTATGATTAATAAAAGACTTGGTTGAAATGCCTGTAGCAAATTAATGTCAAGAAAGTTATCTATTCTTGCATTTGAGAATAATTTAAAAGTAAGATTTCCAAAGTAATAAGTACCAAAATTAACAAAGCAGGAGCATGACAGCCAAGCAAGTGCATGTAATATTGTCAAACTGTTCTTGAGAGATCACGGTGACAGTGCTTTTGCTGGCAGGAAAGTCAGAAAGATACAGGGTCTGAATTAATCCAGATTGCAATAACAGGGTCAGCTGAGTAGGACACAGGTTCAAGCAAGGACACAATTTTATGGGAGTGACTTGACAAAAACAAGCACTCAGGCAAAAACTTACTCTCATGCATCTTCCTTCAGCCCACCTGAACTGTATACTGATATAGCCAAGGCTAGCAAATAGTTTGAAAAAACACTGCAGTCTTTGAACTGTATCTTCACTAGACCACTATGTCTTGAAAGAAAGTCTGAGTTTTGCATACATTTTGAAGGCAAGAGAATGAATTCTCTGTAAGACTGACCCTTCTCCAACACCCTACTTTATTACTAGCTTTGTGTTGCACTTGGTTTGGGGATTTTGGGTGGGTTATTTTATATATATTACAGCTGCACAGTTGGGCTGAAATGATTTATTCTTTGTCAGAAAGTAATCTGAACACGAAATGCCTTGGAATCACATTCCTCATTCTTGCTTTGTTTCAGGCTGCCTGCTTGTAGGAAAATAAATAAAAGATAGAAGAAATACTGTGGCAAATCTTTTTTATCTTTTAGTCTATCTATTTTGTAGCAGCCTTCACCTCACTTTTCAATAATGTGTAGCACAGGTCTTCCAATATTCCTGGGTGTGATACAAAATGCTGCTGCTGCAGCCTCCCAGCTGACAGCCAGATAGCGATGGCTGCAAAGACAGCACTGCCCTGGTTGGGCTGGGAAATGCTTGTCTGACAGCAAGGACAAAGTCCTAGCTTGACTGAGATCTGAAGTAGAAGGGGCAAAAATTTCCTTTTCTGCAGCTATCCTTAAACTCTAGGGGAGAGAAGACCATGCAACAAAACTAAGAAAATCTGCATCCTTTGGGAGGTGTGGAACCCTGAGTTGGTTACTGCTGCTGTCTTCTGGCTACTGGCAGCTTCTGTGAAATATGGTTGTGCTCTCCTTGGGAAGTTAGAAAAGACAGGCACATTACTAGCAAAAGTGGCTCGTTCAGAGGAGAAGCTAATATGGAATAACTCTGAAAGACCAGCTGCTGACAAGTAATCAAGACAACACATCCTAAGGCCAAAGCTGGGGTTACTCAGCTGCTGGTGACTGGGTCTGGGGATGCCGTGTTTGCTTGGGACACAGCTGAGCAGCACCTCAGTTTGACACAACCCCGTTCAAACACACATTTGATGCACCTGTTTGTGTAGTTTGATGCACCTGTTTGCTAATAAGCCATTAAACTCCCATTTTCTCCATTTCTATCTCACTGAATTTTCCTAGGACAGATGCTGCTCACCCCAATAACTCTAACTACAGTGGTTGAAGACCTTCTATGCAGCCTTGGTACCTCTAATCTGCCAAACAGAGGCACAAAACTCAAATCTGCCTCTCAACACCCTCTGGTTACTAATCACTGAGGATTTGCTCATTCAGCTAATCCAGGAGGAATGTGCATTTCCAAGCTGTGTGATATGACATCCCTGTCTGTAGATACACTGACTAGCTTTTGAACTTGCACTTTATTTCTCTGTCCATCCTCTGCATACAGCTGCCAGGTTTTCTACTGCATCTTAGAAACCACCTGACAGACACTTTTACTTCCTCCTCCCCAGATGGTATCCTTAGCTCTTCAGCAGCACTTCCCAGGAATGGGTCACTTTGGCAAGTTTCTTATCAGTTCCCTTAAAAAGAAAATGTCATCAGGTGTTTGGTAGGCCATACATATAGGAAGTTTTGGGGCTAGTGAATTCCCTGGAAACTGCTGTAGGATTTATGAACATTAGGATTTCATTCCTGGCATTCACTATCACAAACCTATTCCATTCCTAACAAAATCCATGCATTTTTTCTCATATTACAGTGTCAAACTGCATTTTTGTAAATCAGGATGAAAAAAAAAAATTAGGCACTATTTTCTAAAGAGATCTTGAAAGCACCTAAAACTATCATGGCTGGAAGTCCAGTCTGAAACAAAAGGGAAAAAAGAAAGAAACATTTAAACCATTTATGGTAGAAACAAACAACCGTAAGAAGCATCTCAGGAGCTGGGAATCTGTACAATTAAGTCTTTGCAAATTTCTAAGTAAAAATCCCTTACTGCAACAAAGATTTGGAGGAAAGCCTAGCTCATTCTTATCTACAGAATACAAAAACCCCTCTCTGTGCCCCTTGTGACTATTGCAGAGATTTTACTACACAGTTAATAGGAAAAGCAAAACCTTTCATTTGAAGAGCAATGTTTACTCTTCAGAGATGCCTTTAGTATTTTTGAATGCTCAGAAGAGCTGGTTATGAATTTGATTTCTTTGTAGCAAGAAATGTGATTCAAACTGCTGTTGACAGCCAGGTTTTATCTGATTTTGAAAATAAAACAGATTCCATTTCAAACCCAACACTGCAAAGGTCTGACAACTTAAACACAGGAGAAGGCCTAACCCCCTGACACCTACATAGAGAGCCCCAAGAGAGTTATTTTATTTTCCTGTGGACACACTGGCTGTCCCCCGCCGCCAGGACAGAAATCTGCATTTACACATGGCTGGGGCATTTTTTGGCTGCTTTGGCAATTCAGAGGGATCAAGTCAAAGGCTTGCAGTTTGCAGTCAGGCTCCACTTACCACCTGGTGCTTCTTCTGTGTGCCTGCAGCATGAGGCAATGCCATGGAGGGCTGCTAGAAAATCTTTTGTTTAATGTTCTTGAATATGACCTGGTTTTGGCTCTGGCCATCCTCTCCCAAAAGGAAGATAGCAGGATTAGACTGGCATAGAAAAAAACACCTGTGATGATAATGAATTGGTTCCTCATGGCGCAAGATGAAACAGAAGGTGGGAAGGAATTACCAGCAGGGAATCAGTCCAGGGATCTTACAGCCATCAGCAATCAGCAAGGGGGAGGCAAATGGTTTTATACCAACAGAAATTTCAGAAGAACCAAAGGAAGGCAAGCAACATGTTTGGAGCAAACACAGCTAAGTACTTCTTTGAATAGTATATATAATTGCATGACAAAAATAATTGTGCAGACCAGGAATATCACTTGGTACAGAAAAGAAAGACAAGTCAGGCAGAAAGCATCCATTAGAGGCTATGAAGCATGCAGGTACTTCAACAAACAAACTCCTTCAGCCAGGGATTGCTGGAAGGTGGAGGTTTTTCACAGGGAAAGAGCCACTCAGTGCATGCTGCATCTTTTGTACTATCACTGATTATCCACTACTAAGTACTGCACGCAACTGAGTGCAACAAGCCTGCAATTCAAATCTGAATTGGCCATTATGAATTGCAGAGGAAAAGAACCAAACACCATAAGGCAAACTATAATATAGGACGGCACTAAATCAATGGCTCGCAGTAAACAAACAAAAACCTGCAGAAAAGCCCTTCAGTCTGTTACTTAATGTGTTGATCATGCAGCAGAGTTTCCAGAAAATGCAAGCAGCATATGAGATCGTTTGACGGCACAGAGCAAACACAAGGTGATCTTCACATGGGTGGCGATACTAAAGGATTAGGAATGAATTCACACCTACACAGCCCACAAAGCAATTTCAAGTGGCAGATATGTATTAACAATGTAATGTTGAGCCCAGCCCCCAGGAAAGAAAACACTTCAGGCATGAGAGCTATGTGCAAAAAAAACAGAGGCATTTCAACATTGTACTTTGCTTTATACTCTCAGCATTATGTATTTGAGCATGTAGAGGAAACATACAAAACACCCCTTTTCTTCCTTTATACACATTACCAAAGACAGGGCAACTGTTAATCATCAGCGTACGAGAAAGCAAACCAAAACCACCCTTTCTCCATCTCCTAGTCATCCTTATGGAAGTGGCCGCAGCACATGCCAGAAAATTGCCACCATCCCTCACTCTATAATATCAAACAATGTCAAAGCAGAAGCGTTGACCAAGCTTCAGGGAGAAGATGAATAGTATATAAACAATGGAAAAATAGCTTTTTTTGCTGTGTGGAACAGGCAACCCACAACCTTTTAACAAGATTTATAGACAAAGTTGGAGCTTCATGGGTTTCAAGGGCACATCACAGAATAAAGACTTACAAAAATGAACACAAACCTTGTGATTATTCCTGGGAGCATGACAGCACTGCTACAGGTAAACCCTTGGAGGATCATTTACAGAAGACATATAGATTGGTTGCTGCCAGGTTAGATCCATGAACTCCAAGCGGGAGAATCCAGAATCCACTTGTGGTTCAAGTGTGACAAGGCATTCTCACTGCCTGGGAGAGAAGCATTAGTGAGTCCGCGGGCAAAGGAGTCAAAGAGCTCTCCACACCACACATGGGCCTGGAGATGTACATTCCAGGAGGATGAGGCATGGCAGGAGTAGGGAGGGAGGCGATGATGATGATGATGAAGAGGAAAATGGCAGCAATCACGCTAAATACATAACGCAACTCAAATAGTCATAGCATACACAATTCATTCTTCTTTTCCTGCCTAAGCCTGTGTAAGGATTAACAGCTCAAGATCATATGGCTTCTCCATGGCTGTATAATATTTTACAGCTGCTTTACATGGTGGAAATAATATGCTCTGCTATTAAAGCTTGTGTTTTGTCAGGGATGAGAATTTCTTGATCTGTTCTTTCAGAATTGTGAGAGGGTGGGTTGCACTACTGTACTATTTGCTGACAGATATCTTGATTCTGGACATGTTTTAGAAGAAATGTGTAAAGTAAATTACTATTTTGAATCTCACTATTTTCTTAATAGCTGCTATATTGTTATTTAAATAACTCCCACTAGTTCCATTTTCACAAAAGCTCTTCCAGTGCATTATGCAAATTTACTTCAGTACAATTTTCATGGGTCTTGAAATTTCCAGCTCTGTCATATTCAGCACAGAAAATTTTTGCATAATTGTCTAAAAGTGATAATGATTTCTATTTCATTCTTATTTGTCTCATTAATGCCGCAGTATTATATCTATTGCAGCTTTATTTGTAAGGATGGATTCAAACTGTCCAGACTATTTTAAGGTTGTATCTCTAAGGAAAGTCTTTACTTCACCTGATTAGAAGTTTCTGAAATTGCTTTATTATAGGCTATGCAACCAGCACCCAGATACTATTCCCCTGAAAATTACTGTGAGATTGCCACACATCCTGTACTATGGAGGATCACATTCTACATTACCATCTTCTCTCCCATACACCGAATTCAGAGTTTTCAAGGGCCAGTGTACCCAGTGGTCTGGGAGCTACATGGTATACTCCTAGACATAAAGAATACCTCGCCTACAGTGAAGCCATACATACTTGTAATATTTTTCCATGTAATTAACTTTGTCATGGTATCAATTATTTTCTATGCTAGCTGCAAGCAATCTGTACATCATCAAAGCCGTTTTATCCATGGCCTTTAATTTAGGCAATTGCATTTACATTTACGATTCCAACCCTACAATTGACTGTTTTCTGAGTTGTTTACAAGTCAGCTGCAATATCCCCAGGTACTTAATGCTCCCAAGATTGCTGTGCTATATGTAATCATAACATGCATACATTTATGTAGTCAAATTTGGAAGCAAAAGGTCCTTTTAACTTCTCAAAGAGATGGCAGAGCAGGTTGATAGTTACAATGCTCTTACAGTACCACAGATTTGTGTGTTCTAGTTCTACCATCACAACAAATAATCATCAGCACAGCAGGAAACCACAGCTCAGGTTCAAATAACCTGCTGTGGATATGCTTGTCATAAAATATGGAAATGCACATCTGCGCATTCTTCTGCCTTGCCCAGTAAATCATACAGCTTGAAACAACTTTTAAGACTTCTTTTGAAATATAAAACTAATTTCTACATCATTATTATCTCTATTCCATGACATATACATGGGATAAAACATTCTGATCTCATCACTGAAAATTCAGTGAGGTATAAAGGCATTTTGTGAAAGGGGAATTGATTATAAACCACCAGTGATTGAGATCCAGCCAGCAACATCTGAGCCCTGGCAGATATAAGAGCCCAGAGGCTGCAGTGCCTCCAGGCAAGTGGGGACCGTTCGGTCTGGCCTTCCTCCTGCAGCTGGGCATCCTGTGCTGTCTCCTGACAGGCTCTGCATGTTACACGGGGCTGCTTGGCAGCTGGAACACCAGCCCTGCGGCCAGAGGTGCAGCAAACCAGAAAGTCCTCAGTGAGAGCATTAATACATGCTGCAGAGAGTGTAAAGACCATCCTCTGTGACCTGCCAACAGATCATGGGGCTGAGGAGGGGAGTTAGTCCAGGGCAGCAGAAGCACAAATCTCACAAGTAATCATCCAAACTTTCCTCATGCTCCTTTCCTAGTGGAACATCCTTTTCCATGAGCCACAAGATTTACCCTCGTACTGAGGTTGAAGTGCCCTTTGGGCAAAGTCTCCTTGAGGAAGTTAAAACATCTAGAATTTCTCCTTTCACCAGGAACATAAACTGGTTCTCAGAGTGTTCTGCAGGATATAATTATATCTCTGTGGAGACACCTAACTTTTCAAAGGCAAGTTAGAGACTAGGCAAAACGAGAAATCTTTCATCATCATTGCCAAAGCAGAATTGAATTTTTGCCTTCCAAATGACGCATAATTCAAGTATTTTGAATAATAAGTATCATTTTAGTATTTTGTTGAAATGTGCAGAAAACATATAGAGATTATAAAACAAGCTTTATCTTGGTTGGCTTTTTTGAATATTTGATCTATACACCACATCCTCCATTGAAAACCTGTTAATTTCAGCTCTGTTTTCTTGAGGGAGTTTCACTGGGTACTGGCCACACAGATTTTAAAAATCCTTGTCTAGTTTTTTGGCACTTCTTATCCATAAATCAGGTTAGCCTATACTAGATGGGCAATAAAGATCTTCAAAGATACAGGAATATTTTATACTTAAGACAATATTTTCCTCCTACTTTTCTGTCAGGAGACCCTCCTGCTCTAAGCATTGAGCTCTGACTAACTACAGCCAGCTTTCTCCTTCACACGGGGTCTTCAACTTGGTCAAGCAGCCTCTGGCATTTCCTCCAGAGCTCCCAGACTGGCCCAGAGGGCTGAGTGGGGATGCCAGCCCATACTCTCTTCATTCAGACACTGCAGCTGTACAGTAGATAGAGATCCAGAGCCCTGGTAAGGTCCCACCAGATGCAAATTGAAAATAGGAAGCCTGTTAACGGCACCTATTGAGAAAATGCTATCTGGGGGATACATGTTTTCATTTCTTGTCATCCTAAGAAGTAAGCAATGCCCCTTGATAAGCTGACTAATAACAGGTTGTACTGAGAAGCTATATATATAAAGGATAAACATACTTCAGAACAGAGAGGTTGTGAAATACTGCTTACTTATCTAAAAACAAATGGAAAACCCACACAACTATTTTGTTTCTCGGTTTTGTGGGAGTCGAAGAAACATTTTCAATGACTTTTTACTTTGTGTTCAGAAGAGTATAAAGGTTGTAAAGACATTTCTTCATCCCTTCACCCTGCAGGCACAGCCCACGATGATGATGTTACACCTCCTTGGCTGCAGAAGGGACTGTGCACCAGGGGAAACTCTGCTGCACCAAGCAGCAGGAGCCACAGGAGACACAGAAACTGCAGGAGTGGGGCTCTGGGCATGAGCATCCCACGAGGGAATGAAGTGGCTCAAGCAAGCATAGACATGTGCTTGCATTGCATGTGCAATGACCAAAGCATATCACTGGCTGCCAGAAGCCACTGAAGATATAGCTAGCAGATTTCCACTATTTTAAAATACCTGTCTTCAATAAAAATGTCATGAATCATTTGGATTTTTTCCTATTTACTGAAAATAAAGTGCTTCTAGACTACAGAAGATGTTGTCACCACCGGATCTCCTGCTGGGAGGCCGTGGCTGTGCACAGTGCCAGGGCTGTGGGCTGCTGGGGGTGGCACAGGTGTCCCTCTCACCTGAACTTCAAGTAGGAAGGGTGGACATTCCACTTACAGCTGTCACAGAAAAAAAAAAAAATGTCCTCCAGTACTTATATAATTCAGATTTATGTAAATATGTAAGATTCTTAAAAAGATGTATATTTTTAAAAATCTATTTTTTAAAAAATATTTAAGCACCAATAGAGATTTTTCAGACTTTCCTGAAAAAAAATCTATACCCTGTTTCTATACCATATAGTAATAGTTTAGCATTAGGAAAGGATATTGCCAAAGAAAGGAAGGTACTCTCTTATTTTATAAGTTATCAAGTTCATTTCACTATCTACAGAACAAAGGCTTCATTTTTAATTTCTGTGTTTAATAAACCCAACTTTACATAATGTACTTCTGTTACAACTTTGTCAGCATTTTTGCAGAAACTAAACTTTCTTCTGACAAATGTTGCCAGTCAATTAAATTAAAATAGAGAGCAGCACGATGAAGTGTGGCAATGGTCAGTCTTTAATAAACCAGTTGTATATTCCTGAGTCTCTCTCACCTTCCTGACAGGGGTACTGATTCCATGGCACCCTTAGATCCCTGCCTGATGCCGATGCCATCAGCAGGGTGGTTCAGCTGTCTCCATCCTGGGAAGGAGGTGACCATTTATGCACCCCATGGCTTATCAAGAGATACCACCCAACCTTTTTTAACGTGTGCAGCATAAATCTCCAGCTGTCAATTGTAACAGTAAAAAGAAAGATCTGACTTGAAGGAGTTAAGGTGCCTGGGCTCTTCTCAGCATCCTACTATGGCAGAACTGTATTTCTTGAACCAGCTGCGGAGGCAGGGCAGAGCTTGCCAAAGACCACTCGGCTCAGTAGAAACCTGCACATGCTGAGGTTCAAGAGCAGACAGCTTGCATCCTTCTGTGGAGTTAGCTACCAACCCACTACACCATAAAAACACTTAAATATTAAAACACTGATTATGCTGCAGATCATTTAGAAGCCTTGTAAGAAATTGCATTAGTAAACATGAAGTAGTTGATGCCTGAGAGGCAAGCAAGTGCCCAGGATGATGCAAGCCGGTTCAGAACCTTGCCTTAAGGTGCCGATCTTGCAAAGCAAAACATTTCAGCGCAACACCAAAGCAAAACGATCCCTCTCAGCTCTTCCCTTACTTTTTTCCAGGGCACATCGTGCATCTGGGTTCCTGTGCTTCAATGAACCCCTTGGGTCAGCAGTGTTTGAGCTGTTGTGTCTTCAGTAACAGCACTCTGTCAGAAGCATGGGGAGGATTTTTGGGACCACAGCGCCTGGATCTGCACACTGCAATAAGCACAAGTGTTTTATTCTTTCCTTCCCAGAGATTTCCAGAGGAGCTGCTTGACATTTAGGAACAGTTACCACTACGGTCTTGGTGGATCAAGCAGGAAGGAACATGCTCCCAGCAAGAAGTTGAGAGGAGACACCCAGAAGGGCAAACCCTGCAGGGACATTGCCATGGGCTAAAGTGAGATGAGCAAGCTTTATCCACAGATTGCGGATCTTAACCTTTCAGCTGCAGGTGGGGGAGACACTGGGGCAAAGAAAGGAAGAAGAGGAAGGAAGGGGAAGACAAGCAGCACTCCCAGGCAGTCACCTCTGCTTCTGGAGAGGCAGGAATCCCTGCTGTCCAGGCTGCAGCTCCTGTATGCTGTGAAGGGCCTCACCACCACTCATGCCTTTCCCTCTGCAGGTGGGACTCACAGGCAGCACATACTGAGACTCAAGAAGACAGTCTAAAGCAATAATTCAGTTTCATGCTGAAGTAAAGACATGTCCTCTCCGGCAGATACGGATGACCTTTCCCTTGAAGCACCATTTAGATTTATGCCTGTGACAAGCAACAATCTTTTCCCATTTTTTTTCTGCTCACAATGATAAAAAATAGAGTTGGACAAGCACAGAAACAAGAGATTGTACAGCAGCCGCCTTGCAGTGTTTTTTATTGTAATTCTTAAATCAATAAGTCCAGAGAGCAGAATAAGCACTGCAGCTACACCCACTGCCAGACTACTGGCAATCTATAGGTACAGTAACTGACATTAATGAAAGAAGAATCCAATCAAAAAGCACTATACTGAGGTTTAGCAAAGCACAGTGAGGATTTTTTTTTCCCCTAGTCCAGAATAAAGAGCACCTCAAGGCTGGTGCCTGGCTGACATTGCCAGGTTATGATCCCCATGATCAAACATAAGCCTCAATGGACAGATGAACAGAGAAATACAGGAGATGAGGAGTTAGCACCTGACAGTGTGAATCAAGAAGCCAAGGAGAGATTTAAACAGTTGCAAAGGATCAAAACCAGAGCCCAGAAGACAAATGAGGCCACAGCATGTTAAATGAGGCCAGTGAGTTTGGAAACATTTGTGTATTTATCGTCCTAACTAGAGCTCAGCTCCAAGGCAGAACTGTTAAACAACCACCTAATCAGCATTTGTAAGGAAACAGCATACAAGCTAAAACACAGAAGCTGCATTTAGATGCATGCAACAAAACTGTCAAGATTTTAGAAGTCCTATTAGATGAATCAGATGCTTTTTGTCTAAATGTTAAATGAGAATCAGTAAATTACATTTACTTTTCAAGAAGTATTGGCAATATTTCAAGATGTATTTAACTAATCTCACAATGTGTGGTTTTTTTTCCTTGGTTAATCTTCTATGAAAAGGAACTATTAGGAAATCAAAATATTATGGCTAAGCCTTGCTAATTGCTCTTAGGCACAGAAAGGTAAAACCTCTTTCACCTCATGAAATGAAAAATATGAGAAATAGGAAGAACTTAGGAATATAATATAAAGCAATAGAAAATAAAACTAAGAGATTGGAATCCATTTCCTTCATGCTGTTCAATAGCCCTCTGTACATATATAGACTTAGTTCAGATCCCAGTAAATTCGAGGGTAACTCCTTACCACATTAGTGGTAGAACACATCTATTAAAACCTGTGTAAATCTTTACACAAAATTCAAAGTAATAGAAAAGGAAAAATGCAGTAGAATTGCTCACTCTCCTGCCCATCCAGACTGGATGGAGGCATTGAGCATATCCTGCTGCTGCCTGCTCTACTGGATGGATGGCTCTGCTCCAGCTGCATGTACCAGGCAGGGTCCTCTCCCCAAAACCTGGCAGCATAAATACTCAAGCCTAGGTGCTTCAGCACAGACCTCCAGTGTTTGACACAGTCAAGACTTCCACTTTCAGAATAATTTAGGCACAAAGCCCCCAACTTTCCAACAAAGTCAAAACCCAGAAGTTGTCAAGCTTTGGATTGGGAAATCCTTATGCTTCCCAAATTTTGTCTGAAATAATAATTCCCTCTAGGAAAAATACACAGTTTTGGTAAACTAATTCCAGAATTAACAGACTCGGTCTGGCTGTAAGATTAATGCCAGGTTTGGTTTTTTATAGAATTATTTTAAAGAAACCACAAAGATTCACCTGGCAATACCTAAAATCAGACAGAAATCCAGTCCAGTGTCTTTGTTAGTAGTGATCATTACAGTGACCTCCTGCTGATCCAGTCCCACAGCTTTTCCAAGATAATTGGGTGCCCAGAAAATACGTATTTAGAACATTGTTGTATTCATAATTTATGTGAACAAAATACAGAGTCCCTTGACCTTCTGTTACATTTATTCTGCAGTATATGCTTCAGGGAAAAAAATGGCTTGGAATTCAGTAAATCATTAAAGTATATATATTCTGAGAATATAAAGCTTTTAATGTTGATATGGTAGAAATTAGTCATTTCCTTCTGTAAAGTAATAGGACATGTAACATACAAGTGGAGAAAGGTAGATACAGTATGTTATGTATGAGAACTGACATCTTCATCTGTGCTGCAGCTACTGCATTTCGTCTTTACGGAGTGCTGAGAAATCAAGAAATTATACAACTTAGTAAAAAGCTGATAGGGCCAGTGACATTTTAAATTCCACTCTGTGAAAATCAATTGCAAGATGTGAAAAGGAAAAAAAAAAAACCTCTTCAGGAATCAAAATCTCCATCCTATAATATATCCATATATAGGTATACTTTAAAATAAAAAAGAGCAATGAAACTTCAAAGAAAAAGGGAGTGTGGGAGGGAAGTGGAAGGACAGGAAGAGCAGAGAAGGAACAGAATAATCACAGATCATTTCAAAATACTGTTATGAGGAAGCAAAAAGGTAATTTATTTTGATTACATCCTTTTGATTCTGCTTATGCTAATTAGTAAATAGGTAACATGGTAACAATTTACAACATGGAGCTTAATTGGAATAAGAAAGCCAAACAATCCTTGCATACATAAAAAAGCATACGCTCTTTTAACCTGGAAACATAACACAGTCCTGCTTGGATCAGTCTGTACTTTTCTAAGGGAAAATGGCCCCATCAAAAGGATTTAAAGCTATCTTTGATAGGAGGCAGATTAGGAAAAGTCAACAGACCTAATTTATTTTGAAGTTGTCTCAGCAAGAAAAAACAAAAGAGACAATAGTACTGGCTCAGGAACCATAAAAGAGTCTCTACAATCCACAAAAATAGATTTTTTTTTTAATATGCACAACGATCACTCTCACTTTTTATCCATTCAAACACAGGTCACCACAAAAAAAAAAAAAGAAGAAGGTCTGATAATTCTCATTTGATTAACATATAAGCGGAGTGAGCTTTCAGAAAAGGAAAGCAAAAGGGGTACAATGGGTGAAAAAGAGCTCATTCAAAATATGCCCATAGCATATGAAAAGAGAATTCACTGAATTAGAATCATGTTCCTGCTCATCCAGAAAGCAGCTACTGAAGATGCCCACTAGACCAAGGTCTGCACATTTTTAGTCACAGTACTACATCTGGATCTAGTCCTGGGAGCAAAGGTGAGAATTGCACAAGCACACAGAGACAAAAGGCACCATTGCCCATACCAGCAAAGGAAAACCTTTCACTGAGGAGAATGCCAAGAGTTAAAACTCTTGCTTGATCATCAGCATCAGCAAATTCAAGCATTTTGATCAGCTGATCTGTTATGAAATCAAGGCTGACTCTTGAGCACAGCAAGCTGGCAAAACACAAACCTGCCCTACCTGCACAATGCTTCCTACAGGAAACAAAGAGCAGCTGATTTTACCAATAAACTTTGCACGATAAGGACAGCTGCCAGCTGAACCTGGCATCTGCTAAACTTGCTTTCACAAGAACACTTTTTCCCCCCAGAATTACACTGAGTATCTTTTAGAAACATAAACATAAAGAAATGTTCACAGCATTTTGTTAAGCCATTTCAGGATTTCCCCCCACTCAAACAACAGCAGCAGAATTTTAATGACTGGAAAAATGCAGCAGGGGTGTAAGAGAATATTGTACTGCAGCAAATCACTGCTTCACTGTAACTCTGATCTCCTAAATCTGCTACAGCATGGGTACATATTTCTGTCAAATGCAGCTCCTAGCAGAGATTAATTAGGAAAAAAAAAAAAAAAAAAGGGGCTTGAGAACTTCTTAATCAAATTCTATAGTTACAATACATAGGAAAGATCTAATCAAAAGCCCAAAAGCAGAATTCCCAAATAGCTCCCTGTGCCATCTGATATGATTTCTTTCTTCACTTCCTTCTTTTTACTTTAAATGCGTTTGCATTTTAAAGTACCCATACGTTCACTGTACCTTTCTGCCAAACTGCCTTCCATGTAGCAATTAAATGTATAATTGAGATCTTCAAGTCATTACAAAGCAAATTCAGTATCTTTTGGAATGATTGCAGGGAATGAGATGACACAAATCAATTTTATGCCAAGACACACTTTTGCATGCATGCATTCGATATATATCGCACAACCCCTCATAAGCCTCAGGGTCTGCTTCTTCCACAAAGAACACTTCCAAGGTTTTCAGGGAAGGCATTTTCAAAGCTTTAAGATGAAGCTCTCAACCGTACTGTGAATGAGATCATCAGTCAAATATTAAGATTTTAAACTTTTTACTGGCGGTAGGTATTTGAGGCTAGAGGACAGCCACGTTGGTCCAAAGAACACTTGCCTTTCTCCTCTCGTTTTGTTCACTAGTCATTAGTGGAGCTAGATTGAATGTTCTTTGAGACTCATTTCCCCTTTTGCATCTTAAGTCTTCTGAAAAGGGACTGACAGGAAGCACTTTATCACTACCTTCTTACAGTTGACATTCTTGTGTATTCATCAGTGCTTCAGTTCACCACTCACAGAGATTATTTAGTCACTCATCACTACTCAGAAAGAGTCATTGATAAAATTGTGTTTCACTGGGGGTGACAAAGCTAAAAATTCAAGTTTGTGCTTCCAGGTTTTGTCAGAAACTCCACAACTGCAAGAACAATATTCCCGCCTTTTACTGGCTTTG
The DNA here is from genome assembly GCA_013390045.1 of Picathartes gymnocephalus. Lineage (NCBI taxonomy): Eukaryota > Metazoa > Chordata > Aves > Passeriformes > Picathartidae > Picathartes > Picathartes gymnocephalus. The sequence continues at coordinate 125,205 of WEKY01006417.1, read as the reverse complement.
TCACTCCATCCTGACACTAAATGTCTAAAAAGTTTCCACACAAAGTCAATATTAACTCACTACAGATTTTTACATCTTCACGTCCATACAAATGTCCTACAATTCAGGATGTGCTGTCTTTCATCTGGATGACCCAGTAAAACCACAAGAAGTCTCCTGCTTCCCATGCTTAGCTCTCTTCTGATTCCTCCTCATGCTTCCATCAAGCAAACGGCACAACACTGAAGATCCCCCCATCTTAATCTACTTGTTTTTCTCTGATAATTCTCCATTCAAATTGCTCCACTTCCTCCATGATTTCAGGACTAAAGGAACACATAAGAAAAATGCAGAAAGGAAAATTCATAGAACTGAGATAAGCCACTTCAATAACTATTTTCACATAGTTACCTCTCTGCAGGAGGTTTTTTTCATTTTCTTTTTTTTTTAAGAAGAAAAAGTGGGTGGAGGAATAATATAAGCAATCAGATTTTGGAAAGCTTCCAAGAGCAAAAATGTCAGGAAAATACTGCAGATGCAGTAACCTGCGCATTTCAATCAGGAACACAAATAATGGCTCAAAATCTATTTAAACTACCTGTGCACACACAATACTGATAAGAAATCACTTCCTTTTTGTTTAGGCCTTTATTTGAGCAGCAGTTTGAAATGACCACCCTCTGACAGAGGCCTTCACTCAGAAAGTCAGGGCCCTGTACAAAACGTGTGTCCAAAAGACATGGGTCACTCTGCCTTGTCATTTGAAGTTCTCTCCTTCTTGCTCTAGCAAACTGCTTTCCCAGCCCGAAGGCCCATTCTGAGTGTTCCATGCCTTCTGCAGCCTCATTTCCCCTCCTCTCCTCTCCTGTCCTCTCCCCTCCCTGACTCTCTTTCCTATTTCTTCTCTTGAGAAGCAATGCAAGCCCTCAGCACAGGCACACCCAGGCTCTCCAGAGCCCCAAGGAGGTAAACACATCTCCCTGCAGGTAGCATCTTGCATGATCATGGCCTATTTGTGGGCTTTTTTATTTTTTCCTGTTGTTTTTTCCTCACAAATGGCTTTAAAACAAAAAAAATCAGTCTCATAATCTGAAGGTTGTGAGTTTGATCCTCACACGGGGCACCAAGTTCTTGGGATTTTCATGAGACAGAGACACCTTCACTTAGGTATGCTTTAAAGATAGATTTATTGCCATGATCTCTCAGGAGCTTTACAGCCCGTCACAGAGACTGATAGAAGGCAGACATTACAGAAGAAAGAGAAAGAGCCTAAGAGAGCACACTGCAGGTCACAAGGTTTCTTAAAGGTTATTTGACCAATGGATAATTGTAACGTACAGTTGTTTTTACTTTTATACCAATGGTTACACACACCCGCATTCTGAAGTGCCACATTGCGGTATTTTTCATCCAATTACACACTGTCCCATAGAGATCCATTATTTTAAGATAAGTGACCACACCCTATTTTTTTACTTTATTTCATAGTTACTTTATACTTTTATATTTTTACTTTATTTCATAGTTACTTTTATACTTTTATATTAAGGCTTCACACTATAGACTTTTTAATATTTGACTTAACACACTTTTTCTTAAACTACAAGTCAGAATCTTTGCTATAGATTGTAATATCTGGAAGTTTCTCCCATGTTTTTAAATCAAATGTAGTAAACATCTCAAGCTCAGGGTAAGCAGACCCAAGGCCCCGAAGGCTTCCTGGGCCTTGGATTCCAACAGGTATCCCCCCTGTTAATGTTATAATGTTCATGTGTCTTTATAAACCAGCTGGAATTGTTTTACCCATTAGCCTGCTTATGAGAAAATGAGAGAGCCTTAATACCAAAGCATGAAGTTGGAAGCACCTTTGTCAGGATGCTGCCAGCAGTCTTAAAGCAAAAACACTGCTTCAGAAACTGTGGGCACTTTCAGATACCATATACCAAAAAGAAAACCTGTTTTTAAATATTCCTCATCTCAGCAAAACAAGACCTGCATTAAGAAATGACAGCAGCATTCAAAAATCGTGTCTCCATGGCATTCCTCTAATACCAGGAATGCTCAGCAAAAGCAATTCATTTTCCAAGTGGCTTTCTCAGCAACCACTTGCCATGACGCTGATGCCAGACTCTCTCAGGTCAGGGCCTGTCATAATGAGATTTTATCTCTCATCACTCCAGAGCTGGTGCCTTCACAACTGCTTCACTCAGGAGATTGCTTAATCAGTGCCATGATTTAAAATGCAATTCAGCAATTAATAAAAGAGCACGTTGAACAGTTTCTTCTCCAGGTGCAAGCCTTTATTCCCTTTATCCTGTGACTCAAGTCTGCCAAAGAGGCCACATTATCACTGACGAAGCCAACTCCCAGCATCAAAACTGTTAGGCTCATCAAGAAACCACATCAAGCATTTGGGTTTTTTTACCCCTAGATACTCTGTGGAGAAGGAAAGCCTTTAATTAACTGTTTTTCCCTACCTCTCATCCTCTCTCCTGTCCCACCTACCAAATGTATCAGGGACAGACTGAAATGAAAACCCTTGGAGACAGCTACCTTCCCTCATCACAAGCCATCTCACTTCTACTTCAGTGACTCATCCAGGGCAATCACATAAATAGGAATTCTCCAGCTTTTCTGCAAGTCACATTTTATTTTTCATGCTCTTCATTTTCACCAGCAGTTGTTGAGTGTACTAGCTAGTTCTTAGAGCTATCCTGACACACGAGCTGTGAAAACATAGCAAACCACAAAATTTTATCAGGGATAACAGGCTTGTGAAACTAGTTTTAAAGAAACCTTGCAAAAGGCTTCTGCCTAATAAACCCCATGAATCAGACTGCACAGTTTTAGAGTACAAAAGGGTTTTAATCCTGTTGGAAATTGGGGAACTGCAATAGGTCTCTCTTTCTGATTATAGAAAGGATAGAAACACTGAAGGTCATCTCTGAAAGGAGGAATACATCCCTAATTTCCCAGAAGAAAAAACCAGTTTGAGATATAAACAACTTCTTGCATTGACATTAACTACAAATATGGCAGGGAAAAAAAGCAACACCACAGCTGTCAGCAAGCACTTCTGAAATTCCAAAAGCAGGTGGCTAAATGTAACTGGAAACAGGCAATTTATTCCCATTTAGCTGTCATTTACAGGAAGAGTGAATATAAGAGTAAGAACTAGCTTAGTTATTTTCCTCATAAAATGATGTATCATTGACAACCCCTAAACCTGTTACATTTAACATCATGTCAGAGTGAGCTGTCCTTGTGACCAGTGTCTTTTAAAACAAAGCTTCATAAAAAAATAAAAAAGCCATATAGGTGTCTATTGGATTCCTGGCTCCTGTAATAAAATTAATGTTCCAAAGGCCATAACAGTAAAATATAGAGTAAAATCACAACAGCGATTATTTTAATCAGTTTGGGCTCTTAGTTGCATCTTGAAATAAAGGTTTCAGTTGGGAACATGCTGACTCCTAGTCTAAATTTTTGTTCTAGAAGTGGCATCTAAGGGACATATATTGTATTTCAACACTTTTAAAAGGTTGAATGCAAATTTAGGAACTGATATCACCAATGACCTTAGCTTTCACCATTTGCCTTTACCGAAACAGCACTGATCAAGATCACCTTCAAAACAAACCAAATCACATTATGCAGCCCATGGTGTTAACATCTATGCTATTGTAAAACATTATTAATGCAATTTTGGTTTTCTGCAATGGTTTCTTTCTTACTGTCCTTTCAAGGAGAATACATGGACAGCCTTTAAACTGACACAGGCCCTGTGCATTGTTCTTCCTCACTTCCACCTCGTAAACTGTCAGATCAAATTTCTTCATCTTGAAATTTATGAAACAGAAGCATATCATTAAAAAGACTCATTTCCTAAATTAAATGGTTAGCTAGCATTCTTCTCTGTATTACATAAAGGTCTTAAAAAGAAAAGGTACCCAAAGAACTAGCTGTTAAAAAAAATAATAAAAAAGAAGAAAAGAGTAGACTACTCATGCTGCAGTATTTTCAGTTTGGTATTTTCTAAGAAGCTCTATGTACATTGCTGCTTGCACACCCAACCCCATACTGCATGGTATCTTCTCTAGCAGAAAGGCTCCATGGCAATTTCTCTTGTTCCTTCATAATGTAAAAGGTACAGAGAGGTATGAGCACTAAGGCACATGGCCATAAATGAAAGAATACAGTTGGGCAGAAATTAATGTCTAGAAATGTGGGGCAGAAGAATGTCCATCCTCTGTAAAATCTACTGATAATATGCAGACACACCAGAAACATTGATATGGCAATGTTATCTTTCCAGTAATTTAGGTAGTGCCTAAACTCAGCTTCCCACTTGGGAACATACTGCATGGCTGGACAGAATCCTCCCAGCTGAAAAGGTACAGGTCTACTTCTCCATGCTTGCTCCTAATCCTCCACATCTCCACCAAGTGGGTGGAACCTTTCTTTGAAACATGCAATGAATCTGCTGTGCTCAATTCCAGATCTTCCAGCTTCAAGAACTTGTGTGCAAGGAAACTAGATAACATTTTAAAAACTAAGAAGCACAAATAAGCAAATAAGAGACAAAACTATGTACTGTGATATTTGTGGCATGGATGCTACAGCTAATTTTATCTTAGCAACAGTTTTAGCATCAACCTTTCAGGAAAATGAGTGTACATATGTACCTACACTGCTTTGGAAGGCAAAGCTTTTTCAAGTGTATCAGCTCAGTTGATATTTTCCAACTTCAGTAGATAAAAATGAAGTACCATATTTCTTTCTCATTATTTACATTGACATGTTTCCTGTGCATTCAGGAGGAACATTTAGATTCAGACCACTGAAAAAGTACAAGTTGTCTCCCTGTTCTGTTCTCTGCAGCACAAATCTTTCTCTTCAGCAGTTTTCTCTGCTTTGAAAGGCAATGCAATCAGATGCTGAGTGGTAGAATGGGATTACTATTTCAGGCCATGAATTGCACTATTCCTATTTAGAGGAACATCCTGTGTTCAAAAGCACTGAACAGCCAGGAACACCTATTGAAATCAATGCTAGTTAGTGCTCAGAACCAAAGCTAAGTAATATTTAATTTTTTTTTTTTTTTTGCATTGAATGAAGAGTTTAATGTCAGCATCCAAAATGTTAATTCAGTATTAAACTCCAAACTCATGGATTTGAGTTTGGTTTTGTTCACAGAGTAAATGCCTTTGCCTCCATCTTCACCAGACAGTTGCTAACACCTCCACCTGTGAGTGGAAAATGAATAATGAACTGAAAATCAGCAACAAGACAGTCAGAACACAGGAGGGCTATTGTGCCAAACCTCCCTGCTCTGCACATCTATGACATCTTCCACTGTTGTTCATCTTCCATGGTCATATTCACTATTAAATACAAACAGAAAAAACTAAAGACAAAACAGAAGCCACCCACTATGCAAGGTGTAGGCAGCTAAATGGGACACAGACCAGTTCTGGAAAGTGACATCCAAAATTACAAAACCCACTGTCTTTTCTCTGACTGAAGCCTAATGGCTGATATGACCAATCTGGGGTTTTGCCATAAATCTATGACATTAAATAAGGACCCATTGACATGGAATGTGTGGTCTGTCTAATTAAGACAACTTGAACTGCGAGTCCAGGATGCAGAGATAGAGGCTGGCAATGTGGTACATGGACACACAGCTCCTGAGGTTTCCTTAGAAGACCATACCCCTCCTCAGTCCCCAAAAAGCCATATTTGAAACAAAGCTGTGTTGTGACAGGTCTATTTAATAGTAAATCACTGGTACTGAGAAGCTCCCACCATCTCTGCACAGCCATTTTCACAACACTTGTATTTCCTGCCCCTGTTCTTTAACCTTCTCTCTTCCCATGTTTATAGCTTCATATTTGACCCACAGCTTCCCAAAACACCACCAGCTCCTCAGAGTGTCCTCCAATGCTTCATGTCATGGAAACCACCCACAGCTGAATGATATCACTGCATAGCCAAGCCTCGAGCCTGTCCACTCAATGGACACAGAGAGGAAGAACCTACAGCGTAATCCAAGCTGATCCCTTCATCAGAGATGTATTTCACACCCAGGGCTCATTGCTTCACCTCAACCGCCTACTTTGCCAATTGGAAGTGGTATTTGTGTACACCAGAGGAACTTCTCTGCACTCCCACCTTCAGCTCTACAGAACACCCACCCCAGAAGGAGCAAGCAGGAACCAGTCAAAAGGGGAACATGCATGGCAATATGGAGGAGGATTCAGGTACTCTGAAATCTCTGGAGTTTCCACCACTGCTCCTGAGGAAAGGCGAGAGTGATACCCTACTAACACTGCATCGTCAAAAGCCTCTGGGAAGAGGGTAAATACCATGTAGCTCCTCTGGCCAGTGGATCTAGCCTTTCACACCTTTGAATGGACAGTGATACCAAAAAAGTATTCCTTCTACCTGTGATGGTGGACATACATCTGTTACTTACAAATAGTTTTTCTCTTTGCATGTTCAGTACATGTACATCCTCTATCAGGGCAGGTATCCTAGACTAGCAAAGCTTGACTGGCAGTGGGTAAGGCCTAAGTATACACTGTGACTTACCTCTGCTGATATATTTTCCAAACCCTTAGAGCAAAGGAAAAATGCAAGAATGAAAACAAAGCATCACTATTTTTAATATCAACATTTTATTTCTTTTTTCTAAAAATGATGGTAAAATAATGAGTCGTAAGCTACAACAGCAATCTCACCTCTTAAATAAGCTCTTTAAGAAACCCTGACTTGCAGCAACAAAGAAAGGGCTAGGAAAATCCAGAAACTAAGGTCCTGATGTGGCAAAAAAAAAAAGCAGAAATGTGCTTGTGAACTCACTAGGGGGTCCTTTGATACAAGTAAAGGATGACAAAATGAAGACCAGCGTCACTCAGTTCAGGACACAATCTATTTTGACACAACCTACATTAAGGCCAAATTCTTGTACCAGTGTAAAAAGAAGCAGAACCATTTTCCTGATGCAGCACTGCACTCATGAGGCTGGAATCGAGGCTTGCATTTCTATAGGCACACAAAAAACCAGCAAGTGCCAGTAGAGATTGTGGCACATTTTCCCTGCTGCCATGACCTGCTCTGATCAAGGCTGGACTCTACAGCCAGACAGAAATGTTCATTGCAACCTCACTACTCCACTCTGCCAGGAATACGAGACTGATACATAACTGCAGGCAAATTCATGGACTTCAAGATTTTAAGCCCTATCTAAGCCCTGGTTAACATCCCTTTATTTATTCACTATCTTGCTTGGAGAGGAGAATGAGAATCAGGCTCATTTCTGGTACCTGGTAGAGCTATGCCAGAGAAATAAAGCTTGGCCATAGTTAGGAATGAAAAATTAAAATAAAGGTTTTGTCACTCTGTCATCAAATCTTACTAAAAGAACTGTCTATAAGTCCAAATATAGGCTGCTCATAAATCTTCCACAGCAGAGAAGCAAACAAAGACAAGTAATAAAATATCTGCCTTTGTAAACTGAGGGATAAAATTAAATAATAGCTGAGTGAAAGTCTGAATAACTGGTTGCTTTTTTTTATTTTTTCACCACCTTGTATTAGGTGGAGGGTGATATGACCATTCTATGGCAACGCCATATATATTGCATCCCTAAATATGGGGAAGAACTCTAAAGATGTCACAATTCTGCATTTAAACTTAATATTTGCATAGTAAGGACACATCCTTCTGCAGTGGGCAAACTTTGGTTCTCCTTTAGGCTGACTGGTCCACTCTGCCCTCCCATGCAGTCTACCAGGTCAGGCAGTTGATTATCTGAGGGGTACTGTAAATTCTCAGAACAGTTAATTCTTTACACCTAGGGAATATGAGACTTCCATACTCCATTGCAAGCACAAGCTACATGCACTTGCACGTAAGGTTACATGAAATTAATCCTTTCTATCTTATATTTTTCCACTAATTTTTCTCAATGCTTCTTCACTTTAAAGTTTTTCTTGACCTTTTGCACAAGTTTTAAGTGATCACAAACACTGTACTGGTCCTCAACAGAATAATACATTTTGGCACCCGTACATTATCACTTTCCTTTGTCTCTATTTTATTTCTCCTACATATCCTATGTCTTATTTCTTCATAACTTTTGTCTTTGTTCTTCCCATTCCTATGTCTCATTTATTTTATTGCTTTATTTTGCTTTCCATGTTCTTTTCTCAGTAGACTGCCAAAAAAAGGTTTGCAAGTACTTTAGTTTTACGATGTCCCAACACTATTTTAGGGATGCTTTAGAAAAAAAATTTCAACTGATGAAATTTTTTGTGAACCTCTGTTCCCTCTGCAGGAACATTTTTATGCCCTGTCATCACAATGTTGCATAATCAGCAGTCAGAGAGCATCATGTGGACATGGATGAATTCTGCCTGCACTGGCTGCACGGAGGGCCCTGACTGACATTGCAGGACTTGTCACATGTCTTTCCTATGTGACAATCTAGAAGAATCTTGTGGGAGTGCACTTTCTTAGAGAAATGGGGTATCAATAATGTCACAACCAAAACAGTTAAAAAAAAAAAGAAAAGATTGGAGAAGGCCCAAATAAAATAAAGGGCTAGAATTTACAATATATGTAGACAAAGGTGTTTTTCTTCTCATTCTGTTACATTACTATGGCAAAGCCCTTCTCTTCATGGCATGTTTTGACAGCTTGCCTCCCAATTTTCTCCATTCCAAACGAACCAGTAACACAAAGTAGAACTGGACCTGGCAGCCTGTTAGCGTGGCACCCAAGCAGAAACTTAAAATGTCAGCTGTATTCAGGAGTGGAGGGAGAAGTGGCTCTTCACAGAAACATCTCTGTTGAAAAAGATTTAAGAAAACATAACAGAAGAGCAAGGAATACCTTTGTCTACAGTCTAATTGGCTTAATTACACTACTGAGGGGCTGCTTTATTCTGCCACATCTACACATCTTTTAAACATCTCCCGGGATGGTGACTCCATCTCTTCCCTGGGCAGCCTCTACCAGTGTTTGACAGCTTTTTTCAATGAAAACATTTTCTTAATATCCAATCTAAAACTCACCTGGTACAGCTTGAGGCTCATCTTACCACTTGTAACTTGGGAGAAGAGACCATCATCCACCTGTCTACAACCTCATCTCAGGGAGTTGTGGAGACAATAAGGTCCCCCCCCATCCTCCTTTCCCTCAGGCTAAACACCCCCAGCTCCCTCAGCTGCTCCTCCTGAGACTTGTGCTCCAGAGCCTTTCTCCAGCTCCCCTGCCCTTCCCTGGACATGCTCCAGCACTTCCATGTCTTTTTTGAAGCAAGTGACCCAATGCTGAACACAGCACTCAAGGTGTGGCCTCACCAGTGCCGAGTACAGGGGGACAATCCCTGCCCTGGCCCTGCTGGCCACACTACTGCTGATCCAGGCCAGGTGCCATTGGCCTTCATGGCCACCTGGGCACACACCGATTCATGTTCAACCCCTGTTTCCCAGCCCTCCCAAACAAGTTAATAAAAAAAAATCACAAAATCACAGAATCACTGGGTTGGAAGAGACCTTTAAGATCATTGAGTCCAACCCATGCCCCAACACCTCAACTAAACCATGGCACTGAGTGCCACATCCAATCTTTTTTTAAACACATCCAGGGATGGTGGCTCCACCACCTCCCTGGGCAGTTTGCCACTAGAGTGACAGAAAATTATTGGAAAACCCTACATTTCTTATTTTTCAGAAGTTAACAACAAATACTTCCCATTTTCTTAAGCAATAACAAGCGTGAGATTTGTTTTTGCTATATTTTTTGCATTATTTTCATCAGTTCTAAAGAAAACACAACAAATACTGCAGTAAAGTGATTATTCTAGGAGAAATCATCCTATTTTAGCAAAAGCCACAGTAATTTTGACTGCCGTGGAAAATGTCCTATAGCTCCTTTCCTTCTCTTACAAAACTCTGAAGATTTTAAAGGCTATAAATACTGAATATATATAGATATACCCTCCTGCATCTAATATGAAGTAAGCAAGTGGACTGCATTAAAATACAATCTATTTTCTAGACTCCATTCCAGCAATTCATAATAAAGGCAACACACAATGGGGCATATTCTCAAAACTGAACAAAGCTCTTAATCTTCTGCCTATTTTTTAAAGATAATGGATAGAAAAAATGAGAATCTTAATTTTATCAGTTTCTATTAACTCTCTAGCATTCATATCTTGAGAGTTAAATTCAAATACTCCTCTCAATAAAAGTGTCCAAGAAACAGACCTATTGTGGTATTTTTGCATTTCAAGATTTAGCTGATTTTGCACCAACAGCATTTCCCATTCTCCACAACACATCTGGGTTCTTCCAGAAGCTATCATACCAGCTTAACAATAACTTGATGGCTACTGTGAGAGAAAAATAAGTGTAATATCTTGGTTTCCTTGTTATTTCATTCCTAAGTTTAATGCATTTCACAAGGAGAAATTCATCATTGTAAAATAACATCCCTCCTTCAAAATCCTTTTAGATTTCTTGTCACAATTCACATACCATAGACAGGTCTAACTGTGAGCAAGGATCAAATTTAGACCCAAACTTTAAACAAATTCTGCACAAGTGAAAAATTTTACCTGCACAGGCACTGTTGGCAATTAAAGGTGACAAATTATTGCTGCAGAAAGAAGTAGCTTGAGGTCAAAATCTTATCACTGTAGAAAACAATAATCATAGTTTTGCTTTTCAACAGAAAAAAATGGCTCATGTCTACGCCTATTCCTTGTCAAGATGGAAGTTATATTAAACAAAAAAACCAAAAACAAACAAACAAAAAAACCCCCAAAAAAACAAACAAAAAAGAAATCATGCAATGCCAGCACAAATCTTCTAATTCTGTGACAATCAAGTTAGGTATTTCCCTTTTTAGCTGGTATTACTTTTTCCTTTTTTTTAATAGCAAAAGAGAGCAAGTTGATTTCAAAAGGAACATCCCTGGAAACAGAGGATTTTGGGTGCCTCTTTTTCCCTGAATATCTGAAATATAAGCTGTGGTGGGGCACATGCTGGTATGTTGCATAAGTAAATTATTTTGATAATGTTTAACATACTTGGAAACAGTAAAAACTATTTATCAAGGAAATGCGTCTTAATTGCAGATGTTACAGAGTTTCTGGAAGGTGTAAGGAAGATCACTGTGGAAAAATCAAATGATAATTGACTTTTTGTAATGGCAGACAGTAACAAAACAAGTGTGAAGAACTTAAAAGGTATAGATTGCTGTGGTGGTTGATCCCACCTGGCAGCAAAGCACCCACCTAGCTGCTCACTCTGTCCATCCTCAATGGAACATGAGAGAAAATAGGAATAATGAGAATGAGAAAACCTATGAGTAGAATTAAAGACAGGGAAATCACTAACCAAGTACTACTGCAGGCAAAACAGCCTCACTTAGGGGACATTTAATTTAATGTCATTAAGTATAAATATTTAATTGATGATTCATACATTGGGAAAGAAACAAAAAAAGGAAAAAAGCCCTTCTCTCTCTTCTCTGCCACAACCTTATTCCAGACCCCTTTGCTTGTCCTTTCCTGGTCTCCACTCATCATGTAACCACTGTGGGCTATACCCAGCCCCTTGGCTGATGGCCAGAGGCTGAACGGTCAGACCACAGCAGTTTTTCTCAGCCACTCTCTTTTTTCCCACTCTTCTCTTCCACTGTTCCTTCCTTCTCATCTGTTTCTCCTTTTGGGAGAGAACCTGCTCCAGCATGGGCTCATCAAGGTGCCACCATTCCTCTGCTGTGGAGCACCTCCTCCTGCTCTGGCTGTGGCTGCTCTGCCATGCCTCTCTCCATATCAGAGCCCCTAATCCAGGCTGATTCCACCCACCAGGGTGGCTGATGGGCTCAGCTCGGGGTGGCTCCAGTGCAGGGCTGGCTGGGATCTGCTGTGCTGAGCACAGGGCCCAGCCTCTTCTCCCAAAGTCCCCCTCTGGCAAAACCTTGCCAGGGGCACCAAATACAACTGCTAAGTGTAAGAAATAGACCAAAGATTTAAAGCATTTGGAAAAGGGCTTTTGTAAATAGAAAACATGGAACATAGTTTTAAATACGTGCTGCATTCTAAACAATGTAAAATATCTACCTCAGCAAAAACAATGAAATAGAAAGATCTTATTATAAAAAACAAAAACACGTAAATGAGAAAATTAAGTAGATCTTCTGTATTTAAAGAAAGTGTGGGGGAAAACTTGCAGTGGTGACATTTCTTAGAAAAAAAAGAAGTCCAAAATTCAGCATCCAATATACTCCAGGAATACTCAAATAATAAAAAAAAAATCTATTAATCTACAACCAATTGCTCATGTCTGGAGTAGTGAATTTCTCTGAAAGGATCAGTGAATCTGGAATTGCTTATTGTATTGATATCTAACATGAGAAGGATCAGATTTTTTTTTTTTTCTGAAAATAGGATTTTTAAACTTCTTAGATTTATACTGCCAATATTTGTTACTTTTTTTTAATTCTATCATTAAAACATTCCTATAAAGTGCTATTTCTTAGCTTTATCTTTATATGTACTTTGTTTAATATATATTAATAGCAGAAAAGAACTCTAGACAAATGTAGTTGACGGTTTAGGCCATTTGTTTCTTAAGATCTGTTTACGAAAATTGTAAAGCTTGAGAAACTGCTTGTAAAACAAATTGGTTTTTTCAATCAGGTCTTCTTTTCCCCCATCCCTACTCCAATTTCATCCTGCAGCTTCTAGCTTCAGCTAGAAGAGGAGGGAAATGCCTCACAAAACCATAGGTACCTAACTGTGCATCCTGGGGCGAATTGGCCACAGACCTCTAGGCTCCCCAGGGTACTTCTTTCAGAAGTTTATTTCTCTGGCTTCTCGTGGAGTTCAAAGCCCATCTGAGCTCCTGCTGCACACATTTATATACATGATTTGGTGGTGTATTGGAGAAGATCAAGGGATTTTGAAATTCTTCTTGATATTTATTGAAAGTAAAACAAAGAATAGTTGTGGGACACTTTTACTGCAATAACCTAATCTTCCAGTAAATCTGATACAGTCAAGCTGTACTCTGACAGTATTTGATGTGAGTTACCAAAGACATGAAAGCAACTGTGACAATACTCCAGAGTACTTCCTGGAAATGGCAATGGAAAAGTTCAGGTATTGAACTAGAGCTGCTTCATCCAGCAATAAAGCAAACTCCAGAGGATTTCAATGGTTGGGTCATTCACATTCCCATGAATTTGCACATAATTTCTCCCATAGAAACAAAGTCTTAAGAACATATCTGCTCCTTAACTTTCCCATACACAACTAAATCTAACAATTAATCTCAAAGCAAAACTACTGCAGAACATAAATCTGTAACATATTTTGGGTATCAATCAGGATGCTTTTAGATGCAGCCAATCCCTACACCCAAAGTGTGCTTCAACAGTGCACAGCTTTCTATACAGTTTCCCAAAGGCCAGAGCACCCCACAGCAGCTGCAGGAGAGGAAGCAGAGGTAGAGGTGGATCTACCACCACCTGGCATGGCATATCCAGCCAGAGAACTCAGGCAAGGCCTTCCAAGAGTTTGAAGCTTACAGAGAGGTTCAAGGTCTGATCAGAGATATGCTGGCAGGCTACAACACACATTACAACATGTTCTTGGTTCCTTGTTGCTCAGAATCAGTGCCTCTACCTCGGCCTGGCTTGGCTAATAAAAAGGTACCAAACATCCAGAAATATCCCTGCAGCACAGCTGGACTGAGCAGTACTTTTAAGAACAACGATCTGAACCGCATTTCTCACCCTGTTCAGCAATAGGCTTTTAGGGTCTGTTCCCTCACCTATTGTCAGTGACTTCAAAACTGAAGAGCAGCTGGTATGGAATACACACTGCACATGCAAAGTTATAACTTCAAGAACAACTGGCATCAATGCTTCTTCTGGATAGGAAAATGACACCATGCAAGTACCACAGCACTGACCAATCTCAACGGTGGTGACACAAACAAACACAGTGACAAACACGTGTCCAGAGAGCTCAGTGATACACTACATCAGCCAGGATCAGACAGATCTGCAAAATTCCAGCTTCTTTCCACCAGTAACGCCATCCTCCTTACCTTTCCTCTGCCAGGAGATCAGCTCTACCACAAGTCCCAGCTGAGAGTGCAGCAAAGTCGCCAGCTCCTTCCTAAGGGCCACATCAAACAATGAGCTCAGTCCAGCCCTACTTATTCAGGGAACACACATCTTAGTTACAATGGCTGCTTTACATGGTGCTGCAAACACCAGAGAACATAAAATGCATCTAGAGCACACGCACGTACGCAAGCTTGGCTTTGCTGACGTAGAGGATGACAGCATAAATCTAAAAACATTTCCAGCTTCTCTTTGAAGAGAGATTTCCTTTCTTGGCTAGCACTATTTATTCAGTGCAGAAAAGTCACTGGGTTTAAAAACAGGATGACTCATACTTGTTTAGATGTTTATAAGTTGTGTGCAGTTACAGAAGATGTTTGGAAGAAATGTCAGAAAGGTTTAAGTACTGTTCTTTGAAGGTGTGGTGAAGTATTAATTTCTGAGAGCAGCTAGTTGAGCACTAAAATCAAAGTGACTTGGCTTTTCCTTTCATCATTTTATCAGTGTACATCTCTAGCTAACAAAGATCTTTTAACTATAAAATAGAGTTTTATAACAGCGTGCAGTATGTAAACACAGAAAACATGATATGGATTGTCTTAACATTACAGACTCAAAAATGGCACCACAGCACTGACATTTTACAGCACAGACATACAACTATGGGTGATAGGACTGTAGGATTGATGTAATAATTCTCAAATAACCCAAAAGAGGGTTATTTCTTGCTCCTGTCTGTATAATTAGAGTAGCACAATTTATATACCACATTCAGTGGTAAATATTATGAAATAATTATTATTATATATTATAAAATTAATATCAATAATGGCTTTGGTTTCTCTATTTAACTTGCTGGGATACTAAGGGCAGAAGAAGAAAGTTGTGTCATACCATCCACTACTAGCTACACTTGAACTCTGCTGCTCTGGACTCATGACAGTCCCAACAACCCACAGAAGGTAAGATAGACAGAGAAATAACTTTTTATGCCATGTGGAAGTGTTTGTTCTTTTTACTCACTGTAGGGTCTCACTGAGTCTTACTCCACATCTTTTCCTATCCCCTAGAAAAGGAGGCAAAGCAAAGCAAAGCAAATGCATAGCACACCCCAAGATAAATCTCCTCTTCCCTACCCTTCATAAAAGCTAAGTAAAGACAAGCTAATCAGAGGATAATTAGTTACAATTTGCACAATTTTGTCACCATAAGTAAAAGAACTTTTTCTCAAGATTAAAGGGACTGGAAAGCACTATGCAAAGCCTTTCTTGACTTTTTATTCTCAGGGGAATTTTTGCAAAGCTTTCTTCCACTACTTCATGCAAGGATCTGATTATATATTTTAATTTACTTTCTCTTTAATTAGACTAAAAAACTGGGTCATATGAATATTTAAGCTACTTTAATTTGAGCAAATCTTCTACAGGGATACATATTATATGAGTCAGAATTTGGGGCACTGAACTCAGTATGCCCACTGGTGTAAGAAGTACTAAACAGCCTTGGAGGATGGGCAACTGCAAACGAGATTCTGATTCTCTCCACCCCAAAGAAACCAAGAATTCATGCATCTGCCTAAATTTACAAAAGGTCTATAGAGCAAGTCCTCAGAACAGCAATCTGTGTCATGCTAAAGGATATGGTCAAATGCTCACCTATCAAGCAGAAGCAATGATTTAAAGGAGTTGTACCTCTGCTGCCGAGATGTGATAATTCGCCACAGTGCCCTCACAAACTGTGCTAAATAATTTCTCTTCCTTTCCACTGAAACAGATCACAAACACTCAAACTTTCAGTAGAGGGGACAGCAACATTTTGAACAACTTTGTCTCGTAAGGAAACAATTTTCTAAGAGCAAGGCTTCCTGGCTGGGTACCAACCTAGCTGGCAATTGATAGCTGGTCATTACGTAGTGCCCACTGTTCAAAGAGCTGAGTGCCTCCTTTCACTCGCCCTTGGATCGTCTGCCCCATGACCAAAGTAAAGCTTTGCCAGATTGATTGGTTTTCCTAAACCCCACACCAGCAGTGAAGGCAGCAGAGGCATGCACTCCCACTGCACTGATCGTATTTAGGATCGAGAGACAGGGTTAAGAATTTTCTCCAATTCAATGTCGTGGAGAATTACACACAACAATCACTTAGCCTTGCTGTGAATTCCAGATACACCAACGAGCTGCACGACAAACAATATACCCACCTTTTAAAACAACTATATTGTGATGGCAGTGTTTGCTCGTTCTGCAGCACAGTCAGGAGTCAGGATTTCCTCAGGGGTTTTAGATTTCTTTTTTTCTCAAGAGTATTTCATTACTAAAGCAAGATGAGTACTGTAAATATTCTAAAAATTTACAATTTTCTATTATTGTATTTGAGCATGAGATGATTATATCACAGCCAAATTCATTAAATATTTTCCTTTATGATCCTGACCTCAAATATTGGCTATATATTTGTCCCTGATCACATAACAATGTCATCACTGTAAATAGTGGAATATGCTGTTTTATTGCACTTCTTGTTCTTTTTTAATAAAGTACACTTTATTAATGCACCATTTGGTTTGGTATTTTAAAATTTTAATCTTTAAAAAAATGTTCAAAAATGTTAAAAAATGCTGCAAACCTAGAATATGATAGTAAGTCTTCTTATCATAAAATTTCTCAACCTAATATTCTTTCAAATGAAACTGTTTATTCCATGAGTCTACTGACATCTGAAACCAAGGAATTTCAAATTAAGCGTCCATTTCAATAAATGGAACAAGTCTTTCAGTACTATTGACAACTGTCAAAAGTAAAGGATTTGTATATGCTAAAATGAGCTTAAGTCAGATGATGGCTGACTGAAAAAAGCAATCTTAGAAAGATAAAAACAAAAGAAAATTGCAGGGAGATTTTTGCACCTGTAATAGACAAGGGACAATTCCTTCCAACCATTTACTACTAACAAAAATGTGGATGAATCTGGAGAGCCGACAAAATTTAATTCAAAATGAAATCTAGTCTAAAATGAAAACCTAAATTAAAAATGAAAATATAAACTAGGGTTTGCCATATTTACATTTAACAGGCTTTATATTTAACAGACTTTGCATTTCTATTGATACCTACTTCTATCTTATGTGTAGCATTAATATGAACATAATATTGATACTGCCATTAAATTCTTTGCTTATAGCTGTATTTTCTGGAACTGTTCTTTAAGCAGTATTACAGAGGAGTATTTCTCCTTATCACCCAGCCATAAGATGAGCTACTTTTAGCTTGGACAAACTAGTAATTTGCTGGAATACACCTCATTATAGTCAGGCCTTCTATAATCAGGTCGGTTGTCAGGTCCTCCCTCCCATTCTCAGTTTAGGTTCCTTGTAAATTGTGACAAGTATTTTTTTTTCCATGCAGGAAGTCCAGTGACATTGCCTTTTTACTGTTACACATGGAGGGGGCTCACGCTCTGGCAAAGATGTGGTGCAACTAACACACACTTTTCTGTTTCTTATTACTTTATCAATAGAATATTCATCAGATTTTATAAAAATCAACACTAATCTGCCATTTAGAAAGCCATCAATAATGGTATAAGGCAAGGAAGAAATATCCCCACCTTACACTTACAGCAGACATCCAAGACAGATTTAACCCAAAAATGCAATATGAGGAAAGGCTTTGCTTGAGCCAGTTCCTGTCTGATGTCCAGACTACACAGGTCCAACCAAGCTTGGGCTCAGCTGTGGGCCCTGTGCAAGCTTCAGAAGAGCAGCAGGCCCCTGCACAGCTGCAGATCATGGAATCACAGAACCATTCTGGTTGGTCACTGAGTCCAACTGTTTGTTACCCCAGGACTGCCACCATCACCACTAAACTATGTCCCTAAGTGTCACACTTACATGCCTTTTAAAAATATCTTCAGAGATGATGACTCCAAGCACTTCCCCTTGGCAGCCTGCTCCAACTCTTGACAAATCTCTCTGTGAAACTTTTTTTCCAATATCTAAGGTCCCCTAATGCAGCTTGAGACCATTTCCTTTTGTCCTATTACTAGTTACTTGGGAGAAGAGACCAGCCCCCACCTTGCTACACCCTCCTTTCAGGCAGCTGTAGAGAGTGATAAGGTCTCTCCTGCCCCTCCTTTTCCCCAGGCTAAACAATCTCAGTTTCCCCAGCTGCCCCCCTTAAGGCTGGTGAATAAGCAGAGCCTGGCCAGGACCACCTCTGCTCAGCCAGGTTTTTAACATACAGGTAATAATTTTCTGTGGCAACTGCATGATATGAAAGATATTAAATAGGCAGGATGGCAACAATTTTTTCAACATCATAAGGACTGAGGTATTGGGATGTGGGTTTTGCAAAAATTTCTCTTGAAGACCGCATTCACACAGAGTTCAGAACAGGGAGTGTGCTGCTTTGCAAGCCATCTCTTGAGCCATATCACTGATGATGGCACAGATAAATGACAGAGACAACCTAAATTAATAGAGATCATGGAAAAGAAATCTATGGATATGCCAAGAGATAAAGCACTTGAGAAATCCTCCCCTTTTGTCTCAACTCAACCTTCAAATTTTTCAGGATCACAAGATGTTTCCTTCCTCCCCTCACCTTTGGGACACTCAGGTAACTCTTAGTCATAGCTCCTTCAGAAAACAAGTTTACCACAACCTTTCTTGCACAGAGCTGGAAGTTCATACTTTGTTTTGTTTGCCGAAGCACTTCTTCAGCCTGTGCAAAGCACAGACATGCAGATCAGTTTGCATATTTCTCTGTCTCTTTTCACAGACTGTCTCACACCAACATGCTCCTCACCATCTCAAGGCTGCACTGGCTATAAAAAGAGCTGTGAGGCACTAGCAGCAGGCAGCCAGTCCTGCAGAACATTCTGGCAACCATGAAGCAGATGTGGCTTCAGAAAATGTGTGCCAGCTTTAAATCCTGAGCCTTCGAGAGCTTCGTATATCAGAGAGCACATGGAATAAGAAGTAATTAATTTCTCATTAAAAGTTTTTAATGACGGAATAGATTGTGCTCACTCTCCTAATTCAGCTGGGAATTTATCCTTGTCTCCAAGCTGTAGTTTCCCTTCTGGTAATGTTCTGTGCTTGTTCCACACGGTGAAGTGTTTGGTAAAGTCAGCCTTGTCGGGAAGGATAAATCCAGAACAATAAAACAAAGAAATAACTGGACACAGAGAGGGAAGCTATGTCCTTTGTGGGTGCCACTGATATTGGATGACAAAGTCAGGCCAGGATGACGGAGGACACAGGAACAGCAACCACTGTACATGATTTGGGTCTTCCCTTTTGGCACAATGCTCGCATTACCTCACAGTTCAGCCTTCAAGTTCACTCATTTGCTGTGCTACTTCTGTACAGGCTGCCTACATAGACACTGAGTCTTAAAATTTCATGTTTGAGGTGCACTGTGACCCCTTTGAGAGATATGTGTTTAGATTTTTTCATGATGAATGCAGAGGTTTAGGATTAATATAAAACCTGCCTCTGTTTTACAAAGGCAGTTGAAATTGTCTTTGTACACAAACAAGGTATGCAGGTAAAACAAAGCAGAATTTTCAAATATTTTGTTTGTTGGGCACTAATATATGGACTCCTACATTTGAAGCAATCAATCTCTTCCTATAAATTAGGTAAAATATGGAGAAAAAAAGATACAGCTTTATCTGATTCTAGCTTTCCCTCTTTTCTTGTTGCAGTTTAATTAATTAATTAAATGTAGTTAAAATAAAGAAAAACATGGAAGACAGTCATGAAAATTTTCATAGCCTACCATTGCAAAACTTCTACAAATGTGAATTTTCATCACACTAGTAAGAACTGAAAATGGATATTTGTGTTGAAAACTTGTTTTACTCTAGTAATCTGAATGTGTATGAACAAAAGTAATACAGAAGCTCTTCAGATACATAAACTAAAGTAAATGCTACAAAAATATCATTACATATAATATGCATACAGACTTTAAAGCACTAAAGAAGACAACACTGAACAACTATTTCTGAGCTTTTATCTCCCCCAGGGACTGATCCAAAACCTGCTGACATTCAGCTCCCTTGAGCAGAGTTGATTTTAAGTGGCCTGACCCAGAGAACTTCTTGGGTTACACACTCTCTGACATACCAAGGAAAATGACCCACTGGAAATCAAAAGAATAAGAGCCATTTCACTTTTCTCTTAGCTCTCTTCTGTAGTTGTACAACCAAAATCTTTGGCAGTTCTGTTTTAGAAATAATGCTATTTTAAAAATATCTCTTCAGACCTAGCATTTTTCTGTAGTTTTAAAAAAGCTCTAATTAAAAAAAAAAAAAAAAAGAGATTTTAAAGCAGAGGAGATATCAGTTTAAAACAGCAATATTTTCAGTGCCTCAAAAGAAGAGCAAAAACATGCTATGAAAACAATCCTTCAGAAGCACACTATGCTGTTTTACATCTTAATACACCTTTCAGTACCATCACTTTTCCTTCTCTCCACATTAAATCAGAGACTAACTGGCCCTATTAATTTTAGAAAAAGCAATTTCTTCAATTCCCACGATATCTGGCACATGGTGAGCACTGGTAATTTCAAACACTTACAAGAGCACATTATACCTGCTTTACTGTTTGTTAGTTTTTCTGCAGGATATGATTTTCAAAGAAAACACATTAAAATGTTTAGGAAAAAAGATGCTGAACAAAAGTTACTTATAGCATTATGAAACTACATAAATAATGATCAATCCTGATGTAAAAGATAGCTACTGTAAACCTCCTTGAAATGATACCAAATAATTCTAAAAGATTTATGCCTTATTTGATTGCAAACTAAACACAAAGAAATTACAGGTAAAAGCTCTTGGATACTCCACATATACTCACAGTTCCTGAATACCAACAATCCTGATTTTCATGCAAGTTTCATAACAGTACAGTTATATACCTGACTGGCTGTGAGAGAGAGGGGCATGTGCACATTACATGGTTCACTAGCAAAATGTTTAAATACATTGACATCTTCACCAGAAGTGGTATTTCTAAGCATTAATGTTGAATAGCACTGTTATTGGCAGTTTGTTATTCTATACATCCAACAGCATGCAAATAGGTATTAGCTACTACATTTCTATCTTTGATCAAGCCTGTGCAGCTGAGCAGTCAAAACTCCAACAGCAGATTCCTGTCGTATTCACCAGGAAGTCACTGTGAATCATGGTGTCAAAGAGACCAAGCAGCAATCCTGTGTTCCACACCTCAATCAATGCACAGGCTCATCAATATTACATGGACCCTCCTAGTTGCATGCAGGGCCTTAGAAAGGCAGCCAGGCACAGCTCAGCTAAGCAGGTATGTTTGCAATAGCAGAAAAAGTGGGATTTTTTTTTGGTTTTCTCATTTGTTTTGGTTTAAATATTGTTTCACTTCCCATTAAATACACAGCATAATTGTGACGGTACAGGGACTGTAACACCAGACTAAGAAACTCTTTTTCTCTTTATCAATCCTATTCCCAAGAGTAGCCTAAAACTTGAACTCACAGAGAGAACATAAGAAAAATGGCAAACATATTATTCCTCTGTATTTATCCTGCTGAAAATTGGTAGCTTAAGAAGCTGCTGAATAGATCAAAGAGATTATATCTGGACCACTGTGTTTGATCCTTTTTCCATTCTACTTACCCTTTTGGTCCCTGCAGGAACCTATGGCAATTTACTTCAGTCTGGGTGAAAAACAAGTTCCTCTGTTTCTGTATCTGGTACCCCATTCCTGGGCCTGGGAATATGGTTAGCAGAAACTACACCATTGTCTAAGACAAACCCCACAATATGTCAGCATGCAGATCACACTCCATCCCCCTCTCTCTGTTCCCCTTTTCAACACTGTGGCTGTCACCAGGATGTGATGACTCTGTTACAGAACAGATCGCCCTCTGTCAGCAGTACAAGAAAACCATCTGACCACCAAGCACTGTCGCCAGGATGTGGGGACACCCAGTAGGGAATAGGGAAGAGTACCAGCATGTGAGATATTGCCCATAAAATCCAGTAGCTGCAAGTCCTAAGTGGGACACAGACTGGAACCTGCTGGTGGACAGGAAAACTTGTGATCCCCTGGGGGTCTGGAGCATCCCTGCTGTTGCCTGCTTCCTCTGAGACTTAGTGACTCCTGTAATTTCAGGTAAAGTCTGAGCCTAGACTGTGGTTATTGTATCACACACAGATTTGTAAGAATTTGACCCAAACCATAGCAGGTCCAGGTAATGAAAAGCCCTAGATAGCAAGAAAGCTACACTAATTACTAGAAATTCTCTTTAACTGAAAGCTATGATAATTGCTAAGGATGCTACGCAAGCTATGCTAAGAGTAGCTAAGCTGCACTAACTGCTAGAAATAGTACACAAGAATAATCTGTGCTGATTACTAAAATTTTAATGCAATAATAAGGCTCTAATTATAACTACAACCCTGTGGCCAATCCTTACTCTGCCAAGGATCCCTAAAAGAACCTGCATGTCCCTGGGCAACAATTTCAAACATACCAACAGCTAAATGTAATGGTAAACATCGATGAAACAAACAAAACCCTAACTAATGCCAAAATTTTGCTATATACAGCAACCATCCATTCCCATTGGTAAGCACGTGCTAAAGCAAATGTGAAAAACTGCTTGGAAGTTTTCCACACAAGTACAGAAAACTGAAGATGACTATGCAGCTAGAATTCAGGTTTGTGTTTTTGCTGAATTGTTGATGTACTTGAAATAGCAAAAAAAAA